>CM059972.1:125568029-126168029 GCA_030490835.1 Annona cherimola | reverse complement strand
GGGGCTGCCATGGTCGTTATGTAACATGCCACCAGTTGTACTTCTAAATGTCATCTATCGGAAGACGCAAAGCTAGTACAGAATCAATGAAGGTAAACCCATGGTGTAGGCCGTCCTGTGGAATGGATTAGGAGAGCTATTGAGATTTCTGGCGAGCTTTTTTGGAGGTAATATTAAAAGTAATATGATAGTTAACGCTATCAAATGTCTTTTGTCAAACATGATTTGGATGCAACATTACACCAAAGTTGTCCATGGGCTTGCCCCAATGGTAACACATGGTAGCATGATGCAACTTAGTTGAGGATTCAGCCCTCACCCCCTGCACTTTATGTAATCCCAAAAAAAAAAAAAAAATTACACCAAAGTTCATGCTCGCTCAGCAGCTACACCCGACCCGTGATTTCACCAGTTTCCTTTGCACGAACAGTGTTTGCAAAGATTGATAAGATTAGTTTGCCTAAATTGCTTTTGTAACATGATACGATCAACCGGATGAGTAGACGATGATCATAAACATCTGCTACGTGACCATGAGGCAAAATATTAATATGACATGAGTTCAGCCAGGTGACCAAGTGGCCATACACATTTGCCATGTCACCAAGAGGCCAAATATTCTTATAATTCTCCCCTTCATAACAAAATTATGCCCACTTTAGTGAATCCAACAAAGAATATTGTATCTTTTTTTTTCTCTTCTAAATTAAAATTGTTATTATCAGTAGCAGCACCAGCACCAGCACCAGCACCAGCAACAGCAGCGTCATTATTCGACATTTCTTGCAACCCACAGATTAGAGCTAACTAAACGGCTCAAAATCATTCAGTCTCGTTGTTAAAAGGGAGTTTTGTAAGGGAACACAAACATATATTGATAGACTGTTTAATTTATGAGCTTACATCTTTAAATTTTTCAAGGCAAGCATCATCAAAATACACTACTACAAAATGTGAGATTTAGAAGAACAATGCACATCATGCTTGCTGCTGTAGGAACCCTAATTCCTGATGTTAAGCACTCTCAAACCCAAATATTCGAAATACACCTGTGATCATGATTCATTAGCATTAGGACGAGTGCACTGTAAGAACAGACGGACAACGTATCCTCTGCAGTGACTACTTTCTAAGCCTAACCAATTGCTGTGTGGGTTTACCAAAAAGTGTGCATAAATTATTGTCCCCCTATGGTGGATGAGAGATTTCTTAAACAGCCCTTCTCAGATATTGTACTAACCATTTATAGGGCAACTAACATTGACACCCTGTTCTCAATGCACATCTCCATCAAAAGGCATGGTATCTGGCTGCAGACATTGAGGCATATTCTTCCCAAAACTAAGGAGTTACTTTTTTTTCTTTTTCCTTTCTCTGCTATTAAACCATCCAGATGGGGAATGGAAAGGAGGTGGGATTTCCTTTTTTAATATATATATATATATACACTTTTCTCATTCCCAATACATAAAAAAACCTAATTTTCACAATTCGCATGTTATTTTTCTCATTTCCCATACTATTGTTCCGTTCCTACTATAATTAGTATTCTTTTCACAAGAAAAGGCAGAAATAGTTTTCCTTTTCTTCCCATCAAAAGGGGAAAAGAGAGAGACAACTACCTTCATCAGCTTGGTACTTGTTCTTGTCATCTCCTGCATAAGCCAGTAGATTATATTTCGGATTCCATTCAACACTGTTCATTGCAGCCCGACAAGGTATTTGATGGACAGTACGTCCTGTATGGACATTAGACTGCCAACAACAAATGTTAAAAAATTGTTAAGTTCACAACTATGATAAGCCAAAATAATTCTAAAGGAAAGATAAGAGGGACATACAATATCAATGAAAAGATCTTCACTTGCCGAAGCAATGTAATCCCCCGTGTAATTGAAACTAACGGTTCTAACAGGCCACCTGGTAAGCCATCAAAAGATCATGACTTCTCTTCAGTAAAACAAGGACAGAAAAGATCAATATTGGCAAGTAAATTGATATCGCAAGCCTACTAGCAAAAAGGGAGGACTGGAGCTCACTCAAGTTTCGTAAATGTCCTGACACACAGCATCTCTGAGATATCCCAAAGGCTTACCAAAGCATCAGCGCTTCCAACAGCAAAGTATCTGCATTGGTCAGACACCAATTTTCAAGGTCAAATACCATCAATAACAACAATAACCACCACCAACACCACCACCACCACCACCACAACAGCAGCAACAACAAACATGGAGCTTCATTACATATGCTTTACTCAACGAGAAAGGTTTGTGACCTTGTGTTGGAACTTTTGCACAAAGTAGACCATAGTTTGTTGCAGTTCTATTTCGATGCAATTTGCTTAAGGCATTCCTTAGCAATTTTAAATCAGGTTCCTTTGAAACAAACAAGGACCTAAAATTGGCAATATAAAAAGCACTAAAGACAAACACATTTGCAACACTGGCATGCATATAGCACAACCACCACCCATGGTTTCATTGCCATTAATCATACTAAAGCGGAGAGAGCCTACAATTTAGTTGAGACTCTAGCATAGGTGGATCTGCATTGCCCCCATTGAAATTCTAAAATTTATATAATTTCTGTTAAAATTTTAAAACACATTTTAAAGTACTGATTATTTTAATAAGTTTGCCCTTCTGAAATAATAATATAATCCCATTGTGTCACATTGCCTCCACTTGCCAATGGTCCTAAATCTGCCACTGGACTATCAACTACATAGTGAGACACAGAAGAAGCCCATAGAATGTCAAGAAGCATGCAGCTATAACCAATGGTGCACAACAAGAGCTGCTTCCGGATTTAGTAGAAATCATATCCTTGGGCAAATTCTCATTATTTTCCTTCAGGGTGCATTTTGTAAGATATTCATAATTTATTTTTATTAAAAAAAAAAAGTGGGGGAAGGAAAACTGGGGGAAATTTTTTAAGTGAGATAATGATGTGGTATGATAGGGGAAAAGATTGGTAGTAAAGAGAATAAAGACAAAATAAGGTAATTACATAGAAAGATACGGAAAAATAATTAGAATGTAGAAGAAACAACAGAAAAGGTAGGATAGGTGTGTGTGGAAAAGATGGGAATTTTTTTTTTTTTTTTTTTGACATCTTACCAAACACACCCTTAATGACAAAAATATAATTTAATAGAATAGTGACATAAAAGGCTGGCATGAGTGTCATTTGCCAAACTGAACTCACCTTCCAATTGGATCAATTGCGATACAATAGCAACCTGCTGTGTGGGCCATCAAGGTGTGAAGTACTCGAAGAGACGGATAATCCAACACTTCAACCGTACCTAGGAAAGAAAGAAATAAATAAAAACAAGCACTCTAGAACTAACACAACCATTGAAAAGTAAAGACTTCAACAATAGATAATTAAAGGTGAATTTTTTGAAAATTTTGCAGTACGTAGAATAGAATGAGACTCACATTGACACCCCCGACTTCTGCTGAGCGACCCCACTACGCACCCAATATCAACTGAGCAACATGAAGAGAAACTCCATCCAACCCCAGCAATTTAAGACTCTCCATCCCATCCCACTTACCAACATGGGCAGTGTGGAATCTATGTCAACTAGGCCCACAACAGTATTATCTCACCTTCCATGGATTTTAATAGGAAGTTTGCATCGGCATATGCCTCCCACCAAATCACCAATGTTATAGAAAGAACCTTCCTAATAGGACACCCATTGTAACACAACTACCATTGGAGACACTTAATTACCCACTTTTTTTCACTTCCAAAATTACTTGAATGATTGACATAATTTGAAAAACCATCAAAACTCTATATACAAAAGAGTACTAAATGTTGTAGTAAGAAATAATACCTGAATAATGGGTTACTCAGAGGAAAAACTTGAGTGTAGATGATAGATTCACACCACTGGGGGGTACAGCCTGAGAGTGTGACACAAAAAGGTACATTTTTTTCACAGCCCAAACCTTTATTGAGCAAACTTACAAGGCCCCCAGCCTCTACCAAGTGGTATATGAAGAAATTCATGCCCATCTCACTAGGCCAACCCACAAGTATTGCCCCTTGTCTCAATTTTTAACATTCTTGTGTATGTACTCGTTGACGCCTCAAACTCCAGACTAGTATTTTGTTAGACTTTTAGTCATTTTTATGGAGATGTTATCTCCCCAGCTGAACCCCCGAGTAGCGCACTACCCAAGTATTATCCTTTGATCCAACATCCAATATTGTTACATTTGCAGTCACAAATGCTTGAACTCAAGACCATTATTGGTTTTTTAAATCACACATCCAACAATGTAATAACATGCTCCTAAGGAGTTAGCAATACTTTTTATGTTTACTTTTTGATGCGACATCCTATAGTTGTTTGACCATCCTATATCTCTATTTAACCATCTAACGTGATAGCTTGACCGGCTGAATTGACTGTTACACAAGTTTGTTAGTGGGTTAGATTAGTTAGTGGATTTGTCCCTTAAATAGTTAAGTTTGATAATAATTTGGCTAAAATATTTTAGTCAGGAATTCAAGTTCAACAACCTTGCGCTTTTATTTAGTCAAGACCTTGATTTATATAAGAGAGGTTTCAAGTCCAAGTTTGGGATTTACAGAAAATATATTCATCTCACTTAATTATACCATTGAAAATAACCAACCAATCAACAACATGTATCTAATAATTCCTCACTAAAGGAAACTTAATATAACAAAGTAGTACGCCCATCAACATGCTCACTTGTTGCTAACAATTCAAGAGAATTTTCTCCCTCATATTAATTACTTATATCACATCAAACAATTTTCATTATCTACACAAGCTCTACTTTGCATTCAACATACTAAAGCAAAAGGACCAAACCAAATCTAACCTTCGAATATATATATATATATAGATAGAGAGAGAGAGAGAGAACCCAGCATGTGCAAATGGACTACACCATAATTATGGGGCAATCCGCCGCAAAATGGGCCCCACACATAATAAAATGTAATAATACTTTATACAACCACTTATTCATATAAAAAACATACTTTAGACGGTTTGGATGTTAAAAATATCACTTTAAACTTAATATTTACATTAAACTATTTTATTACATTGATTTTGTACCATTTTAAGATGGGGCATATATACATGTTGAATTTAGATGAAAATTAGTATGCTAATAAAGTGAATAATTTTAAATACAATAGGTGGAGTGCATGTTAATTTCATGATATGTGGGGCCCATTTGCAGCAAACTGCACCATAATTATAGTGAAGTCCGTCTGCACTAGATAATTTTCCACAATCTTCACATGACAAATATATGTATTCTTTCCAATATATTATAAATTGTGTACAAGGAATTTCTCTACTTGAATTAAGAAGCCCCAAAAAATTTGCATCCTCCATTTCTCTCTCTATACACTTTTCTTTCTTTCTCTCTTTATTAATGGGATACAGAGTAATAAAATGGAATTTTCCTCTAATGAGACCAAATCCCCTCGACAACACAATTCACATCAATAACCAAGAGAATTTTCCAATTTTACATTTGAGCTTATCATCTTGCGGGTTACATTGGATAGATCCCTTTGTATTAATTATAAAGTTATCCCAAGTGAGAGCTTAGCTATGCAGCATAGATTATTAGTGATAGATATATATACGCAAAAAGAGTCAACAAAAACTAAAGGCAATATAATTCCAAATATTAAATAGTGAAATTTAAAGGGAAACAACATAACTTTTTAGTAAAAGAATGATAGAAGAAAGAAAATGGGACACACAAGAAGATGGAGTAGAATCAACGTGGGATAAAATGACAACTAACATAAAAGAAGTAGGACAAAGTATTACAGGTATATATAAAAATCGTAGATCCTCACATAGAAAAACTTGGTGGTGGCATGAAGATGTTCAAAAAGCTATAAATGCTAAACAAGAAAAGTTTAAAACATAGCAGAAAAATAAAAATGATACAAACTTACAACAATAGAAACTATCAAAAAAAGCTACTAAAAAGATTATTAGCGATGCTAAACACAAAGCTTATGAGAACTCATATAACAGATTAGGAACTAGACAAGGTGAAAAGGATATTTTTAAGTTGGCTAAATTAAGAGAAAATAAGGGCAAAGATTTAACACATGTTAGATGTATTAAAAGTGAGAATCAAAGAGTTCTAGTCAAAGATGATGATATTAAAAAAAGATGGAAAACTTGTTTTTATAGTTTACTAAATGATACCCCACACGAACATTTAACATTAGATGTTAGTTTAAATAGAGAAGAAAATAGGAATATCAGTTATTTTCCAAAAATTCGAATATCTGAAGTAAAGGAAGCTCTAAGGAAAATGAAAACAGGAAAAGCCTTAAGCCCAGATAATATACCAATTGAAGCATGAAAGTGCATGGAAGATGTAGGTGCAACATGGTTAACAAATTTTTTTAATAAGATTATAAAAACAAAGTTAATGCTAAGTGAATGGAGGAAAAGCATTATAGTTCCAATCTATAAAAATAAGGGAGCTATTCAAAATTGTGCAAATTATTGTGGAATAAAATTAATGAGTCATACTATGAAATTATGGGAAAGAGTAATTGAACATAGACTAAGACGGGAAACTAATGTATCTGAAAATCAATTTGGTTTTATGCCAGGAAGATCAACCACTGAAGTTATTTTCTTATTTAGACAACTTTTGAAAAGTATAGGGAGAAGAAAAAGAACGTATACATAATTTTTATTGATTTAGAAAAAGCTTATGATCGAGTACCAAGAAAGTTAATACGGCAAGTGATGAGAAAAAAGGAATTAATAACAGATACATTTATATTATTAAAGATATGTATGAGGGGGTTGTTACGAATGTGAGGACCATTAGTGGAGATATTAATGTCTTCCCGGTTAAAATTGGTCTACATCAAGGCTCAGCCTTGAGTCCTTACCTTTTTACCTTAGTAATAGATGAAATTACTAGACATCTCCAAGAAGAAGTACCTTGGTGTATATTATTTGCAGATGACATTGTTCTAATAGATAAAACTAAAGAATGACTAAATTTAAAATTGAATAGGTGGGTAGATGCTTTAGAATCTAATGGTTTTAGAATTAGTCGCAATAAAATTGAATATATGAAATGCAATTTTAATAATAGTGAGAACCCGAATGAGGAACCAATTAAGATTTTAGATCAAGTAGTAACAAGAATTAATCACTGTCGGTACTTAGGATCAATAGTTCAAGAGAACGGGAAAATTGAGAAAGATATAATACATAGAATTCAAGCAGGATGGAAGAAATGGAGCAGTGCATCAGGAATTTTATGTGACCGTCGAGTTCCAATCAAATTAAAAAGAAAATTTTATAAGACTGCGATTAGACCTACTATGCTTTATGGGGCAGAATGTTGGGCAGTTAAAGAACAACATATACGAAAAATGAGCGTAGCTGAAATAAGAATGTTAAAATGGATGAGTGGTAAAACAAGAAACGATAAAATTATGAATGAAATAATTCGAGAAAACTTACAAGTGAGACCAATTTGTGATAAAATGAGAGAAAATAGATTAAGATGGTTTGGTTATGTTAAAAGGAGGCCTGAAGTAGCACCGGTTAGGAAAACAGAGTCTATCCAAATAGAAGGTGGTAGGAGAATGAGAGGAAAACCCAAAAAAACATGGATGGAAGTAATTAAACAAGATTTAAAAATATTACAAATTATAAAAAATTTAGTCTTTAAATCGCCAAGAATGGCATAACAGAATCCATACAGCCGACCCCACCTAGGTGGGAAATGGCTTATGATGATGATGATGATGATGATGATGATGATGATGATGATGATGCAGAAGTTTAATCTCAAGATAAAACACCATATATCATGCCTAAACGTTCTATCTCCAAAATTGAGAATTCAAACTGGCCACACTGGGTACGTTGATTCTTCTCAACAGTGAACTATTCAACACAATACATCCAAGACCTCTGAAACATACTATCACAACTAAGATAGATGAAAGTCATGGATACCAGTTAACCAATGATAATACTGTCCAATTGATGAACGTACAAAATTTTTGTAGGTATACCTGGAAATGGTGACTTGTTTAGAGTGTTCGTCAAGAGCGATTCCTCAACATTCGTAGGGTTGTTTTACATTATTTTAAACTCTGTGAGTTATAAGTCCTTTACCTTTTAGAGTTTTTCATTCACGCATATTTGTCTGCATTGGCATTGTGTTTCTGGCATGAAAAATCTTAGGTAAAAACACTTCAAACTAGGATAGTATTGGGTGAAAAATAATAAAGCATTGAGGTGATCAATTACTGTTGAACCATTTGAATACACTAAAATGATGCACCGGTGAAACACCAGCAGTGTCGAAACAGTTTCAAATTATCACACTTGAAGCACAAGTAACATGCACTTATATACATTACAAGACCTAGCAAGTGTGGAAATATAAGCAACTCAAAGTTCTTACCATTTCCTGTGGTAAGAAAGAAAATATTCCCTGTTGTGTTCCAAGCAATCTCGTTTACCTGATGTAAAAAAAAATCTAGTATCAAGATGTTGACTAGGAAGAAGTATCAATAAATCCAAAATCTGCATTCATACTCTGAATAGAGCGAGAAGCAGAATTTACCTTTTAAACAATGTTATTATGTTAATTACCAGCTAAAAGACAAGCATTCTGACAAGATTTGGTGAATACTTCTAAAAGAGAGCATCTAACAGAGCAACTATAAATAAAACACCCCATGAAAAGCTCCTTACGGTAAATACACTTTCAAGTAAATCTTATTTGATAAATACATTATATTTGTGGTAGTTTGAGTAAATGTAACACTCAATTCAAAAAGCATAATTTCGTATAAATAACATGCGTTGTCTAGACAAGATTTTATTTAGATGACAAAACAATTTTTCTGGCTTTTCAATAAACCACTTATTCAGATTTATTTATTTTTTTTTGCAATGATCATGTTAATTTAGGTTTTGCAATCATGACATTCCTGATTAATTTAAGTACACAAAAGATAATTTGACAGAGAATCGCATTATTTCATTAATCATGTCTGATAGAGCATTAGGAGTACACAGTTGTTTGATATCCTGATTCTACATTTCTTAAGGAAAAAAATCCTTAAATGAAAGAACCCAGCATATTAATCCTCTTTACCAAAACAAAATACATAAGAAAAATGGAAATAAAGTACTCAGAAATTGGTTTGTGGCCTGCAATACAATGTATGGGGAGGTGTAGTTAGATGAGTGTCTATAAGAAATTGTGTAGCCAAGAGACTACAGCTTAAAGGGTGGGCAGCCAAGAGATTAATGAGTACACAGTAAAGAAACTCAGCCTACAGAAGGATGCACAACCAAGAGACTAAGGGTGTGTTTGTTTGGGGCCAAAACTTGTCAATTAAAACTTTTCAACACAAAACTTTTCACTCTTCATAACTACTCTATTTTTTAATTATTTTTTCACATTTTTCTATACAAACTACCCTACTTTTCAATCATTTCTACACAACTACTCATACAACTAACCTATCTATTTTAACTTTATTCTCTTTACTCCTCATCATTACCCCTATTATATCACATCATTTTCTATCAATTTGACAACTTCTACCTCTAAAACTTTTCATCAAAAGTTTTACCTCCAACCAAACACACCCTAAAGCTTTATAAGGGATTCCAAAGCTACCTAATCTGTCGGTCAGGTACTACTAATGGCGTTGACCTATGAAGTTTGTACCATAGTGAGTAGTGCAAACCCATCAACCCATACTAAACCTAGGATGGAGGTTAGCAGGACAATGAAAGACTCGTTGGTCACACCATACACTAGAGGAAAATCATGGCCTGTCAGCCACTATCCCGAAGGGGCAGAGCAGAATCATCACCTTGGAAGGAAAAATCAACCCATCTCCTCTTGATGGGCTTTTTCATGAGCAAGGCAATAAAGAGGTTGTTAGTCACTAGTAGCTTAGTAAAATGGGGATACCAACCTTGGGAAGTAAGATATCAAGGATACCAGCCCTTGAGAAATATAAAAGTAGGGAACAAGTACCAGCCCCTGGCAGTGACTTGAAATGTTGCCCCAAGGTGATATACAATAACATGGAATATTTTAGGAGTGGTGGCAATGGCTTAAAGGGAATACCACCTCGTGTGGTTGCATGGATAAGCACACACACATTGCCAAGGAACCTTGCATTCCATGTTTATGAGGTGAGTTGTGCACCATGGCAGAAGACCATAGTCATTAACACATTGACATGGAATCCTTGGAAGCTTGTGCACATTGGTGACTTAGATGCTTTTTGTCCACCCTTCTTGATGATGTGAGGCCCACTTGGCCCACTAATGTGATCGTGAAGTTGTGGAGGCCTCTTGGCTCGTTGATTTGGTCACAATGACGCAAAGCCCACCTGGCTTGCTAATGCGATGATGGTTGATCTTGCAAGCAGGGGGAACCACCCGATCATTATAGGTGTACACTGCTTTCACAAAACTAGCATTTACCACAAATTTCCATTCAAAAAATTACATTTACCATAAATTATTAAAAAATCAGCTTCTCGTCTTCATAATGTAGTTTCTAGGGCTAAGAATCTGTCAAAAATTGCCTGAATAATGAGAGTATACCTCAAAAGATCACAGAACATCGAATTTCCAAATACCTCATAATTGAATTTCCGTTTGTGAATAGGTCTGAATTTCCGAACATCCAATATTGTTAGTTCATCATCCTGTAAAAAGAGAAATTTACCATCAGTGGAAAGTTCCAAATTTCTCACATTATTAATTCTTATAGATAGGATAGAGATTTTAATAAAAAGGGGAAAATTCTCCTTATACCTACAACATTTTACCATAATTCGTATCGTACCCCACAATTTTTCAAAAATTCCTCTGACAACATTTCACCTATAATTCTCTGCATGCCCATTCTGTCACTAACTTGCAAACAAGCATCAGCTGCATGTGCAAAAGTTGATTTTACCCCTGCATCTTTAACAAACAAAAATTCCAAATATGCCCTCTTCGCCTCTTGCTCATATCCGGTCGTTCCTACCTCCGCCAATGGCAGCCACACATGAGACCAGCAATCTTCAGATCTGGTGAGCCATCTTCTTCTTCAGCAATCACTTTCTTCGTCAGCACTTAACAAAGTTCGCAATCCAAGGTAAGCATAACTAACTTGCACAATCCAAGGTTGGAATGATGGAATGACCAAGTGATCAGATTTTGATCATATTTTTTAGGGGTGAAAATAGGGTCTATCGACCAATGACCCGTCTCACCTCGATTTTACAAAAAGTCAGGGCAAGGATTCTGACCCGATGGGGTAGGGCGGGTTGGGATTTTAAACTCGTGTTTCAATTCCAATGAGCGGGGAAGGGGGGGGGGGGGGGGGGGGGACATGTCCCGCCCCGACCCAACTCACCCTAACCGACAAGGTATAAATTATTTTTATAAATTATATGACTTACTTATGTAAATGTTGTTTCGTTTGATAAATATGTTTAACTTTATGACTTATTAATGTGAATATTATTTATGTTAATATATGTTTAACTTTATAACTTATTTATGTTGATAAATTTTTATTTCTTAATTGTACATATGTGGTTCAAGTTATCTCATTCACATATTTATCAATAAAATAAAATATATTATCTATGTTGTTTATATCTTATAAGAATGAATATTCTTATTTTGCAATTTAACAGTTTTAATTGTAATTAAAACTTACACCAATGTACTTTTAAGGTTGATATGCATATTTATCAAGGATAAGTTGTAAACGAAATTATTTTAAAAAAAATTCTAATGCTTTATTATGAGAATTGTGTTTTACTCACTAAATACTAAAATATTTAATCATTTATCTTTAAATTTATCATAAATATAAGTTTATATTGATATGTATATAAATTTTTAAACTTTGACCCGCTTTTTTAACCCAATCGGTTGTCCCAATACCAACCCGAAATAACCCGAAATTTGTTCCGAAACCTGTTAAAAAAAGGTGAAGGTTGGACCGACCTTGTCTCAACTTGGTATAAAAAGTATAGTTAAGCGAAATTTTTAAATGTAAGGCCAGGGTTGGGCACACCCCTACCTACCCCTATTTTCACCCATAATATTTTTGTATAATGGTTCATCGGCTCGAAAAAGGGCAACCATTGTTGATGCTACAAATAGGGATGTTAAAAGTCATGGTCAACCTGTCAACCCGCTCGTCCAACTAATTTATAAATGGATTTGGTTTGAAATTTTTGAATAAATGGGTTATGATCCGCCCATCCGTTTAACCATTTAATTAAATAAACGGATTAGGTTTGAGATTTTACAACCTGTCAACTCATTTAGTAACCTGTTTAACCCGTTCAACCCATTTACTCGTTTAATTCATTAAAGTTTTATATATGTAAATTTAAACTCCTTGATTATTTTTCCTCACCAAGTTTTCCTCCCATCGTCTAATTTTCATTTTTCCATTGCTGTCCCGATTCCATTTTCCTGTTACCGCACTATTTCCATCTCCCATGCACTGAAAACGCCCTCTCATCTCTCCCTACGAGATCATCGTCTACTAGAGTCTAGGCTTTCAAGTCATCTGCTATACAACCCGTTAACAACTCGCCAATCCGTTTATTAAATCAGGTTAGGGTTGAGATCTTTTAAATGGGTTAGGATTAGGATTAAGCTCTAACCCATTCAGCCCGATCCGTTAACACCCCTAACTAGAAATGATTGTTGGACATTGCATGCCGACAATTTTCGCATAGGTTGGCTCTTGCTATTAGCAGCTGCCATTTAATTACTGTTGCTCGTGCTTGGACACGTTGCCAACTTGATTTGCCGCTCATCCACCTATTCTGCCCACGAAATTGCTAGTTGCTGAAATTGAAGGGGAAATTTCTGCTTGCTGAGGTGGTTAGAAATTGAGGAGAAAGGAGCAAGGATGATGAAGCTGGAATTTGCTATGCATTAATCAACGGCCAAGATCTGCTGGATTGGGCACTGGATCAATGGATTAATGGTTGCTGGTGAAGCTAACAGGGGCAACTGGTGTTGCTCGAGCTGGATCTGCTCATGCTACCTTGCCTGATCAACTAGATCTTGTTGGTCGATGCTGTAGTTTCCATGGCTACGGTGTTGCTATTGTCAATTAGAGTAGGCATGCCATTGGAATGGAAGATGGAATTTCCATGGTTGCCTTCCATCAAAAGAGAAAATTTTCCATGGCTGCCATGCTTGTCTCCTCTCTCTCTCTTCCTTATTGCTCTCATTCATCTCCTGCTCTGCCATCGTCTTCTCTTTCTCCTCCCTCTCTTTATCTCCTCCTTTTTTCGAAATCTGTCACCAACCAGTGCAGCGGGGTTTTTCTTCTTCATCTCTGTCAAAATTCCTGTATCTTTCAGCAGTGTTTGCTTCTTCCATGGTTAGCACCAGCATCCAATCTTCCTTACAACCAGTACATTTAGCAGCTCCCATCTTTCTTAAATCAATGGCCGCCTTGCTTGTCTTTAGCTGGTTCGACAGTTAGGAGTTTACACAATGGGAGAGTAGATATACGAATTGGGGACAAATTTGGTATTAAAAAAATAATGCTCACGATTTGCCTGGAAACATTAGACTTAACTGACGACTGGAGATGGTATGGGCATGCAGGGAATTATAGGTGAAATGTTGTGGGTATTATAGGAATCTATAAAATGTTATAGGAATTATGGTGAAATATTGTGGGTATAAGGGGAATTTGTCCTTAAAAAAAAAAAAAAAAAAACTTAAAAAGATAACAGCTGAGGGAATTCAAAGGTGTGCAATTCTTGAGTACATACAAGTGAAGGCACAATTTACCATGGAAGCTTGGTAAAGAGTTAAGAGCTAAGGGAGTTGTCTATGATATCTCATAGAGAAGATAGCATGAACTATCTATAACAAGATTGAAGAGGTAACAGCTTAAGCTAAGGGAGTTCAAAGGTGTTCAATTTTAGACTACATACAAGTGATGGCGCAATTTGCCAGCTATGGAATTATAGTTACCATTGACTCCAATAAATGGTTGCAGTAAATGTTTCTTGCACATGACATGTTTACATGGTCCTTTGTAGAACATCTTCTAAAATTAGTCTTCACCACAGGATCCAATCCAATATTAGGCAACTAAACCATTACACGAGGCCTCTCAGAAGGAAGGGATCCATCCTATTCTCATCGGATACCTTCTAACTAGTGTTTGTTGCATTTTATGATCACATAAAGATCATCTGAAATAAAACATTCACAACCTATGGAATAATTGGCCTTGACTATACTAAGTAATGATGTTAAACACACAATTAGGTCACCAATGAATTTAATCTCATAAACAGGAAAGTCAATGTCTAGCAGGCAACTAATCAAAACTCTGCTAATCCGCCATCATGATAAATGCAGTTGTGGAAGGACATGATTCCTTACTCTTTCCACCTTCTGATGTTATGAATGGATTAACAAGGAAAAGGCACTTTTTTGCAGAACTCAAGATAAGAATCTAATCTCACCCTGTTCCCAACAGCAATGTGAGTTCCATCGGGCTTGTATGTGATATTGATATTTTCACCACTGAGTTCTGCCTGTTGTGTGCATTTTCCACCTACAGAAAACAGGGTAGGCATTTAAACTCAAAATTAAAGGACAAAACAAGGAAGTTACAGATGCAAAAATGAAAAGAGTGAAGATATGTCATAAATAGTGTAAAAATGAATGCTATGTAAGAAGCCGTGCACATCATAAACAATAAACACATATACTGACTACGATGGAGTAGTGCTTCCATTTTTTTATCATCACTTCAGAATTTTTTATTTCCTTTTCGGTTATTAATTTCTCCTTTCACAAAGCCCAGATAGATCGCAAAAAAATCCAAAAATTTCTGATTCAATTAATCCCTCACAAGACATGAATCATGCACGCACATGCGCAATTAAAACTTCTGACTTGCAACTTTAATCCTGTTTAATAAAAAACAAGTCTATAATCTAGGAATAACTGATAGCTTAAATTCATATTAGTGATAATGGGACAACATATAGCTCGCAAAGAGTAGATATGGTAACTTGTGATGATTGCTATGTTTTTCTTGGATTTTTTAATGCCAGATTCATAGCATGATTTGCAGGTGTGAATATCCATAACCATTCCACTTCAAGGCATGTAAAATTAGTGACCTGCAGAGTTTCAGAAGATGCTGGACATCACATGTGCCAAATATAAAAGAGTGGCTAGTATGAAAAAATATGTCTGCCACCAGAAGATGTACGACAATACTATGTTTGAGGATAGATGCATGAAAAGAGACACTTCGTGCATTTCTTCTTCTCCAATTAATTTGTCTGAACGGCTTCCTTTTCCAGAATAACTATGCATGCTTAAGTAGGCCACAGTGGCCTGCAAAGAACAACCAGACCACTTTATGCTTGAACCTTTGTGGGCTGTGGCTTCTGGGAAGAATTTACTTCTGGAATATGATCACAGAAAAGCAAGAAGAAAATAATAACTGTAGTGTTACTTGAAAAATGTCATTGCTTTGGACTTGAATGAAGAGAATTTTTTTTTTTACGATTAGATGGTCAAAACCCATCATAAATCATCTATAAAGCTTTTTGTGGGACAAGGGGAAGAATGGGGGAGGATAAGATAAGGAGGTGGAAATTTGTTAGTAATAAAGACAAAAAACAAAAAAACCGAACCAAAAAAAACTGACTGGATTAATCTATATAGGGTAGTGATTGACAATCTAGCTAACAATGAGAGAGAGAGAGAGAGATTTACGAGAGCAAACGGAGGTAGGTAAATGCCATATCATAAAAAAGATGAGGAATGTTTTCTCCTCCCCCGCATACCCCCCAACCAAACACATTATAAGTTGGAAACAAACATCTTCAGCATACTAAGTTGGCTCACATTGAAGGTGGATGCTCAGCGAATATGCAATTGCCACATTAAAGACTTACTACGAGCATCCCAGAGGCGAACAGTCTTGTCACCAGATGCAGTTGCAATCAGATCAGGATGCTTTGGGTCCCAATATAGCTGGTCAACACTATCATTATGCCCTTTCAACTCCACATCTTTGACCTTGCCCTACAGAAAGCCAAAAGAAAAATAGAAATAGAAAAGGAAAGCTGATTACGTGCGTTGGTGAATGGTAATGGTGAGCGAGCATGCTAAATCACGTATGAAGTCAAGTTTAAGATGTATATGGGGCAGAAAACTTGTGAGTGCTCGTATCCGACGGTTCTTATTCGAAGAACCATATAATTCATCAAAAGAAGAGGATAAGAAGAAGAAGAAGAGAGCTCTTACGTGGCCATGGGGTTCGATGTGCCAAACACGAGCGGTCTGATCAACGGATCCTGAAGCAAGCTTCGTGCCCGTGCAATTCCACGCCACGGAATGCACCTATCGTCCAACCAAACCAAGACAGAGAAAAGCAAAAAAGGGTAGAGAGACGGATTTCATGATCTAGGCTTTCACAAGAGCTCTCTGTTAGATAAAAAATGATTGAGTGACAGTTGTGATGGCACATACCTTCTTCTTGTGGCCTTGGTATTCTCTGCTGTGGAGGTTTTTGAAGGGAACAGCTGTTGCTGCTTCTTCCATCCTACTCAACCTCGCAAACAATGACAGCAGCGGTGGCTTCCGCGCATCTCTCCAGCCGCTCTCCACTTCCACACCCTGCTATGCAACTGCCACTCGAGGGAAACACCACACGTGTGAACCTAAACTGGAGAGTCGGACCCAAAAATCAGACATCGGCCAGGCCCATGTACAGGATTTTCACATCCTCTCAGTATCACTTCGCATCGTGTTACTTATGTATGTAGCTGACCAGCGGCTTAGTTTTACAACAAAAGAAAAATAAAGAGTACTCATGCATGCCAGCCAGAAAAAAGTACTCGTGCAATTTTCCCCGATCGGAACGAACGGCAAGGATTTTTTTTTTTGATAGAAGGATGCGTTTTATCCCTGATCCCTTTCAATGTGAAAGGAATTAGAGATGGAGAAATCCAAGCAATTCATTGCCAAAAAATTGTCAGTACAAATTTTTCCAATTATGACTTGGGGGGTTGCCCCACCAAACTTTGTGGTCCAAAGTAGAGACCGAGACTAAATCGGCTAGGGAATGAGCAACAGTGTTTCCTTGCCTTAATACATGATGTATTGAATAAAAAGCGTTCACTTTAAGGATCGACCTGATTTCCTCAATAATAAAGCCCACCGGAGAGAAGATGGGGGTCGCATTCGCCAGAAAGTTGCAAAGGGTGAGAGAGTCAGTCTCTAACAAAGCATGTCTGACATCAATCTGGAGTGTCCATCTGATCCCCAGTAAGAAAGCAGTAGCTTCCATCAGTAGCGGTTCAAGCACACCACTCCTTCTCTACCCACATGCAACAATGAAGGAACCCCGGGAGTCTCTTATCACCGCTGCGCAGGCAAATACTCACAGATCCTTTTGGCATCGAGCATCAACGTTAATCTTAACAAACTCCGGTGGCGGTTTGAGCCATCGAGACACCAAAGTTCTTCCCAATGCCCCCGTCTCAACAAGCATTTTAGCAAGCAATTTGGTTGCTTTTTATGGCAGGAAATAATAAATGTTGTCTTGGCGACATTTATTGAAAGATCTCAAAATCTCACCCAACGACCCGGCAAGTGTGATGTCATGGAAATAAAATTTAAAAATAAATAGACGACGGTAGCGATGTTTACACCTGCCCCGTTAGTCTTGTGATGTTGTTCAACGCCATTGATGGCATTCATGAGTCGTGCACGAATGATCACATTAGATTGCGATCCAGCAAAAAGGCTGTATGTTTGGGTGGCCACAAAAGTCTGTCTCGTGATCAAACCAACCGAGCCATCGCTATCGACTATCGACTATCGACTATCGACTATCGTCTCTCTGAGCCGAGGCAGGTCTACCCTGCTCTACCGCGACCGAACAACCTTATTGTCTCCGTCTACACATGCCGATTCGACTGATCAGGCACCGCTCACTTGATCACTGTAAGTCATAGATTGTTTATAAAATGTCTACATCTAAGAATTAAAAATTGATGAAGAGTCTCACAGCCGACCTTTTCACTGCAAAAGCACTTGGGAAAATTTGAATTCATTTATCACGCTAGGATTGACGTCACCCAATCAAAAATCGATAGACATTTTTAACTTCCATCGACATGCCCTGCGAAGAACCAAAGCACTTTTTGAAATAAACTGAGACATAAGTTGTCATTTTTCTTTTTTCCTTTTTTTTAATAAAAATGGAGGACCTTACTCATTTTCTAATGCTCGGGCTAGCAAGTGGCGCGCACAAGATAATTCTTGATTCTCTTTAATTGCTCAAATAACAAACACATCAAACTCTTTAGACTTTTTTTTTTTATTGGTATATTTTACATTCATCTCAACACATATTACACTGAAGTTCTGAACATTCTTACAAATCTGGAGACACTCAGCTCTCCTAAAGAAATCCGGAGACACAGCTCCGCCGAAGAATAAGGAAGATATAACTTCCAACAACCGAATAGGAGACCACAGCTCCTACTAACAATTTTTTTTAGCCAAAATTCCGCACGTGGGATTCGAACTGCACACCCAGCACCTGCACAGCTCTATCAGGCGTTCGGTGACCAACCGAGCACGGCTCGGTTGGAAAACTCTTTAGACTTTTGGCTGCGCGTTTTGAATGTAAAAAGCACAAAAACTTACCTGCTTTTTAATAAATGTTTGATTTTGCTTTTAATTTTAGCAAGAAAATTTCCCTTAGGATACAAGAAAAAACCAAATAAGTTTGTAACTTTGAAGCTTATATAAGTTTTTTAAAATTTACGGTGGTCAGTATTCATTCGGCCTAGCTAAACAAGGATTCTGATCCTGTGCACCCGATGCACTAAAGCCATTTTAATCCATTTTTTATTTTTTTTAAAATTTATTTATACAAGTGTTAATCTAAGTGTATTTAACATGTGTATCAATTTTTACAATTTTTTGAGTATTTTAGATATTTATTTTTGATTTTTGAAGATCAGTGGCATTTTAGTAATTTTAAATTACATAAAATTGATACACATGTTAAATACACTTAAATTAACACTTATATAAAAAAATTTTAAAAAAAACGAAAAAAACGAAAAAAATTGAGTTAATGCACCCGGGTGCACCGAAACTAAGTGCACCTAGGTGCACAGGATCGGATCCCGCTAAACAAGCCCTTTTTGTAGATCCTGAGCAACCAAAATCTCTTAAGCAATCACTATATCAAATGGCTACAAGCAATCATCTATAAGTACATAAGACAAAGCATGAAAACATTTCTCATTCAAGTTTCTTATTTGGGGTTGCAAAAGTCATCCGAAGCAATAAACTTTCAGAACCATTGATTAGGTTACTTTGGCAATAGCAACGAACAAGTTCTATAGATAGATGAAATAAAATTGGAAATTCAATGGGAATTAAATTTTTTTAAAAAAAAATTATAATGCCTATTCTACTACACATCAAAGACAAACAATTATAGGGTTGCATGTGCATAAGAAAATTCCCAAGAGTCTACTTGAGGGAATGATGTGATGTTTTAAAAGTAATTAACTAAAAAATGTAATAGATATGAGAATTGTATAAAAATGTAAATTAATAATTGAAACTACAAGTAGTAGTCGGAGAAAGGAAGATTGTAAGTAATTAAAAAGTTAAATTATATCAAAGTAGTCAAAAAAGCAAGGATTTTGTGTCCGCAAAATAAACTTCAATATTTTTTTCCTTGAAAATTTCAAGTTTGCCATAATCCCATCAATGGAAGTGATTTAAGCATTTCTTATTTTTCCCCACATATTTTTCAATACGATTTAACATCTTAATTCTCCTACTTTTTATATTACTATATTTAGATTCTAGTAGTTTTTTACATCTTTCCATACAAGTATTATACTTATTTTTATTTTTTCTTATTCATTATATTATATCACATTAATCTCATACTTTTTAAAAAAGCTTTCATCCCCACTTTTATACTTATCTTACGCTGAATTTTATTCATATGTCAGGCATATGCACCGTCTGTGGTCCACGTATACTTATCAACCACCAAATCCATGCATGGTAACATTCCTGCTAAAAGTTTTAGCACGGCAGAAAAATGGTGAGCCTTTACGCAACCATGTTCAAAATTTTCAATCAACTACCTGAAACCCCCAAAGCAAGAATTAATCTTTCATTATACAAAAAACAACTGCTGATCTAGAAAAATACAAATCAACTACTGATCTGAAGAGATATATGGAGGGACAAAGAATTGTAGATTTGTAGTGTCCTGCCCCGCTTGGAGAGACAGAGACAAATTCCCGGAAGGAAATTACTACACAAAAATTAAGGCGACCTGCAGCTCCTGCCTTCTTCGTCTGCATTGATGGAACAAAGTTAAATTGTTAGAGAAAGGGGCTGGGATGAAAAGGCCAATTTGCAGGGATATATACATACATTTACACATGCAATGTCATAACTCATAATCCTTCCCAATGCCTCCCAAAATTCGAGCATGCGCATTGGACGTGACGGCAAGGTGAAAGAGCCGAAGGGGGGAGGTCCACCCAATTCCGTGCTCCTAGTCATTGCTTTAACGCTACATGACACTTTTTTTTTTTTTTTTTTTTTCCGAGACATTTTCACACCCATTATTTGACTTCAGACATCCTTTCTTTTTCCATTCCCCCGACTTCATCATTGTCAATAATTATGTTGCTGGAATGGTTCAATCCACGGGTCCTGGAATGTATCATTATCTAAAGTAACTTCCAAGTAGATGGATGGTCATCGCGTCAAGCTGTGCAAATATCACCAGCCCCAGTTCAGACGGAATGCCGAGTGCTAGCAGGAGTCTTATGTAGAAAGACGGAATAAAACAGGCCTTCCGTGTATGCATGTAAATTTGTGGAACAAACCTTCAGCGGATGCGTGAAAGATCAATAACAGCGTAGCAAATGCATGTAAACTAATAAATAAAATAGTATAATTGGTGTAAACGATTGAATTTTTGGACACCTATATATAACAATTATATATATACTATAGCAGTACAAATTATAAAGTGGGCTTATAAGGTTTATAAACCCAAATTATATACTAAAATACAGGTCTCCTTGTGCACGTAGAAATCCTGCTGACTATTTTCTTATTTTTATTTTTATGATCAATTAAATTAAAAATACGAAAGATATGTAAGCTATATAAACGGTCATAATTCCCAAGTTATGCACTATTTAGAATTTCTTTTTTAAGTTATCTTCTCCATAAAATCCTAGTGTACTAACTTGAAATACAAGAAACTTTCGATTTAAGAATAACCGTTCATGTAAATTCAGGTGCGTTTCCGCTTATGGTTTTTTTATCGGTAATTTAACGTGAAAGATCCTAAGACGATTATGATTTTAATTAATAAGATTTTACCAACATAAACTATAAACAATCAATAATGATATAAGATAAAATACTATGATGGTTATGAAAAGAAAAAATAGATTAAACAGAAAAAAGTAGTGTGCTGCGTTAAAAAAAAAAAAAAACCTGGTAAAGAATACAAACGTCATGCAGTATTTTCACAATTGAAGAATTTTTTTAAATTATTTGTGTGTTTAAATGAATATGATCCATTTCTTTTTTAATTTTCCAAATTTCTCTAACTTTATATGATAATCGACGTCTCATGTTCATGTGGGTGGCTTAAGATGTAGATGGAATCTATAGCATCGCACTGAGGGCGGGGAAGGAGGAGACCTGGATGGATGGCCTGACCAATTGCTTTTCTCCGTCTTGCACATAGCAAGCTAGCGGTAGAGATTGCATCTCCGTTATACAAAAGATCTTCAAACTTCTCTTCTTCTCGTTGTCATTTTCTTTTACATTTGGTGCAGAAACCAGCAGGCTATAGCTACAAGACATAACCAACCCTGACTGTAGATGCCAATTCCGTTTTAAAATTAGGGGTACAACTTTGGTTAATAAAATTTGAGTTCCCTCAATGCTAACTTTAACCCTAATTTTATTTTTAAACTTTAACCCTAATCCTCTATTTTTGAAATTCGGTATTTTTGAAATTCGGATTTAGGCTGAGTTTCAAGTTAAAATTCGGGTTGAAATAATTCTATAGATTTGTGATCTATATTATACTTATTCAACTTTAAATCTATCATTAAAAATTACAAAATAATAATTTTCTATTTCCAAGCAAAAATTCGAGAGTGCTTAAAAATATAAAAAAGAAAAATTTTGTTTAAACATTTTTATATTAAGTAGACTAATAGTCATTTATTAAAAAAATAGACTAATGACCATTTCTCAAAATAAAAAAAAGTTGACTAGTAGTCTATTTTGGAAAATGAAAAGATACGTTATTTTCCTATTATGCATTAATATTAACATCATAACCATATACATAAACATTAATATCTAATTATAAGAAAAATCTTATAATGTTAATCATAATAAAAAAATATTCAATAATCATAGTATTAAGTTAAATAAAATTACAACAAATTTATTTCAAAAAGAATAAATATCTAACTATTAATATCATATTAAAATAATTAAATGATAACATCCTATATCTCAAATTCTATAAATAGGTTTTATTCTTTTTACCTTAAACTTACTACTAAACCAAACTTTTTTCCCTAAAAGAAAATATAAAAATATTATATTATATAATTGAACTTAAGAAATAATAAAGCTTATATATGGTATAAAATAAATACAATATATATGATGGAAATAGTACTAGATTTATATAGAATATAAAATAAACATAAAATATAAGTGTTCTATATAATTTGGGTTGAACCCGGAAAATCGAACTCGGGTATAACATTAGGCAGTTTTAACTAGGGGTGTAAATCGGGTCGGGTTGACTCGGGTTGGCACAAATACAATCCTAACCCACCTTGTAAAATCACAACCCAACCCTACTTTCAACCCTACTTTTCACATCTTAACCCAACCCTATTTCAACCCACCTCAAATCGGTTCGGTTCGGGTTAGAAATCGGGCCAATAGATTACACATGTTATCAATGCTAGTTAAAGTTTTGTTCACCTGAATTTCTAAAATAATAAAAATAATTATAATTATAAAAACAATAAGTACCAATAAAAGTTCTACATAGCTCAAAAGTAGAGGATAAGTTTAGTAATTGATTCGTTTTTTTGTTTTTGTATTTTTGAGCAATCGATGTCTTCTGCAAGTCAAAAAGTGAAAGCCAAGTAAAATTATTAAAGTAAATTATGCAAAATAGAAAAATGAATATTATAGTCTTACTTACCTTCTTAGTTGGCTTCCAATCAAAGCTACAAACATCTTAAGTTCTCAGTTGACCTGTTATGTTATTCTAAATCACCAATGCGAGCAAATATCTAAACAACCTATTTACGATGCAATATAACCAAATAATCCAAACACAATTTCACAACTAATTAACCAAATATATTTCCAAACCAAATAAATTCAAATAACATTTGACAACCAAATAGTCAAACAAATTTCCAAACTCAACACAATTTTATTTAAATATCTAAGCAATATGAATGAAATACACTCGCATAAATATATGTAAATACATATCTTATGAAATCGGGTCAGGTCGGGTTGACCGACCCCTAACCCATTTTTAAAATCGGGTCGGGTTGAACCCATTTTTTTAAAACCAAATTTCCAAAACCTCAACCCAACCATGGTATAAATCGGTTCGGGTTGATGCGGGCTCGGGTTGAACCCAACCCTATTTACACCCCTAGTTTTAACACAGCTTCGAATCAAATTCGAAGCAAGCTCGGCCCAAGTTGCACCCTCTACTTAAAACGGGGGTACTTAATGCATACCGTTTTTGCTGTACTTATCGTTTGTGCTACACCCTGAATCGCAAAATAAGCCTCAAGAGAGTGTCTTGGAATGAGCGAGTGATATAATATTACATGGTTAAAGTAAGAATAAATAGAGTATTGTGTAAAAAAATACTTAAAATATATAAATAAAAATGAAAAAAAGTAGAATAATTTTTTTTTAACCCAAAAAGTAGAATAGTTAAGACAGGCGAAATTATTGAAATGTATTAAAAGTTGATTTCCCCTTCTCCCTTCCCTTTCCTTACTTTTCCAAACATCCTTTTACTCATCTATTCTTTTTGAGAATGTAGTGTAAAAAAGCTTAAATATATGAAAATTTTAGAAAAATATAAAAGAAAATTATAAAAAACAAACGCAGATACGCCGCGTTTTGCACTAATGATTATTTTTATATTTTTAAAAGTTTTTCTTTACATTTAAGCCATTCAAAATACAATTAGCATGTTTATAATGTTAAATATCACTCTGATTGAGAACTTATAAATTAGAGAGCCTGAAAAATGGTTGAAAACTACTGAAATAATATTATGATATGTTTGAAAAGTAATAAAAGTAAAAGTTTTTAAAATAATAAAAATAATATAATATGACATGGATAATAATGAAAAATAGAGAGAATAAAGTTAAAACAGAACAGAATAAATAAATAAGTAATTAAAAAATATATTAGTTACTGAGAATTAAAAGTTTTGAATTGAAAATTATTAGTTTTAAATGTTTTTTAGGTAAATAAACACCCTTAGTAAATAACTAAAAAGTAAAAATATGCAACGTAATTCAAAATGTAAAAATAACAAGAGATATTTTTAAACAACCTTGTTTCTTAATGATCAATAGAATCTATAAATTTGGAGTTGTAGTTTTTAAGTTTTTGTTATGTTTAAATAAAAAATGTATGATTTATGGATGTACTGATTGAATTCTCCCGCTTGGGAGAGCTACTTGTTATTTTTTTTACAATATTATTTTATTTTTAGAATTCAAAAAAGTAATTAAAACAATTCGAAATTTTGCACATATATAAAAGTTTATGCTTTGACTCACACGTGAATGTAAAAAAAAAAATCAAAAGAAAAATAAAAAATAGTGCCTTCGAGAAGCAAGAACATCAAAACTCCATTCTACTGAAACTATTGTCTCGATATTACATAATTTGTGTAAATTCATATAAGAGATGTTATTTGGATAAATTTTAAATTTTATTGAACAACGTAAATTTTATCTGGACAAAGTTTAAAATTTTTAAAATTTTATGATTTACGAAATGATTATAATCAATTGTACATAATAACAGTGACCACAGTTGCATTTTTTTTAAGTATGACTGCAGGTGCCTTCTTTGAAATTACTCTTGTTTCCCAAAAATCTGTGGTAGATTCATATATGCGGCTACCTAGAAGTATTAGTTATAAATAAGTTTGGTTTAAGATTTTTGAATAAATGGGTTATGATACATAACCCATTTAACAATTTTAATCAAATAAATAGGTTAAAGTTGAAATTTTATAACTGTCGACCCGTTTGGTAATCCATTTAATTTCTTAAACTCATTTAACTCATTTAACTCCTTAAAGTTATATATACAAATATAAATTCTTTGGTTATTTTTTCCTGCCATCAAATTTTCATTTTTACAGTACTGCCCAAATTCCATTTTTTTGCTACTGCACTATTTGCATTTATCTTGTCTTATAAAACTCTCTCATCTTTTATGGTAAGATTATTGTTGGCCAGAGTTTAAGTTTTCACTTCATTTGCTATACAATTTGTTAACAATTTAGTTTATTTATTAAATGAATTATAAATAAGTTAAAGTTAAGATTTTTTAAATAAGTTAATAAGCAAATTAAAATAAAATATTTTAAATAAATTCAAATTAAAATTAATCTACTATTCACACAACTAGATCCATTTACACGCCTACAGCTAACAATTGTAATCCGCTCCCGTCCGTTGGTCGAAAAAGTGGATTATGTACTCATTTCTCTTGTTGAAATCACAAGCAATATAACTTGGATATACATAACTTATTAGAGGAATGATCCTATTAGCCCAGACTAAGTAAATGTTTCACTTAGCCCACTTAAAAAATCCTATTTAAAATAATTTTTATTTTATTTTTTATTTTTTCTTCGTACACTTATTTATCTAAGTGTATTTATATATAAATCAAGTTTTACTATTTTTGGATATGTGTATATATTTTTTTTAGATTTTTAAAAATAAGGGTATTTTAAATACATATATACACATAGATGTTTAAAAATATCAAAAAAAAGATAAATATATTCAAAAATGGTAAAACTTGGTCTATATATTAAATATACTTAGATAAATAAGTGCACGAAAAAAAGTTATTGTAAATAGGTTTTTTAAGGCGGGCTAAATGAGGCATTTACTTAGCCCAGGCTAATAGGATCACTCTTCAACTTACTAATCCTTCGAACAGCAACACTAGTCCATGCATGCAAGGAAAATATAAATATTTTTAACAGCTGGCAATAATTATTAAGAACAAAAATTAAAGTTTTTTTTTAAGAAATAATAAAACTTTTGATTAAAAGCTTTTAAAATACGAACAAAATAAAGTAATGTGTCATAGATAATGAAGAGGAGTAGAAAGAATAGAGTTGGAATTAGGGGTGTTAATGGTCATGGTCAACCCGTTAACCCGCTCGTTCAACCCGTTAATAAATGGGCTTGGGTTGGGATTTTTGAATAAATGGGTTATGATCCGCCAACCCGTTCAACCATTTAATTAAATAAACGGATTAGGGTTTAGGTTTCGCAACCCGTCAACCCATCCAACCCGTTTATTTAACTCGTCCAACCCGTTCAACCCGTATAACTCATTTAATATAATATATTATAATATATATATAATATTTATAATAGGAATTGACATTAAAGAGATGACTTGAGATTGGCGCTGATGTTTTCAAGCTAAAATAAATTAAATTCAGGTATGTTAGCTTCAAATTATTTAATTTATTTAAATTTACAGATTTTATTGAAGATTTTTAGCGTGAAAATTAGTAACAAACACAACCCGTTAACAACCCATTAACCCGTTTATTAAATGGGTTGTAAATGGGTTAGGGTTGAAGTTTTTTAAATGGGTTAATAAACGGATTAGGGTTGAGATATATTAAATGGGTTAGGATTCGGATTAGGCTCCAACCCGTTCAACCCGATCCATTAACACCCCTAGTTGGAATAGATATGTTAGATATATGAATAATTGTTTAAAAATGATTATAAAGTATGATAATTATATATAAATAAATGAATAAATAATTATATAATAGGTTAGTAGTAGAGAATGAAAAAATTTTAATTGCAAATTTTTACTTTAAAAAGTTTTAATTGTAATGAACACCTCCTAAGTTGTGATTCGCGAGTTGTAAAAATCTTTAGAATTTTGGGAGGGGGTGGAGAATAAAAAAAGAAAATATTTTAAAATTTGTTTGTTTTGTATAAAATAATAAGGGTAAAGTTGAAATAAAAAATAATTAAAGTATAAGGACAAAGTTAAAATAAATATGATAGATCAAAAGAAAAATAATTGGTTGTAAAATGAGCGGCCTATGGTTTTTCATATCTCTCATTTACTAGACATCATCGAAATAATTATGGGATTAAGACAATAAAAAATAGTATGCATTTGTTTCATAAAACGGGTGTGTTTTACAATAAAAATTTACATTCACGGTGTGTCTATGAAGTGAAAAACTTTTTGATATAACAACTATTGAAACAAAAGAAAATAATATAATATTATAAGAGTAATAATAGCAAGTAAACACAAACGAGTGAAAATAGATAAGTTTGTTGCATATATAGGGTGTGTTCGGGAAGTTGTAAAATTTTTTATGAAATTTTTTTATGTAAAAGTTGTTAAATTAGTAGAAAATGATGTGATATTGTAAGGTTAATGATGAGTAGCAAAGAGAATAAATTTAAAATAAATAGGTTAGTTGTATTGGTAGTTGTGTAGAAATGATTAAAAAATAGGATTGTTGTATAAAAAGATGTGTAAAAAATAATTAAAAAAAGTAGTTATGGAGAGTGAAAAGTTTTAAATTGAAAAGTTTTAACTTAACAATTTTTGCAAATTGGCAAACATACTCATAGTTATAAGAAAATGTTTGAAAAGTCTTTATCATCATAAGTCATTTCTTACCCAGGTGTGGTTCACTGTGTGGATTTAGTCGCGTCATTTTTAACGATCTAAAACTAAATGTCCTATAATTTTTAATATTTTTATATATTGTCCAATTACTTGAAAAATTTCCACTAGCAATTGGTTGAATATTATATATCGTCCACCGATAATTTTTTAGGTGGTCATCTCAATCTCCTATCACTTTCTATCTGAATAAATTTTATCAAGCCAAAAATGATTGAAAAATATGATAGTTATATATAAATATGTAAAAAAATTAAAAAATGAAGTAATTGTAGGAAATGAAAAATGAAAATTTTAATTATCAAGTTTTTTTTTTTAAGGTGTGTCTAGAAAGCAATAAAATGTTTGGATAAAAAGCTTTTAGCGTGAAATTTTTGAATTTAGAGAAAATAATGTAAGTCGATAATAATAAAGAGCAAATAAAATAGAATAAATAAAAATAAATAAATTTGTTGTATAGATACTTGCCGGTAAATTATTGAAAAGTATGATAATTATGCAAGAAAACATGAAAAATAATTAAAAAAGAAAATTGTAAAGAGTAAAAAGCTTTACACTTAACAAAACCTTAAAATTTTTTTAAGACGTAAAAGTGGTGTAACATGATATTGGTAATGATAATAAATAAAAAAAATAAAATTAAAATTGACAAAGTAGTTGCATCGAGAGTTATGGGTAAATGACTAAAAAGTAGATAATCATACGACGTATCATATTATTGGTGCGCAAGTGGTTTAGCAAATGACTCCAAGCAATCTAACGAGAAGAGGACGAAATTGTGGACGAATGTTTGATCCTTAGCTGAGTTGCATTTTTTACTTATTAACGGGGGTAGAAAGGGTATTTTATTCATTATTACGAGATAAAGAAGGAAAATCAACTTTGTTTCAGACAGCCAGTAAAGCAGGCGGCCCTCTCTTTCGATTTCTTTACTCCGGATATATATTCCCGTCTCCTCCTCGCCACTTCCACTGTGGCCGCCTCCTACCTTTTTCTTCGTCCACTCCGGCATCTGACGCATCCTTTCCCCTCTCCATCTGCCCGGAAACCATGTCTTCCGGCAGATATATGTCCTATTCTCCGTCCCCATCCACTGCACCTCACTCTCCTCACATCTCCGCCATCCGATCCGCCTCAACTACGCTCGCCGAACAGGAGAAGTACGCGTTTCTTTCCCAATCTTGGATCCGATCGCTATCGACTCTCCGTTTTATACCTCCTGCACATTTCTCTGCCTTTAGGCTCGGGCGATCGCTTCGTGCGACTTGATCTTTTTTGGATCCTGTTCATCGTAATGCCTGTTCAAGGGTTGAATTATTTATTCCATCGTTTGTGCTTGTGCATGATGTGTTGTTAGATTTTTCGTGTCGATATTTGTTGCTAGGGTTCACTGCGGGGGGCCAGAACGGGAGTTTGACCCATGCTGTGTCTGCGCTACAAGTGGCTGCGATAGCATTTTTCGCTGGCTTTGGCACCGGAAGGGACGACTCTTATTCCTATAGATGCAATTTACCCACCTCTGCTGTGGAAAATTTGGCATAGATACTCATTATGGTTCTGAACTTAGCTTCCGCCGTGGGAGTTTATACCTGAACTGAATTCGTCTAGTGTTTTCATTTATGTATTAGTTCCGTGGATCCGATGACGGGATGAATGCCTTCATGATCAGAGATACGTTAATTACGGCCTTTCAGTGGCATCCATTGCGACTCACAGCAAGCTTATTTGGCTTTTCCCCACGATCTTGGCTTTGCTATATATGTAGCTAATAGGTTCGCGTAATAACTTCTCATGCGTTGTTGGCTTAATTGACCTGGTCGCTGGCAGAGTAGCGACTGGACATTTAAAATTTCGCGTCTGGTAGGATATGTGCATCTTTGCAGAAATTGCCGATATGGTTACTCCGCAGCTTCAGCTTGATTGGGTTCGGGTCCACCTGGATGTACTGAAAACTTCAGCTGTCTTGTCAAAAGGTTGGCAACTGATGGTGAATATTTACTGTGAATTGCATGCAATAAAATCCAAGTAGAAGTGTCATTTTATGTTTATGCGTTTTCTTATAATGAGTTGCTGCTTAAATACACTTTTCTGAGGTTACTAATATGCTAAAGTGGTTTTCACTTACACAAGGAATAGACTAATAAAAGAAATTTGTTGTTCTGTGCCAATCCCACAAATTGTTAGGTGTTTTTCAGCTCCATGTTGTTTGGGTTGCTTCATGCTGGTTATATTCTTTTTCAAATACATCAGATTGGTTTATATGATATATTGACTGCATGTATTAATTCATTCCTGAACTGCATGTTTATTAAATTACACATGCACTTGAACATACATGTCAACTTCCAATTTGTTGTTGAAGCGCATGTTCATTAGCCTCGGCAATATGGTTGGGTGCATGTAAAAGTGCTAAAACTTCTGTATTCGACAGGTATCTAGCTGATTTGCTGGCTGAGCGGCGGAAGCTTAATCCTTTTATACCTGTGCTTCCCCACAGCTGGCAACTGCTGAACCAGGGTGAGGTCCCAAACTAGCAACCAAATTTCTCTTTGATTAAAATTTTATGTTTTTGTTCTAGAAATCGAGAACAAGGTTCTCTTCTGCTGTTATTATTATCTAATGTTATGGCACAAAATAATTGTTGGTATCTTGTGATCTCTGCTATTTTGAACACCTTATGTATTTAGCAAATGTCTGTCTTCAGGGTGTTTGCAACATTGCCAGTGGCTTTGAGGGTTATATGTAAAGGCTGGTAAATGTGACAAATAATGTTTTCCGAGGAAGTTTGACTGCTATGAATGTATTGGTCACCGGTAGATTGTGCCTCCATTGAGTTTTCATCAACATTATAATTTACATGGTCTTTTTGTTTGTTGATGTTTCTGACTTTCATAAAAGTCTATCGTTAGTTTCACTAAATTGGATTAAAGAGGTATATTATGTGAAATATATACTGGTATAACGTTGTTTCTCATGTGGAAGGTTACTGCGGCCAGAGAGGGTTGAACGGTGAACATTATTATGGGATGCTGTTTGGTAAAATGTTGCCCTTAGGCATTTTTGTTCCAAGTGGCAATCATAGCTGAGGCGTTTAAGTCAATATCATTGGCTTGCTCTAGATAAGCTGTTATTAGAAATGTTGAAATAATGTAATAGACAAAGCTTTATTTGTCTGGTTCACTGGCAAGGTAAGAAAATTTTTTATGCCCTCTGCATCTGGATGCATCCACAGTGGCAATTCTAGATGTAGAGTTGAGATTTCACTATTGCTTATATTTTTTCTTTTCACGACTGAAGGGCATTGGTCTCTGTTGTCGATATTTTGGTTTAAAGTAGAAACTATATCCTTTTTTAGAAATATAATTTGAAATAAATGATTGCTGCTTCAGAATCCTTGATATAAAATGTGACTAAAAAATGTTAGAGGTTATTGGGAAGGATACGAAAATGCTTGGGTTTCATGAGGACACAACTCAAGATGAAAAAGGATGGCCTCAATAAAATCTATGTATCCGACATTAGATGAGAAACAACGGTTGTTGGTAATGAGATGCTTGAATCATTTCTGTTGTTAATATGTCAATTCAATTTCTCGAGATACTTGTTCATTTGTTTCTGGAATGTGAATTGTGTTACTGTTTAGTGAAGAATCTCAGCATTGCATGATTTATGGCTTGTTAACTTTAGGTGTCCTTTGAACATGATAACATATTAAATGCATTTAGGGACAATATGTCAATATCTGCGCCACTCTGTTTAATGAGATTTTATTTATATTCATATTTCTTTGGGGAGATGACAACTATTGGAAAGGCTGTGTTTCCAACAAATTGATCTCTTATGGACTTTCGTGGGAGCGGGAGTGATAGTTTGTAAGCATATTGAGTTGATTTAATAGGCCATGATGGAAAGTGGAATGGAAAGACCAGTTTACGTTAAGAAAGATATATGTGTTATACTTGATGATGATGGAGAGAGATTATCCTGGGAGATAATGGAAATTTGTAAGCATGTCCTTTCAAGTCATTGGGCAGTTTCTATTGTCTCTTTTTTTGAAGTTTTAGATTACCACTGTAACTTTTTTCAGCGTTCAAGAGTTCTAGTTTTAATTATTATGGGATGATAAGATCTTTAGGTAACATCAAGTTTTGTAATTAAATTAGTTGTCTGCATTGGATGGGATTGTCTCATTGAGATGGCTAAGAAGATTTAGCAGGTGTTTTTGAAAATTTCTAATAAAATGTTCAAGAGGAACTATGCGAAGACCACGTCATTTGGGTGGGAAAGGACTATTTGCATTTGTCAGCTATTTTTAACATGTTAAAAACTAGAGCAAGATGCTTGAGGGAACAAGTGGGTAACTTTAAGTTACTCATGGGATAAATTATACTAGTTGAATTTTTTGTTATATTTGAAGAGAGGGAGTTAGGCATGACATTAATCACATAGCTAGCAAAAGGAAGGATTTCTTGTGTTCAAGCAAGGATCCCATCCTCAAACCTTAGGGGGTTGATTTCCTAAATCAAAAGTCATGAGAAGTAAATTTGTGGATATCTAGTAACCAAAATGCATCTAAACTGCTCTGGTTTGCTCAAGGAAGCTACCAAGAAAGATCTAACCTTTGCTTGGAAGTTGGTCACATATGCTCTCCCAACAAGAGCAAATTTGATTAGTAGAGGCATTCGCGTGGGGGGAGGTTGTCTCCTCTCCAATCAAGTGGGTGAAATTGAAGATTTTCCATTTTTTTGGAAGTGCTCTAGGATTCAAAACCTTCTCCGAGTGCTAATCCTATCCTCAACCAGTTAGCTGAATGGAGACACCATAGTAGAAGTCATGGATTCAAATATCAGCCAATATGCTCCCGTATTGGCCGTACCATATCTGTATCGACCATGTCCAATATGAGATATGGGGGTGTTTCGGTTAGGATTTTAAAAAATTGCACGTATTGGCCAATACGACCGGTACAAGGGGTGTATTGGCCAGATGAATAAAACTATGAAAAATTATAATTTTTTAGTCTTTTGCATATATTTTCTTTTCCAAAATTTCTCCTTTTTTTATGCTTATTTTTATAGTAATATCCATTTTTTTCTTGCAACTAGGTAAAATTTTATTATATTTTCGTATATTTTTTATTTTTCGAAAATATAAATTTTTTAAAAAGTATTCTAAAAACTAAAAGAAAAGAAAACTTTTTATCAGTTGCATGAATGAATTTACAGTAATATAATTGTTTTTTTCTTGCAAGTTAGGTAAAATTTGAGGTTTTTTAATTTATAAAAATTTGAAATCTAGAAATAAGCTTGAACACCTTAAAAGAAACAACTTTTTGTCGGTTTTTTACCTTGTGTTCACGCACACATATATTATTTGTGAATTATGATTAATTCATTTATGATTTATTTTATATTTTTTTTACTTTAATATATTTGCTATGTATTACGTATGTCGAATTGTTAATTAGTTTACTATCTTGTTTATTATTTCTTTTTTCGTATAAAATTCATACTACATACTATTATCATAAATTACTACTAATAAGAAAAAATAGACCAACACACTAATCTTATATAGAGGCAACATGTTAAGTAATTACATATTCTTGCATTTTTTAATTTTTGATTTCTTAACGTATTTTTTCATTTTTTTTGAGGTTAATTTTTTTTGTCTAATACAATTGGATACAGTCCGATACTAATACTATATGCCCATATCTTATCATTTTTAGAGGGGGCCGATGCGCCACCTGATACCAATATTCCGAACCATGGTAGGATTGCTTCATCTACTGTCAAAGTATAAAAACAGGTATCCTCTCATATTTTTTATTTGTCTTTGTTGGAGAATCTAGTACGTCAGAAAATCGTTGGATAGCTGAGGGGTACCAAATTAATGCTTATCTGCACCATGTCTTCTCTTCAAACATTATCCAGAATGGCCGGCTTAATCTCAATGGTTGCTCAGCAAGTTGGAAGAGACCAAGGGAAGGGCTTCTTCAAACTAAATGTTGATGCAGGAACCTGACCTGGGAAAGTTTGCTGGGGTTTGGTACACTCCTTATGAATTGGCAGGGAAGATTTGTAGCAGCAAAGAGTTGGTCTGAATTTGGGAGTTTTGGATCCATAATGCCTTGAAACAAAAGCCTTTTTTCTGGTAGTTAGATGGGTTGTGGAGATGAGAACTTGTCTGGTGAAGGTAGAGAGCAACTCAGTGATTCTCATCAACGTTTTGCAGGAAACAGGGAAATCTTATCGAGTCTGAAGTATGTCATTGTGGATATCCTCTCTTTCTGCAATTGATTTGAGCAAATTCTGTTTTGTCATGTTTTAAGACAAGGTAATTGGGCAGTCCACAACTTTGCACAGCAAGCTTTTATGCTGTGAATAGGGACTATGATCTGTGTCATAGCGTATAGACAGCCTCCTTCCACTTGCCCCTAGTTTGTTTTTTTGGGGGAGCTTGAGTGGTTTTTGTGGGGAGGTTTAAGTCTCTTCTGTCTTCTTGTAAAAGAACTTATACATAAAAAAAAAAAAGAGTTATGTTAAAGGATATTTGTCTTACTAGTCTCATAGCAGGGTTATAGGCTTTCACATTTTGATTGGAAGATTTTCTCTGACAATTATTGGAGGCAAATTAATCTAGTGGATAGTTCCTTGCTCAATCTTCTTTGCTCGTAGCAGTTTTTTTGCTTAAATGGAAACTTGCACACCACTTTCGTGTTCTGTTTTGGTAGGTTTAAAACTTTCTGACACAAGTGTGAGGAAAAATCATTCCATTCAGCTTTCAAATTTCTCCAAATGAGGATTGATTGGTCACCTTTCCTTATGTGGCTTTGCTTCAAATTTCGATCAAATATTTTGTCATTCTGAGGTTGTCCTTTTAGCCTTTCTTTTTGCTTGGCAATGACATAAAAAAGGCAAGCAGATCCTTAAGTTATGGAGCATGCTAGAGCAAGGCAATATTTGCTTGGCGAAGGCAGCATTCACAATAGTATCATTAATGTTTGATCGGTGGGTAAATGCTTCAAGCATCCATTGTTAACGGTAGTGTATTTTCATGGTCAGCATCATTAATGTTCATGGTGACTTTTTCTCAGACTTCCAGATTTGTTCTATTCATCCTTGATTGCTATTGAGGTCCCTTTCTTTTCTAATGGAAGTAAGAAAAAAAGTTTGGAAAGGGGAGGGAGTGGTTTGCAGTTAGTCTTCAACATGGGTAGTGTTAAACCATCATGAAAAAGGCAAATGTGTCTCTTGCTTGCCTTTCATTTCAAGTGAAATTTGGTGAAAGAATTGGGTACTCAGAAAAGGGTTTTGCCACATTTGTTTTTAATGCTGTTTTGCCACATTGTTAATATTTCTTTTAGCATTAATATTTGCCTGCCAGAATTTCTTCATTGCAAGTTTTATTAATGACTCTTGTGATCGGATATGATGATGCGTGTCATGCTTTAATGCATTCTGTCAATATGGAGTTCTATAGTTCTTGAATTTGTCATAAATTGTTGCACATATTTTGTTTTAGTCTTTTAGATCAATCATTTGAGGCAAAGATTCTTAGCTAGTGCTTTCTGGTCAGAAGTAGCTGTTTTATGTAATGGTCTTGGCAATGCATCAAAGACAAATTTATTTAAGATAAATGACAGAATAGTGAATTGCATTTTGGGAAACTCAATAGCAGTAATCCTGCTGTAAAATATCCTGTACGGATCAGATTTACGTGACGACATTTAGCAATGCCTTTAGTCACGCTTTTTGGTGCTTGTTGAAGTTAATGAATTTTCTAACTTGTTTAGGTCAAAAGTGTAATCTTTGCAGAGATAAGGTGCCAATAGACACTCATATTAATGATGTGTATTTACCATTAACTTTGAAATAGTGTATTTATCACAATGCTGATTTATCGACAATTCTGGATCTCTATATTTGTTACTTTCCTATATTTATCCAAATCGGACTACTTTTCAGAGTTAAATTCGGCCCTTACAATAAATCTATATATATATATATATATATTATTTTATATATTATAACTACATGTTTTTACTTTTGTTAGACATATCCTGATTTTTAAAAATGGTTCACTTGTGTGGACAAAATACTGATTTCAATGGGACCCTTTTTCTTAGTCACGCCTTGCTGTGCCTGTTTTGTGCTGACTAATCTCTTAACCAATGCTAACTGGTACATCTGATTCTTGAAATTGAAATTGTGAAGCAGAAATACTGCGTGTAACCACACTGTTGGGGAATGCATCTCTTTTAGATCAAAGTGGGCTTGAATATGCAAGCCCTCTGACTTCTGGAGGACTATTTTCAAATGGAGGAGCTGATATGAATGGATGGGCGTCAGCATTTCAATCAGAAGTACGGATACTAACCATTAACATAACTCCTTTTTCATCTGATTTTACTGCTTATCAGAAGAATTTCTGACAGTGTCTTACCGCTAGTGCTAACATGAATTAGTGATTTCCATTCTAACTGGAATCAAATGCCCTGATTGTACAGTTGCATTTTGCATATGTTTTTCTATTCACAGAAAGCAGCATTAACTCTGAGATGGCCACTGAGAGACAGGTTTATGGATCTGATTTAGTTTCTTAATTGTGCTTTGGCGTTAACTTTGACAGGCAAGGATAGGATCGTACGTCTCGTTCTGAACTATGTGGGCTGCTCTTTGAATTTCTCCAAAAGTTTTGAGTTACCTGAAAGTTATTGTGAATCAAATGCCTGTGGCACAAGGGGGAAAGGCATCTATAGTAAACAATCAAAACAGCCAGTTTGTTCTAGCTTATTCTCTATATACCTAAAAACCTGGTACTCACAGTAAATTCCAGTAAAGACATGAGGCCAATTTGATTTGTTTTCTGAATCATCTCACGCGGTAAATGATTTCTAGATCTGTTAATTTTGTCCTTTTTTGTGTTGAAATTCCTTTCTGATACTGTTACTAACAGTTTCCAATTTTTAACGTCTGGTGATCTAATACACCTTGAGAAGCACCTAACGTGGTTATGTGAAGATCTGAATTGATGTTGCTCTTAACAGCAAGACCTGTATTTTCGTGCTATTTCTTTTGCATTTTGGTATCATAACGAAGACCTGAATTTTTGTGCAAATTTTTTTTTGACATTTTAGCATCACAAAAAACACGCTGGCATATTCTTTGGCCATCTTGTTGTCCTTTGCTGAATATTTTTTGCTATTGCACGGATCATGACATAAAGATATCTGTGCAACTTGTCATGTTTACGTTTGTTTCTGTTGTCCTTTTAACAACATGTTAAAATTTTACATTGCAGAGAATGGGACTAGTGCAGTCTTCCCCTGCTCATGGCTGGATTGGCTCACAAGGTAGCTCATCAGGTCTGGTTGTCAAGAAGACCATAAGGGTTGATATTCCTGTAGACAAATATCCAACGGTATGTAACAAGCTTGTTTCTCTATTAAATTATTTCTATTGGAATAGTTTCTATTCGATTAGGTTACTATCTTTTTGTGTCGCAATTGCAGTACAACTTTGTTGGCCGCCTTCTTGGTCCTAGAGGGAATTCACTTAAGCGTGTAGAGGCAGGTACTGATTGCCGAGTGTTGATCAGAGGGCGTGGCAGCATCAAGGATCTGGCAAGGGTAATTAACATTGCTTTAGAATTGTTTCTGAATCTCAGGGCATGTGTGCATTGCATGCTAATTCTATTGCTATATGAACAGGAAGAGATGATGAGGGGAAAACCAGGGTATGAGCATTTGAATGAACCTCTTCACATTCTCGTGGAGGCAGAATTACCAGTTGAAATAGTTGATGCTCGCCTCATGCAAGCACAGGATATTCTTCAAAATTTACTTAAGCCTATGGTATGCTTCTTCCCTATTGCAATTTTCTTCCTTTTTTTGGTCTTCCCCTCCTTTTCCAAACTGAAATTAGAGATGAAATGATTCAAGATAACTTGGCAGCAGAGTCAATTGGTAACAAGACAAGGAAACAAGACTTAGATGGTTTGAATTGTGTGCAATGGGTACTAAAATGTCTACCATTTAGGAGAGAAGTGGGTTCACTCAAATCAAAGATTATAAGGGAGCAAGAGGGTGGAAAAAAGAGCATGGCTAGAGCTTCTTGAGAAATGAAACTTCTTGGTTTTATTGAGGAAATAGCCATGATTGACAAGAATGATGTAACAAGATTCATTCAGTTGACACCACTCAAGTGCGAAACAGAAATATGATGATGGTGTCTTCTTGAGCATAATGGTAAAGATGATAGTGGTGATATTTTTTGGTTCAACATAAATTATGTCTGACAATGATGGGATTAGAAGTGGGATTACGAATTAGTCAGACTCAGTCTAGTTGAGAGAGATCCGGCATATCTACCTAATTAATTTTAAATTTCCTTGAACTTGGTCTGATTACATGGGTATAAAACCAAACATTCCTTCCTAAGTCCAGCATAATTGTAGATGCGACTATGCTTTGTTGGAATTATAACTGCCGAAAGGCCTGAAATTTTAAGCGAATATAATGAATAGAAGCTTCAATAACCATTTCCAAAAGGAAAATTTTGTACATTGTAGCTGTAGTGCAAGTGTACAACTTTGTTGCATAAGGCAACAGCTTCGTCGCGTATTTTGTGTCTCTGTTTAACGGGGGATAAACATTTCATTTTACATTTCCTGACTCTTTTGTTTCTTTTCCCAACAGGAGATATTTTCTGCACTTTTTATTTTTTTATTTTATTTGGTGCAGGATGAATCACAGGATTTTTTTAAGAAGCAACAGCTCAGAGAATTAGCAATGCTGAATGGCACACTCCGGGAAGAAGGCTCGCACATGTCAGGTTCAGTGTCACCCTTTAATAGCAGCCTCAGCATGAAGAGGGCCAAGACAAGGGGGTAGCTATGAGGGGGAGTTGGGTGCACTGGTAAAAAGTTATATTTGGCAGATGTAGACCTAAATGTCTATAAGCTCCCAGTGGCTGGTAGGGTGATGGTGCCAATTCATGTTCATTGTTCTAACCTGTTGCTATATGAGGTGTGCAAATCTGCCGTTGAAGTTATGTGAAGTTGATTTTGCAATGCACATGCCATCTTGGGGTGGTTTATGGGTTTTAGTTCTTGTATTACTAGTGTGGTTGCTCATGATGAGAGTCTTGAGTTTATAGTGTGGGATGGGGGGTGTGACCCAATAAGAGGAGAAAGATGAATTGGTGGTGTGTACAAAAGCAAGAAAGTCTCTCGCCCCAGTAAAAGAGGGTTTGATTAGGAATTATTTGTATTGAGTATAGATTGTATGTAAGTTTTGAAGAACCTAATATTCGTTGTTGTTTCATGTGGGTTTTGTAACTTGTTACTGCTGGCTGCATCTCTGGTTTTGGTACCATCACATCATTTTACTCGGGACTAGCATGTTAGCGATTCTAGTCCTGGTCACCGGAGTGCTGATAAGTTAAGAGGACACTAAGATTATTTCAGTCAGTTTCTGATTTTGTAACTGTCTTAGAAATTCTATTGAACTGCCATTGATCTTTTCCTCACCACTAATATGCATTGATGATTGTATGTCATTCATGTAATGTACTAGTACGGTTTGGTTTAAGTCATAAAATTGAGATTCTTCCCGCTTTTGTTATCCGTGAACTATCTGAGATCTGATTAAGGCAAAAAGAATGCATACGTTATAAGTTATTTCTGCATTTGGAGGATGCCAGTAAACAGAAAAAAATATTTACCATGGGAGGGAGATGCATTTCTATGCTTGGTCTATTATTTTGAGACATCTAGCATGGCATGAAATTTGTTCACTGGTGGTTTTGCTTTATTTTCCACTATGAATAGGCTGGATCATTTTGTGATCTCAATGGGTCATAACATGAAAAGATGGAGTGCTGATTTTACCAAAAGAAGGAAGTGAAGTGTAGAACTCGAACAAGTAAGGTTTGGGTGGAGATAAACATGGATCAAAATGTTCGAGGATGGCTTATTACGTACATTTAAACATGCTAGCTCATGACCTTCTTTAGTCCTTCCTGTGATTAAAAACGGCTATCCTTTCCCCTCCCTTGACCCAGTCCTGGCTAAACATTTCAATTCACGTAGTAATTTAGAACCATTCGAGGCATACTAATATCGTCATTGCAGGTTTACACTAGTGGAATCTACAGCGCTAGTGCCAGCCCAGATACATCCAAGTGGGTGAGAGGATGGAGGGATGTAACTGCAGGATTAACAGACTCCAGGATATGTCATGACGGAAATGGGTGACTTTAGCTACGGAGTCGGGCAGGTTTGCTATTAGGGAGATATACTTGGAATTCTCTCACTGTCAGGGATTGCAGACTGTTGAGGAGTATGTCGTGGGCTATTTGGAAGCGGAGAGTGGAGAGGATCTGTCGCCTCTCCAGTTGCAAGGTAGACATAGAGCCATTGCCTTCAACTTCTCCAGCATTTGTTGGCCACAGGTCAGATGATGCAGGTTGAAAATGAAGATTGAGATGAGAGTTCGGCGCCGTCTTCACTCTTTCTCGTTTTAGACGGCTAAACAGACCAGACCCTACTCTTCTTTGATGGGATATGGGGGTGGGTCATGGTTTTCAGGTTGGAGGCTCGAGAATTCTGCTTCCTTGGCTTTGGAGGCGAGGCCAGGCGAGGCGAGACTCTCTCGAACCCAAGGGTAGATTTTTTGTAGTAGTTGGCGGTGATTCCGCTCGGAGTTGTTGGTAGATGGGGTCGATGAGACCGCTGGCACATCTTAAAGCAGTCTTCTCTTCTCTGCTCTGCTCTTCAGCCATCCCCAGCAGCGTCCAGTCCACCTTCTTGATGAACGCATGCGGAGGGAAAAGGCAGAGAAACTGAGCAAGCACTGTTTCTGTTGGTGTTCGAGATCGTCATAACTCGCCTCGAGAACGAATGCACCTGGATCTTGTTCATCCTCCTCCGCTGCCTTTTTTCCCCCAACCCCCTTTTTGGAGCTCTTCTCCGTGCCTGGTTAACTCCTCAATCTTGGGTTTTGGAGGAGGGAGAGAGGTGGAATCTGCATTCCCAAGATGTCTACGGGTTCCAGCCTTTTGGATTCTCCGATTGAGGTCGTAAAGCAGGGCTTTACCTTCCTGGATGCCGAAAGAAAATGCTGTGCTTGTCGTCGTTGATGGTTGCTGGGAATCATGACAACCATCATCGCGTAGTGATTCATTAATCTTCTGAATCACATGAGCACATCACCGCTTATGAATTCCCCCAAAATCACACTTGCAAAGGTTTTGTTTTCCTTTGTTTTTTGTCGAATTGGCTCGACCTAGTCTTTGCAGTCGTCTTCTGCGAGTAATTTTATTTACTGATGAAAGGAACAAAAGGATCGCTGCCTTGTTTTTTAGGTAGACATGGCTGTTCTGGAAAAGTGTAGACGGAGGAGGAGCTGAAGATGAACCGTTTCCTCTAAATCCTCGTGTTTTCTGGCAGCGTGTTCACAACGCATGGGATGAAATCTTCCATTTTTCAAAAATATTCTTTTTTCATTTTCAAAAAATAAAAATCCATTTTTCATACTTTTCATACTCAATTCTCCGTACAAAATTTACTGATTCTCAATTAAAAAAAGAATTGCATGGGGAAATAAAAAATAGGTATTTGCACTCGGGGTGCACTTATCACCGGATAACAACTTTTTTCATTTTCCATCCTCCATCCATCCTCATCATATCTAAGTCATCAACAGGGTGATCATTTGTGCTGAGAATGGAATAGTTGATATTGAAAATGTAAAATATTTTGTTGAAAAGTGAAAAAGTTATATTTTTATAAAATGAAGAACTACGTACCATTTACATCCCATCCAAGTTTACTGACTACTTCAGAACAGTTACATCATCTCATCTTATACGTTGTGGATACACGAACAGCTCTCCGTACGGCTTTTACGCTGCTAGTGAGGTTAGCTTCCTCGTTCTCATATCCGGCACCCCACCCCAAAAACAAAAACGTCCGGACATCCGCTTCTGACCGAATCAATCATTTCAACGAAAATGGCGTCTTTTAGAATAAAATGAATTTTCCGGATCGCTGGCAGTTGAACCAATGCTTTTCGTTGTTCACTTCCCCTTCCCACCCCTTACTTCCCCCTTCGGTGGGTCAGAGCAGGCTAGTGATAGTGTAAGAAGTTTTATACTGTGCTGAGTTCACGACCGTAATATATCTTAACCAATAATGGTTTTTATGAAATACAATTGGATCCACGTGGTTAACATCAGATTCTTTTCGTTATCACCATCGTATTTCTCATGAGATGGACGTCAAGGACAATAGAAATGGAATAGATATAAAGACTCACCTCCCTGAAGAAAGAAAAGTGTGGTTATACATTTGTGAATGAAATTCATATGCCCGTTTTTTAAGCACTTGGTCAAATGCTCATCTTGTCCCCGCCATTTATTTGCAATGCAACCACAAGGAAAAGGTCCGCGCACCACACTCAAAAAGGGCTAGAGCCAACAGATTAATGGCAGTATCAAACATAAGACTGCACAGCCCACAACACCAATGCAAATAATGGGGGATAGATTTACATCCCAGGAACAAGATTTCCAATCCTTTGGGCCTGCAAGGCAATGTGGCACCTATTCTACACTGCAGCTTTCCAAATAAGTTCAATCAATATTTCTCACGGAGCTAATGCTGCTCCATTGCAGCCCTACTAACCAGCCATTGTCTCATCATATGACACCAGAAGATGTCAGCAGTGTACTTAAATATGCAACCGAAAGAGAATATTCGTCCTGACTACCCACAGATACTGTTCAAAACAGAAGTTCAGTCTTTTTTATGGTTTACTTTGATGAGTTTTACCTCAATTCACCCACGCCAGCTTCACTTGCCATTGTGCCCTCCTCACTCAGGGATCAGGAGTCTTCCCCTGGTTGCTGCTGCTGCTGTGGCTGCTGCCACATCTGAACATAAAGATTTTGGTCTACAACAGGCTTCCCCATGACTTGTGGGCCAGGCTGTGGTGACATGTAGTAGTATGGGATGGCATCAGCAGGACCTGCAATTGCCCCAGCCCCGCCCCTAGGCAGAGCTCCTAGCACCTCATCCTTCAGTTCCTCCCTAGGCACAATGTCAACCAAGAAGTCAAAGATGTCTGTCCGCGTGATTGCAGCTGCAATGTCATTCTTTTGCAGCGTCCGCCTCTTATTTTCCTCTGTGTGGTTCCATGAGCGCAATGTCAATTCCAAGATGAACATCTCACATGCTTTAGCAAAGACAACAGGAGCTTCTGCAGATATCATCCGCACATCCTCATCTGCCTTCATGATTTTCTTAATCCGAGCCAGTGGAAGACTGTGGTTCTTGAAGTCATTCACCTGCTCAATCTCCTGGAACTGGTTGCTCCAGAACACCTGAAGCTGTTGCTGAAGCTGCTGCTGCTGCTGCTGCTGGATGTGCTGATAAGCAAGCTGATGCTGTGCAAGCTGCGCTGGGGAGGCAGCATAGGCAGTTGACTGGCCAGGGGATTGATTGGATCCAACAGATGCTGCAACTGACCCAGGAGCAGCAGTCCCAATCATCTGGGTAGCTTGATATGGAGATGCAACATATTGTACCTGTGCTACACCAGTAACAACCCCCATGACTGGGGGCTGGCTATGTCCCTGCTCATCCATTCTTCGTTACAAGCACAAAGGTAGACCTGAAAAATAAAGCATACATTAATAGAGTCCCTCCATGAGCTGACTTTGCGCACAAGTGTGCATCCAGACCTAACCTTTCACAAGAACAAATTAAACGGATGTCAAAGAGGTTCAAAATGGGGGTGGGACTGCACATAATCTCACAGTCATGACATTTCTTCAAAGTGTCCACACTGTGACACTGAAAACTAGTCTAAGAATCATGGATGATCAAAGTATGAAATAGCTCAAACTATCACCATTATCGTTATTCAAGAAACCTACTAATATTTCCATATGGAATTTAATAATGAAATTATTATTGAATTTCAGAAAATACACATGAGTGTCCCTTAGAGTGCATAATAAATGTGCCGGTTTTGTTATCAAAAAATATCTGATGTACCCTCACTGAGCATCAACACTTGTTAGGGAGATCTACATTCCTTGTGCGAGTGTTACAGAGGAAACAAGGTTGGTACTTATCCAACAAATTTACCTAGCCCACTGATCATTTTGCATGAGGGAAAAAATATATTCCATAAATTACAGCTGACAGGTTCCAACTTGTCAAGAAACAACATCGTGCTGTCAGCATATGTTATAAAGAAAAAAAAAAAAAATTGTGCTGTCAGGAATAGGCTTTCGAAAGATATGATGCGTCAGCATGTAGCAGATGACGTAATGACAAACAGAATGAGAGAATATTAGTGACTTCAAGAATACCATGGTGTTCAAATATCATCAGACAGGTTTTGTAAACGTTCAAACACAAGAAGACATTGTGCTGCTACCATAATCTAAGCACACCAGCAACAACATCCTGCACTAGGTTCAGTCCTGATATTTTTTAAGAAATTAAAATATCAAAAACTACGTTAATACCTTAAAAGATAAAAAATTATAAGAAATTAAAATATCAAAAAAATACGTTAATGCCTTAAAAGGAAAAAAAAATGATTGTCATATTCATTATTTTTTATTTCTTTTCCTTCTATTGTTTTTTAATATCATTCTAGAGCAGTCAAGATGACAGGGCTGGCATGAAAGGATCCCTGCAACTTACCTAACTTAGGTGGGAAGCAGCTACTGATGATGATAATGAAAAATCTCATTACAGAGCAGCAACATAATCAAGACGTCAGTAACTTAGTATTAGAATCTTGTGAAAAGACCCATAATCATGGGTTTACGGGAGATTCTGCACCACGAAAACAAAGCCACTGCCACAATGTATAGCATCTACTCCTGGCAAGTTATGCAAGATATCTGTAGCAAAACTGGCAATATTGTGCACATGCAAGGAATGGAACAAGGAACATATTGTCAAATTATAAGATATAATTTGGGCACAGAAGAAAAATATCTCATTAAGCAATTATATCAACTGCATTGATTTCAATTTTTATTTGTTGCTTGATGATATGAGGAAACAATAGAATAGTGACACATCTCAAATATGATACTTCAGATGAAGAATTACTCGGATTTAAAAAGAACTGGAATCTGGAACTTTTTTATGCTGGTTGATCTCATGCCTATCAGTTTGGCTGAGAATGAGAACACCTTTCAGTATGACTATTCCCTGCCAACCATTTAAGACTTTTAGGAGACTTTATCTGGCAATGAGATGAACTCTCAATATCCTCATCCACAAATCAAACAACTGAAAAAAAGGAACATAAGAATAGCCATCATTATTGCTTCTGTGACACTTTGAGCTACACTGGACTCTACATAGGCCATTTAATTAAGCAAATTGTTATAAGGAAATCAACTATGCATACTGGAAGTCATCATGTTCATGATTCAACGAACTGCCAACCAGAAAGCTCTCCCTCCATTCAGTTATCGTCTCAACAAGGAAGGAAAATTTGATCAGCCCTACACTAGCAGCTCAGAGTGGTCTTAATAATGTTTTAACAAGTCTGATAAATTGGCAAGTTCAATGCTATCATGGAATAGAGTTCAACTATTGCTACTCAATGTCAACGGAAAAAAATGTCAAGGGCTACATTTCAGCAGTCCAAGAAAGCACATTACCATTGTCTCACCCTAAATATTGACATCAATCATGAAGGGCTGATTGTGTTTAAGCTGTTCTAAGTCCCTAAAAATATAATAGTACCCAGATAAGCCATCAGAGGATTATTTTACATCAAGTAACAAATGAAAACCACCATACTAATAAGTCAAACATGATGAAAAGCAATGATGAAGATCTTGGCCAGACAAGCGACATTTTTGCATTCAACAGCTAACTAGCAAAATGATCCAATAAACTACTGTCCAACGAGACAGCAACATTGTGTCAAAGGATTGTCAAATTTTATTCCTAACTATGAAACCAAATGAACATTGGAATATAGGTGCGGAATTTGCCAATGGTTATTTCAACAATCAAGAGAGACATTAGAGACAGAAAACCAAATCTTGATATAGTAGCATCACATAAACACACACACACACACACACACGCACATCAATAGCAAGCAGCCATTCTGTTCTTTTATTCATGGATCCCCTTACCTACCTTCCAAACCAAAATTTTCATGTGATGACCATTCGTTGCTCGAACACCCCTCAAGTTCATAGAGCATGTGCTTGATTGATCAATATCATTTATCTGCTGAGCTCAGCTGTGAATGGTCATTTTGGTAGGTCCTCAATCGGCGCTATTTGCTGCTCCCAATTGATCAATATCATTTATCTGCTGAGTTAACTGTGTATCGTCATGTTCGTCAATAAGGGACCGGACTACTTCACACTCTTATTGCTTCTTCTATTTCATTTTACTGAAGAATGTCTTAAGAAACAAGGATTCAGGGATACGACACATCCATTGCGACTCGTACGAAGTCAAATCCCGAGTATAAACCAAACAAACACACTCGTCTCGGCAATTCCAATTCCCCGTACAAAGGAAAGAAAACAAATAAATAAAAGAACAAGTTCGCAAGAAAAATTGGAATTCACCTCCAATTCGATTGATGGGCACCGAACAAAGTATATCTGCAAGCATAGAATTTTTTTTTTTTTTTATATATAAAAAAAAACTATAATTACCTTTTCAAACCAGAAGCGATCAGCACAAAAAAGAAAATACTGAAATACCTAAACCCTTGAGAAATCGATTCAACCCAAACGGTCAACAAATTTAGGGGATACTAAGAGAAAGAAAAAAAGGAAAAATGATAGGAGAAGACAAAAATTCCAGAGTAACAAAAATATGAAAGGCAAAGAGAGTTGCAGAAGACATATAGGAAAGGAGAAAAGAGAAGAGGGGGAAATTTTCTGATTTTAGAAGAGAAACTACCTCCTGTTCTGGGAGCGATGGAAGATTTCAGTGAAAAGAGATGAGAAGAGTCCAGCGCACTAGGGTTTTCGTCGGAGGCGTCGGATCTTCCCACCGTTGAGACGGAAGAAAAAAGGTCGGGCGAGTGGCAAAAGCATGCGTCCTCCATGGAATGACTAAAAAAGTTAGTCTTCCGTACGCTGCACGATTACGAAAATCCATACACATTCATCTCCCTCTTTTATCTATTATAAAAATATTAATTCAATCCACTCCGTCCAAAATGTTTATAATAATATTATTATTATTTAATTTCATTTTATCTAAAATATTAGCTTCGTACGAAAATCTCGATATTTACTTGCAATTATGAGAAATTTGTGGTCTCAATTGAGATGTTCGTAGTGAGGCGTGATTAGTTGGAAGATGGGGAGACGTTGGTTAGATGGAAGGTGGAATTGGATGGAAGCGTAGACGACTGTGATCCGTCCCTGTTCATTATTTGCACCGGCACATGGTTACAGTTGATGCGCTTTCCAGTCGTACGCATCGCATCCTATTCGTGATTCTTTTTATTTCTTTTTCACTATTTTTGTTTGTTGACCCGTGCGATATCATATCCAACTGTTCGCAATCTCATAACCCATTACTAAACCGCTAAACTTATATTTTCTCACATTTAAGGGCTCATTGGGCATGAGTTCTTTTTTTTTTTTTTTTTTTTTGAAAAAAAATGGATAAAAATAAGAGTAATTATTAGAAATGAAAATAATGAAATAAAATACAAAGATAACTAAAATGTAGTTTTAATAAGTTAGAAAATTGGTTATATGTATTCTGATATAATGTGGTCAAAAACTTCGTCCATTACTATAATATCAATGAAATGTCTTAATGCGCCGCATTTCTACCCACCGGTCTGTTGCAGGTTTCATGTTTACTATTTTTACTGTTTCGTCTCATTTAATGGCATTTTATTATTCCCTTGGTTGTGGGGGTTTATACTTTCCTTTTGTCATGGGGTTTGGGAAAAAAATTTCCTTCATTGTGTAATCGTATGAATGCGCTTCATTGTAATATACGGATGTTATGATGGACATAAAAATATAGAAACATAAAAAAAAAATGAAAAGTCTTAATAAAAAACCTAAAGATTTAAAATGTACTTAATATAATATTCTAAGATGTAATACTTCCGGTTTTACATATCATCCGTCATTGTAATGACGCGTGGATGTTTAATTACAGGGAATATCAAATGAATGTACATAGAAATATAGAAATATAAAAAATGAAAAGTCTTAATAAAAAAACCTAAAGATTTAAATTGTACTTAATATAATATTCTAAGATGTAATACTTCCGGTTTTACATATCATCCGTCATTGTAATGACGCGTGGATGTTTAATTCCAGTGAATATCAAATGGATGCATTAATATATATATGGGATGTGATTTTCAGTATAATTGGAGTACAAAAACTCATTTAATTTTTTTATAAAATTATTAATTTAGATGATTGATTGTAGCTTCAGGCGTTTTTGTTTACACAAAATTTTTCAATCTTCATAATATTTTATTTATTTACATATTTCTATATACTTATCCTATTTTCAATAATTCATAAACAATTATCCATACATCTAATATATTTATTTTAATTTTATTCTTTTTATTTTTTATTATTACTCTTATCATATTACATCATTTTCTCTAATTAAAAAAAATTTTACATCAAGAAAATTTCGTTCAAAAGTTTTATGGCTTCCCAAACACATGCCAATATAAATTTTCAATGTCCATAGTTAACACTATCTAATGCTTTGGTTCTAACCATTGACATCTAAATCTACCCAACAAAAAGAGCCTCACCCAAAATTGGTATAGTCGATTGTTGACTTGATATGGGCTCATTTGTTGATAACATTTATGAGTGGATAATTTACAAATATATCAATATAGTTTGATTATAATTGCAAATATTCCTACATAGTTTAAGAAATTATTTTAACATAATTTGACCATAATTGCAAATATACCCATGTCATTATAATGCTGTTACTGTACTATCACGATATAGATATATTTGCAAAATTTTGTAAATTACATAAATATATTTACAAAATCTAAATATATCTACTTAATTTTCAAAATTATATATATATATTCATATAGTTTGTATATTTTTGTAAATATATCTATGCCGATACAGTGCTCTAACGCTATTATCGTACCATCACGATATAGATAAATTTGCAAAAATTTGCAAAATACTTGAGTATATTTAAAAAAACTAAATATGTCTACTTAATTTTCAAAATTATAAATATATTCACATAGTTTGCATATCTTTGTAAATACATCTATGCCGTGCCGATGTCGTAACAGCGTGAGTATATTTGCAATTATGGTTAAACTATGTAGAAGTATATTTGTCAGTATATTTGCAGTTATGGTCAAACTAAGTCAGTGTATTTGCAAATTACTCTTTAGGGATTATTTTTACATAGAATGATCTTGGAATGAAATTTTACGTTTGACAAAAATATTTTTCTGATTCCTAAAAAATAATAATCTATTTTTTCTTTTTCAATATAACTTTTTCTAATCTAAATACACATTTTTCATTCCTAATATAATTTCATTGCAAATTCTCATCCCATCTTTATAATATCAAAAAAAATATAATTCTAAATAATCTTATGCTGTTACACTTGTTGCAAATTATGTACAAACTTAATTGTTGCAAATTATATATAAACTTAATTATCATAAATTTTTATATCATACAAATATCAATGGAGGAAAATAAGATAGATAGCTTAGATTTTACATAAAATTTTAAAATTCTTAAAAAATAAATTGCATAGGGGAAATAACCCTTTAAATAAGAATATTAAAAATCGCAAATTTCCAAATATTTCAAATTTCAAGTTGTAGCTCCGTTTAATTGGAAAGATAAAAATTTAAGGGGGTATGGAGATCTATTAGCGAGAGAGTTATTGAGAAGTAGTATTTTAGTTACTATTTCAGGTAATTTGCTGTTATGCCTTAACAAAGTTTTATAAAAATTGTTTGTGTACCTCTATTAATGTCTGTTAAATAAAAAATATAATTTGTTGATATACCATCACAGTTTGACGGTAACTGCTAATATATGTCAATTGTTTCACAAATTGCTTATTACTCCCACAAAGTTCCATCAAAATTGCTTATATACCCATGGCACCTTTTTGAGGCTAAATGTACATTAAAATTTTGGATAATGATAAAAATAACCCAGTTGTATTGGCAGAAGGAGATAACATGTTAGCAATTAATATGAAATGTTTCACAAACCCTTTCCACCTGTACAACCGGGTGTTTTATAAACAAAAAGATTCCAATATAACTTTAAATAGGATTGTTTTTGTCATTATCTAAAATTTTAATCTATGTTTGGCGACGAAAAGGTGTCATAGGTACACAATCAATTTTGTAAAATTTCGTAGGGCTAATATACAATTCGTAAAACAATAAGGGTATATCAACAATTACTATCAATATATGTGGATATATCAACAAATTACATGTCCATCAAATTTCAGCCGTTAACTAACGTATGCAAGCAATTTTTGTGAAACTCTGTGGAAGATAATATACATTCATGAAACAATGAAGATGTATTAGCAATTAGTATCAAACTAAGAAAATATATCTGCAAATAACCCTACTATTTCTAAGCTAAAAAAGCCCTTTATTTGGTTACTTTTGCCAATAAAATGACAAAAAAAGGTGCGTATTGGAACGTTAGAACGTATGGGGTTATACATAGATATTACAATGCACACACATATGCATACATAAAATACCAAAGCCGCTGGCAAAGGTAAAAGAAGCTAAAAACGAATGGGATTGAGCCTCAGAAGAGTACGCTGACCACGGTTGTCGCCTTTGTAGTTCGGAAATCGTAGACAACCTCTACCGTACGTCCGCCACACGTACCGGCATTGGCTTCACACGTATCTATTACCTCTATAACTCTATTGCTATTGTAGAGTTATTTGCATAACTGCGCCTGTGTTTTGCGCGCATTTGCACCCACCTCCGAACTATGCACGGGCGCCTTGCTGTTTACCTACCACGTTAGAGGCTCAAAGCCACTTTTGCCTCTAAAAATCCTATTTCAACAGACGTTTCCCTCTCTCCCATTGCACTCTCCATTCTTTACCGGCGAATCCCAAATGCAGGAGGCTTTAATTTGCTGGTTATTTATTATTATTTACTCTTTTGGCATGGCTCGTCCAACTATGCATGACATGACGGGAATAGTTACTGCAGTAGATGAAAATGAACTTTTTTCATAGATATTTATATACATCACGATAATTTATATTAAGCACATTCATAATTCTTATATAATTGAGGAAAATTTTTAATAACACCCACACAAGAGAAAAATTGCAAATACCTTCAACAAAGAAAGAAAAGAAAAAACTTATATACTACCTAAATAAAAAAAGGGGAGAGTCGAACTTTCGACCATTCAATAATGAGTCTGTATGAGTTATCACTTGGTGGTGAAAATGAACTTATTAAGAGATAAAAAGGAGACATTATGCTCTTGTGGGCCAGAGTTGCTGGTAACTTTTATTATAGATGACTTTATGAAAACTTGTATCAGTAAGAAAATCTTGTTTAGAAACTTGCAATTCATAAATTATTATATTTGGTAACAGGTCACTAGATTATAGGTTGGTTGATTATGATTTTCTGCAAAGCCCGGCATGCTTGGATGGCTCACGAGGAACAACGGATTTGGCCATTATAACAGAATAATTTCATATGATTTATTATAACATGATATTTTTCATGAACAGATATATTCAGCTAAATCTCTACAGCTCCCTCTCCCAAACTTTTTTAAAATCTGGAGCGTGCATTACTTTGTAATATTCATATTCACAGATTATACCTGAAAATTTCAAATTGAAAAGTGCCTCCAAGTCTGGAACAGGGCTCCGCTGGACGGAATACGTGATTCTTATGTTAGCCGAGCATGCAGAATGGATGATGCGTACTTAATTACACAATTAATTTCGAGATTCGATGGGTTGTGGATAAGTAGATTAATTAATTAGCCTTTTAAATTAATTAATTCCCCCCATATATGCAGATTCCTAATTAATATGGAGGTACGACTTGCTTGAACAACAGCCAAAAAAAGATAAGTAAATAAAACATGAAATAGTGGTACACTGGTCATGTCTAATTGGAAAACATACCAGTGACTGACTTCATATATACACCCTTGCGTATGCGTACTTATACAGTGAGATCGATGAACAAGGAAAGTAGGGAAAAAAAAAAAAACTGTACACTAATATATATATATATATATATGTATGCGCCAAGTCTTCATGGAAGCATGAGTGCAACGCCCATGCAATACGTGATTTGAAGAAGCAACCAACGATAAACAAGCCTCGACCGGATGGATATAAGCACACATGCATGCTCCCGTAGATGTGAAGAATATAATATAGAAAATTCTCGGGTACTCTCTCCTGTAGCGGACTTGATTTGATCACAAAATTATAATTTATCTTACTCATTTAAAATTATTTATTTTAATAATATAATAATTTTCATCCAAATTATACATGTGTGAGGTTGAACATTATGCAAAATTGAATTGAATAATTTAATTTAAACAATAATTTTAAAATTATAATTTTAACATCCAAACCATTTAAAATATAATTCTTATATAAATAAATATATAAAGTATTAATATATTTAAATGAATGTGGCTTTCATATCGTGATAGACTATACCTTAACTATGATACTCTGTAAATGCATTGCAACATATATCATATAATATATGACTATATGTGTATACAAGGAAATGTTTTCGATGTTCATGTACCATTATAATTTATGTTGAAAATATGCTAATTGGGCCTATATTGATGACAAATCAAAGCTCAACTAGTCACATTATTTATCAAAAAACTAGTCACGTAATTTAAAATTATTTATTTTAACATGGTACAGACATTTATTCAATCGTAGTGCAAGGAAGGTTGTAACTGCTTAAACAAATATATAATTATATGTAAAATTATAAAAATTGCTTACATCTATTGCATTAAAATGTAATGGAATTTTATATTAATTACTCTGTTTAATTTATTTTGTTTCTTTTCAATCCTTATCATTACCCATGTTATATTATGTTCTTATATCACTTCTCCAACGTTTAAATCAAAATTTTTATTAGGTTAAGTTTTCGGATTTTTATATAGGTCGTATACATTGTTGATTTTAATAAATTTGATGTCCGAAATAAATAAATAAATAATTTAAAATACAATTAGCAAGTTAAGTTTGAATTTAAGCATCGATGTGAAGCCCATCTAACCGTTTCCACCGTAACTACGCCGATACACCAGTGCATGCGAATAAAGAACCCGATTTGCGTAATCGCGTCCATGCACTCCCTGTTAGTCATATCTTCAAACATATACTTTTTTCAAATCCAAATCATTTATAAGCTTATCCCTGGCTATTATTCATTACCCATCCGCATATCACGTCTACTGACCGCCGCCGCCGCCGCCGCCGAATCCGCCGCCGCCGCCGCCGCCTCCACAGCCACCACCATTGACGCCCGTATAGAAGCCAGCCATAGAATCGGGATTCCGACGATTACGGTCAGCAGCATAGCTCTGCTCTTTCCTCCACTTCTTCTTCATTTTACTCTGCTTCTTCTTGTTCTTGTTCTTCTTCTGATCATTCTCCTTCCTCTCCTGATCTTCTTCGTGGGCATGGTGTTGGGATTTTAGCCTATCCCCTTCTTGTGTAGATTAAATAGGAATGATTAATCACAGACAACAAATATTGCAAATAATAAGCAATCAAACCACGGGAAAAACACACCACAATTTTTACGTGGAAAACCCCTCTTTACCAAAGGGGAAAAACCACGGGACCCAGTCCAGGTAAATCTTCCACTATAGAATAATGGGATTACAACGCAATGTCTTCTCTAGTCAAAACTAGAGGATTTCATCATCACAATAAGGATGGATTTCAATACAGAAATTAATCAAGGGTAGATCTCACCAAATCTGAGATGACGGCATAATTTTCTCTCTTAATGGCCGGAAGAGATAACTGCCGTAGAAACCTTGAGCATATGAGGATAAAATCCTCCTTCGTGCGTCGGAGCTACTGCTGCCGCTGCTTCTCTGAAAATCGAAAACGGAGAGAAAAAAAAACTCTCTCTGACGACGAACCGCTGCTGAGAGAGGAGAAGAAGACGGGCGCCGAAAAACGCGGACAACCGCAGAAGAAAAACAAAGAGGAAACGGCGCCGTGACATTTGCTTTTTCTCTTTTTGTCTTTTAGTGTGGGCCATCTCCACGTGGGAGGAAACCCAAAAGTCAACAAATCTCCCCCTTTCCGACTATGTGGAGGAATTTGTCATCCCGATGATTGAACGACAAACTTCAAGCTTCTCCCTCGGTAGAGCCTTTGTTAACATATCAGAGCCATTATGATTGGTATGAATTTTCTCAAGTTCAAACAACTTGTCATTAATAGCTTCTCTTATCCAATGATACCTCACATCAATATGCTTTGATCTTGCATGAAAAGAAGAATTCTTACCAAGGTGAATTGCGCTTTGACTATCGCAAAATACGATATATCTTTGTTGCTTGAAACCGAGCTCATGTAGAAACCTCTTCATCCACAACAACTTTTTACATGCTTCAGTTGCTGCAATGAATTCCGCTTCGGTTGTAGAAAGTGCAACGCATTTCTGTAGCCTTGATTGCCAAGCTACAGCTCCCCCTGCAAAAGTAATCAAGGAACCAGAGGTAGACTTACGAGTGTCCACATCTCCTGCCATATCTGCATCCGTGTAGCCAACTAGTAATGGTTTCTCATTGCCAAAGCAAAGTCTCAAACTGGAAGTACCTCGTAGATATCTCATAATCCACTTAACTGCATTCCAATGCTCTCTCCCAGGATTGGACAAAAACCGGCTAACAATACCAACTGCATAAGCTATGTCTGGCCTTGTACATACCATTGCATAAATCAAACTTCCCACAGCTGAAGCATATGGAACCCTTTCCATGTCCTTCTTCTCTATGTCTGTAGAGGGACACTGCTCGATGTTTAGCTTAAAGTGAGTGACAAGAGGAGAGTTAACCACTTTAGCTCTGTCCATGTTGAACCTCTGAAGTACCTTCTCAATGTAGTTCTCCTGTGACAGATATAACTTCTTGGCATTCCTCTCACGACGAATGCTTATGCCAAGAATTTGCTTTGCCGGCCCTAAATCCTTCATAGCAAAAACTTTACTTAGTTGCGTCTTCAACCTATCAATCCTTGAAGAATTGTTTCCAACAATCAACATATCATCGACATAAAGCAATAGTATAATAATATCATCATCAGAGAATTTCTGCACAAAGACACAATGATCAGAAGTTGTTTTTCGATAGCCATGTTTCTCCATAACTGACTCAAACTTCTTATACCATTGTCTTGGTGCTTGCTTCAAGCCATAGAGGCTTTTTCTCAGCTTGCACACATAGTCCTCTTTTCCTTTTACCATGAAACCCTCTGGCTGCTCCATATAAATTTCCTTGTCTAGTTCACCATGAAGAAAAACAGTCTTTACATCCATTTGTTCAATCTCCAAATCAAGACTAGCTGCTAGACCCAAAACCACACGAATAGATGACATTTTAACAACTGGAGAAAAAATCTCATCAAAATCAATACCTTTCTTTTGATTGAATCCCTTGACGACCAATCTTGCTTTGTATCGAGGTTGTGTGGTATGTTGTTCTAGCTTCACTCTGTATACCCACTTGTTCTTCAAAGCTCTTTTGTCCATAGGTAACTTTACCAACTCAAATGTATGATTTTCATGCAGTGACTTCATCTCATCTTTCATGGCTTCAACCCACTCCTTCTTGTGTTCATCTTCCATGACTTCTGCATAACATTCGGGCTCTCCCCCGTCAGTCAGTAACACATATTCATCAACAGAATATCGTGTAGAAGGATGACGATCTCTAGTAGTCCTCCTGAGTGGAACATCTGGTGGAACTTCTGGTACTGGTGACTGCTCAACAATGCCATCATTAATCTCAACCTGTGTATGAGTATCAACATCAACTGTACCATCCTGGTCATCTTGAACTTCATCTCTAACCTGTACTGGCACATGTGTCAAAGGAACTGGATCTAAGTCTGTTAAATTATCATAATATTGAGAAACTGTTTTAACTGTTTTCTCAATATCTTGTATGGTTTGGTCTTCCATAAAGACAACATCTCGGCTTCTTACAAGCTTTTTCTGTACCGGATCATAAAATCTGTAACCAAAATCATCTTGGCCATAGCCAATAAATACACACTGTCTTGTCTTGACATCAAGCTTAGACCTCTCATCTTTGGGAATATGCACAAAGGCCTTACATCCAAAGACACGCAAGTGACTGTAGGATACATCTTTTCCCGACCAAACTCTGTCTGGAACATCAAAATTTAAAGGAACACAGGGTGTGAGATTTAACACATGTACAACAGTACTCAAAGCCTCACCCCAAAAGGATCCTGGCAACTGTGCATGTGAAAGCAAACATCTCACCCTTTCAACTAGTGTCCTGTTCATTCTCTCAGCTAGCCCATTTAACTGAGGAGTCTTCGGAGGTGTCCTTTGATGCCTAATACCCAGCTGTTTGCAATATTCATCAAAAGGACCACAATACTCACCTCCATTATCAGTTCTGATACACTTTAACTTCTTCCCAGTCTGTCTCTCAACTGAGGTCTGAAACTGTTTAAACACATCTAACACTTGGTCTTTTGTCTTCAAGGTATAGACCCATAACTTCCTTGAATGATCATCTATAAAAGTCACAAAATAGAGAGCACCACCAAGTGTTTTTACTTTCATGGGACCACAAACATCAGAATATACTAAGTCAAGTATTTCTGGCTTCCTTGAAGGAGGGGATGTTTTAAAGGCAACTCTGTTTTGCTTCCCTGCCAAGCAATGAACACATTTCTTTAGTGTTGAATTCTTCAATCCAGAAAGAAGATTCTTCTTAGCCAAAACCATCAAACCCTTCTCACTCATGTGACCTAGTCTTCTATGCCATAGCTCTGTTGTACTTTCATTCTCCATTGTATTGATAATACAATCAGAAACCTTTGCCTGCATGAAGTACAATGAGGAGCACTTCTTGCCTCTAGCCATAACCATAGAACCTTTAGTAAGCTTCCATTGACCATTACTGAAGGTGTTGCAAAACCCCTCATCATCAAGCTTACTTGCTGAAATCAAATTCAAGCGAATATCAGGGATATGTTTAACATTTTTCAAAAGCAACATCGTACCATTGTTGGTTTCCAAGCACACATCTCCCATGCCGACAGCTTTAGCTACACCATTGTTACCCATCTTAACATCCCCAAAGTCTCCGGATGTATAAGATGTAAAGAAGTCTCGTCACGATGTAGCATGAACGGAGGCACCACTGTCAATCACCCAACTAGTCTCATGAAATGAAAGGTTGACAACATCATCATCGTACACAATAAGGAAGTCATCTGTGACGGCAGAAACTCTATCAACATCATTACTATCATCAGTTTCTTTTTCTATCCCTTTTTCATTTTTGTAGTCTCTTTTGAGTTGTCGACAATACTTCTTTATATGCCCCTTTTTACCACAGTGATAACACTCAACATTGGCAAACCTGTTTGACTTGCTTTTGCTTCTGTCTCTGTTCTTCGGACCTTTACTCTTGCTCCTCCCCCTCTTTTCCATGACTAAGACATCTGACTGTGACGGACCCTGTGACTTTCTTCTCATCTCTTCATTTAAAACACTACTCTTAGCCAAATCCATAGTGATTACACAATTTGGAGCTGAGTTAGATACCGACATTCTAAACGTCTCCCACGAGTTCGGCAATGTGCCTAGAAGCCATAACCCCTGCACCTCATCTTCAAATTTGATATTCATCCCAGCCAACTGATTAAGAATTCCCTGGTAAGCATTCAAGTGATCTGATAAAGGAGTTCCATCCCTGTATTTCAAGCCCATCAACTTCTTTATTAGAAACAACTTGTTGTTCCCGGTTTTTCGAGCATACAGCTGTTCAAGCCTGTCCCATAAAGAACGCGCATTTGTTTCTTCACTGACATGGTTTAAAACATTATCATCCACCCACTGCCTGATATACCCACATACTTGACGATGAAGTAAAGTCCATTCAGCATCAGTTTTTTCTACGGGTTTTTGTTCCGCAAACACAGGCAAATAAAAATCTTTGACATATAGCAGGTCTTCCATTTTTCCCTTCCACACATGATAATTTGAACCATTCAAATTAATCATTCTACTTGTATTAACCTCCATCGTTCAACACAAGGCACAAGATTACTAAAACCTCGCTCTGATACCACTTGTTGGGATTTTAGCCTATCCCCTTCTTGTGTAGATTAAATAGGAATGATTAATCACAAACAACAAATATTGCAAATAATAAGCAATCAAACCACGGGAAAAACACACCACAATTTTTACGTGGAAAACCCCTCTTTACCAAAGGGGAAAAACCACGGGACCCAGTCCAGATAAATCTTCCACTATAGAATAATGAGATTACAACGCAATGTCTTCTCTAGTCAAAACTAGAGGATTTCATCATCACAATAAGGATGAATTTCAATACAGAAATTAATCAAGGGTAGATCTCACCAAATCTGAGATGACGGCATAATTTTCTCTCTTAATGGCCGGAAGAGATAACTGCCGTAGAAACCTTGAGCATATGAGGATAAAATCCTCCTTCGTGCGTCGGAGCTACTGCTGCCGCTGCTTCTCTGAAAATCGAAAACGGAGAGAAAAAAAAACTCTCTCTGACGACGAACCGCTGCTGAGAGAGGAGAAGAAGACGGGCGCCGAAAAACGCGGACAACCGCAGAAGAAAAACAAAGAGGAAACGGCGCCGTGACATTTGCTTTTTCTCTTTTTGTCTTTTAGTGTGGGCCATCTCCACGTGGGAGGAAACCCAAAAGTCAACACATGGCCCTGGCTGCACACGAAGATAAGCATAGGTATGATGGAGATGGAGGCAAGTATGATAGAAAAAATCATGAACAAGGTATTGGAGAAGAAGTAGGGAACAAGTTGTTGGAAGACCCTCTCATTAACATCAACTCCACTTCGTGCGCCATTACCACCCAAAGAATCAAGAATCACTCTACCCATATCTCTCTCTCTCTCTAGCTCCCTGATCAATTCCCTGCGCTCCCGCAGTCTTAGTGCTACTGTTTCAGCATTCCATCTGCAGCGTCCTCCGGAAACAAGCCATGTTTATTTGTGGCAACGGTTAGCCGGTTACAGTAGGTACTAGATAGGCGTGCACGTTTCGCTAACGTGAGACCATCCCCATAGCCGTTAAAACGGCCAATAACCGTTAGTCAAATTCACGTTTTTTGAAAGCGGAAATGTACATTCTCCAATTCTAAGTATATATGCGAACCAAACTGGAATATACGGATATGGGAAGAGTGAGATGAAAATGTAGTCGAAAGTAGGAGGTAGCAGATCCTAGAATTATTCTTCTCAGGATTCTCTCTCTCTCTTCCATGTTGTAAGGGCCGTAACTAACGCCTCAACGCCTTATTTTCTCGCTGGCCATATACAGTACTGGGAGCAATACTGTTAAAACCGAACCGATCAAATGAATGGTTTTGGTTCAACGGTTAAACCGGTTCAACCGCTTCTGAAAATCAGATTACATTCATAAATGCTCATTAATGCCGACTATTTTGAGAGGGGAAGCGTTGCTGGCATGGCTTTTCTTGTTTGTTTATTATGTTTATATCAATGTTGTCAGAACCGTACCGGTGATCGAACCGGTAAAGAAACTGGTCTGGTTTGAACCGGTTTGACCGGTTAAACAAACCGGTTTAAACCGGTGACGTCATCGTAACATAATCATGATATGATATTATAAAGTTTAATAATTTTTAATTAATTATATATTATTAAAATACTAAAATTACATATTTATAAAATCTTAAATTCATATGTTAAATTTTAAACTTCACGACAAAACTTGTAGGAAAACATTAATAAAAAATCTAAATAACCTTATGCATTTGCATTTGTTGTATAGTATATGCACATCTAATTTTTTAAAATTAATATGCAAATCTAATTAATATGATTTGTATATGGTATAAATATTAAAGGAAAAAATATGATGTGTGTCACGGGTTATGTATAATTCAAGGAATTTTAAAATTGAAATTTTCATAGATAGATAGATGTGTGTGCGCTGAAAAAAGAAATCTAAAATTTCAACTTTTCATATTACACGTAAATGGAAAATGATCGTTTGAAAATTTACCAAAAATAGCTTACAATACTGCACGGGAATTCACGTGGCGTCAAAAAGCAACTGACAGGTCTTGTGAAATTTCAGAACCGGGCGAAATGGGTTCAACCGGTTTTGCGGTTTGAACCGCGGTTTAAACGGTTCTGTCGGTTTCTGACTTGTAAACCGGACCGGTATAAAATGAACCGGATTGGAGACCGGTTCCCGGTCAGACCGGTCGAACCATCCGGTCCGGTCCGGTTTTGACAACAGTGGTTTATATTACAATCATCTCAAACATCTATCTCGGGACGTCGAGATATTATGTGCAACAACCTAATCTCTATTATCTACTCATTAATTATAAAAAGGATGTGTTACGTACGTTCAAAAGATACAGAGAATCTAATCTAATCTCAAAATTACGATCACTTCTATCCATTTTTTTTTTTTTTTTTTTTTGATTTTTGCCAGAGCAACACCCGCTCAATGGCAACTGCGGGATTCGAATCCCGGTGGATGGGCACGAAGCCCCGATGCGACACCAACCGCCCTATGGGCAGGTTCGCACTTCTATCCAAATTAACCTACGTACTCCGAGTGTACAACTCACGTAATTATGATATTTCGATGGTATCCAATGACTATCAGACTATCGCGTTTTGGAATTCCCGGTTTCCCCACACCCACACGCATTCCATTCCATTTTATTTACTCTCTTACCTTCAATTCCTACCCATTTTATTTACTCTCTCACCTTCGATTCCTACTAATATTCGGATTGCTTGATTTCGCTGCATCCATATATATATATATATAGAGAGAGAGAGAAATATTCAGGTATAGCGTAATTGCATTGTAATAGCGGTGCAGTTGCGCCAAAATGGGCACCACGTGATCATAAAATTATAGTTTACTCAACTCATTGTATTTAGAATTATGTATTCTATTACCATATCAATTTTCATTCCAATCAAATATGTGTATGAACTCATCTGAAAATGGTAGAAATTCAACGTAATAAAATAATTTGATGTAAATAATAATTTTAAAGTGATTTTTTCAACATGTAAACAATTTGCTATAAAATTTATATACAGATAAATAATTGTATAAAGTTTCATTTTATTTTAATATATATGAGACCCATTTTTGAGCAAATGTACAACTGCATTGGAACAACGATACATTTGATAAAAAATGAGTCCCAAACATATTAGAATGCAATGAAACTTTATACAATTATTTATCTATATATAAATTTTATAGAAAATGATTTATATGTTGAAAAAACTACTTTAAAGTTGTTATTTATTTCAAACTATTTTATTACGTTGAATTTGTACCATTTTCAAATAGAGCCCATATACATATCTGATTGGGATGAAAATTGGTATAGTAATAGAATATATTATTATAAATACAATAAGTAGAGTAGATTATGATTTTGTGATCATGTGGGGCCGATTTCAGCGTAGTGAACTCGGCCCATCTTCCATGCTACTGATGCTTAGGAAATAGGTGGTGCGACTTTTGATTTTTTAGGTTCCGTTCCGTCAGGTGGTGGACCGGCACTGCCTTTGCTACCTCTGCCGGTAGTGTGCCTACACTCGGTCAACTGGATCAATTGGATATGGCCCTAGCCTTGCTCCAGCGTCTATTGCCTCCAGCGTCTATTGCCTCTGCTTGCTCCGTCTCCGTTCCCATCTCAACCTCTGATGCTACTGCTCTTTCTTGCAGCTTTTGGATTTTGAGATACTTTTTTTGTATATATATATACACACACGGTGCGGTCTCGATCGGTGGATGGCTTACACGCAACAACAGATTTTAAGTTCTGTTTAGGCCGCATCCAAAACTATATATGGTACCTCTTAGAACATCGCTATTATAGAACAACAACTAACCGTCATGCACACAATATTAATTTCATGACCAAATATAGATAATTGATCTTTCCCTCTTCCAGTCTCTTGAAATTTTGAAGCAGACAAGGCATGTTCTATTGCTTTGTAAATTGTAAATTTAATAAAAAAATTTATATAAAAAAATAGAAAACAGTTTTAGGCATAAAAAAAAAACTTTGGAAAAGTGATATAGAAATGTGATATAACGTGAGTAATGATGAGGATTGAAGAGAATAAAAATAAATCGAATACAGTAATTAATATTGTATGAAAATAAATTTAAAATGAACTTAAATGTATAATAATAAAGAAAAATTGGGAAGTTAAAGATGTCAAAAGGTCCTCAGAAGGTGCGTCGAATAAACTACAATTTTTCCGTTTAATGACTCGTGACCATAATTTTCAAAAATTTACGGCCCTCAGAAGCTAGGATTCAAGAAACTTGAATGATATGTATTGAGAAGAAAAAAAACATTATATTGGAAATATAAAAAAATGAATTGGAAAGAATCGAAAAAGTTATCTTGAAATTAAAAATATAGATTGATCTTGATGCTTTGAAACACCCTTGTTATCATGCTGACAAAGCATACTGACGGACGGATGAGTGGTTGAGTACATACGATAATTTTGGCGTGAATCTCATAATGCCCTAAAAAATATTTTTTAGTGTGAGCTTTTACTGGGCTTTGTTTATATAGAATTTTACAAAATTTTGAATTTTTTTTAAAAAAGATGGATGTATGTTCATGCCTTTTATTTCTAAAAATTAAAAATACCAAGCACATGTATAACCTTTTTATCTTCAAAAATAAAAATATAAAATAAAATTTCAACAGGAGCAAAATTTAGTTCAAGCCCAAATTTTATTATAAAAAATAAATTTTTTTGGACCATATGGGATTAGTGCCCTTAATTTTGAGACTTGATGGAATGTGGATAAAGAGAAATTTTTGCCCGCATATATTAATTTTTAGAAAAATGCAGCCTTATAAATAACCTATAATTAATTAGTTCCATTAATTGTACTAGTTCCATTAATTGTACATGCAGATGCTACCAAGTGCTCTCCAGGTAAGCCCACGTATATATAATTTTTTTTTTTTAATTTTAAAAAATTTAGTGATACGGACCCTAGATGCATCTAGCAGCCTTCGTGGCTGCCTTCTCCGCACCTTAACTGCCGCTGCCGCCACCGCATCCTCCTCCACCATCACCACTGCCAAGGCCGCATCCACCACCAATTCCACCGGCACAGAAGCAAAGCATTGCATCAGAATAATTCCGACGATTGCGATCAGCAACATAGCTGTACTCTTTATTACTGCGGCTTCGGCTTCTCTTCTTTCCTATGGCCCTGGCTGCATGGCAACATAATGATAGCTATGATGGAGATGGACCCAAGCATGATAGAAACAATCATGAACAAGGTATCGGAGAAAAAGAAGCCTCCTCCTCCTCCTGCAGCAGCGTGAAGTTGTTGGAAGACGCTCTCATGAACCCCAATATCGTTACCACCCAAAGAATCAATCATCCTTCTACCCATCGTCTCTCTCTCTCTCTCTCTCTCTCTCGATCTATCCGCCATGCACGTATCCTAAGTGGAAAAGAGAGGGACGACTGCGGCAAGTAATGCGGAGGTCTTTCCTTCTTGGTTGGAAATATTTCCAACGAATTAATCTCACTCCTGCATTCTATATCTCTGTATTCTGACGTAATTAGTAATCTTAGGTTTTGGATGGGATTTGATTCCATGAGATCGGTTCCCACCAGAACCTTCTGGTCCACCTTGATAGTGATGTATTTCATTTGGAATTATTTGAAATGGGAAATAGTCTAATGACACCGAAGGTTTCAGGGTGTCACCCCCATTTTGGGGTCCCTTTGACTATCAAATTAAAAATTAATCCACTTATTAAATAAAATGATTGACTATATGAAAGTGAACCTAAACGAAGGCAATACACTGAAATTTTTAGTGGTATTAAGTCTCATTAAAGTATTTCCCTTATTTAATTTGTTTGACCACGATGCTAATTGCTAAGTTTCCTCCAAATGCGTGCATCCATGACCCCATTTAATAAAAGTGCCCAATTATTTACCTGATAATTTAGAAGAGGATACTAAAAAAGGTAGGATAATTTGCAAATATACTCACATAGTATGATCATAATTATAAATATACTTACGTGGTTTTAAAAATTACAAATTATCCATGCAAAGTTTGACACAAATTGCAATCATACTCATAGATGACGGCTGCCGTCAAAATTAGACATCGAATATTTTTCTTTCCTAAATTGCCCTTAATCCATTACAGCCTTCTCTCCCAGTTGCTTCGCTGATGAACTTGAAAACTTCCGCTCCCTCAATGGACCTCTGTTTCTTGTAAGCTGCAATGGGATTGACTACTTCGTCCCTAAGCAACTATGCTGGTTGGATTTTCTGGTATGATGAGTTCCATTGGTGTTGAATGGTTGAGATCACCGATGATGGAAACATCAAAATGCCCGTTTATTTTTGCTAGCAACAAGGGACGGACAACCATGAGAATTGTTGATGGGTCCTGAGTGGGCCTAATCGATTGCTGTTTGTCCGTGAAGAAGAAAGAATTGGTGTTAGTCTTTATGGCATACCAAAATGTAGATGGGAACCATCAATCTTTATGGCATACCAAAATGTAGATGAATCTTTATGGCATACCAAAATGTAGATGGGAACCATCAATGAAGTTTTCCATTTTTAGATGAGTTTTTTGCTAGGACGCCATAGCGGATGCAGATCGGGTGGTGAGGTATGGTTCTAACCGGGCTTTGAGTAGATGTGCAACTATTGGTGGAGTCCAAATCGATAGTGAACAACAGATCTGAAGAGAGGTGTACCCATAGAAGTTGCCAACAAAATGGTGGTTTTGCTTTTGTAGTGAACATCCAAGATAAATCAAGATCACCTAGATCTATTGGAATGGAGGTCAAGGTGAGCGGATTTTTGGTCACCGATTGCAAACAACAGATGAGATTTTGGGATGAAGAAACTTATGGTTTGTTGGTTACCAGAGTAGAGGAAAATCTCCAGTGTGATAGCCAAATTCCATGGACACCTTTTGCTAGATTTAATAAATGACATTGCTATAGTAGTAGGTCACAGAGAAAGGTTGTCCTTTTGATCTGTGATATGGAAGTTTCTGGTTATTAGAACAGGATCTCTTGGTCCTCAGTGGATTGGAAGACGAAGGCATTCATCAGTAGAGATTGAGGTTGCCGAATTGATGGAAATTGCCATAAATTGTTGAGGAACGAAGACATTGAAAACCATGACAACCATGGGAGGATTTTTAGGAAGATAGAGTCCGGCGAATGGTGTCTGGCGGCACAAATGAATTGATATAAATGCACTCATTTCTGCCACCATTGAAATATTTTATATTTTTTCAAAAATTTTCAAAATTATTTAAATAAAATAAATAAAATTTTAAAATGTATAATTATCAAGTAATTTCATATAAAATCTCTATTTAAATGTAATTTTTTATAATAAAAGATGTGGTGACAATATAGAATATGTGAGAATATGCCATTTTAATGTTGTACCTAAATCAAAGGACAATTTTGGAAGAAAAATAGATTACTTAACAGTTGATTTTGAAAGCAACCATCATCATGGGTATGCTTGCAATTACTATATACAATGTGGGGTTGTTTGCAATTTCTAAAATTACATAGATATATTTGCAATTATAATCAAACTATGTGAGTATATTTTCAAATTACCCAAAACGGTAAGTATCATTGAGGTTTTTTGTAGGAATATTCTTTAGATTCTTCCAAAAGATAACGACGTTAGTTCTTTAATATTTAAAGCCAAAGTAAGCCAATTAATTAATAGGTAAAAAAATTCAACTTAATCGCTGGTTACATTTTAAGTAATAAATTTCTAATAAAAAAAGTAATAAATTAAAAAGTAACAATCATGACCTTGCCGAATGCTAATAGAAATTATCAGTATATTTGTCTTTTTTCAAAAAATAAATAGATGTATTTAGGATTTTGGTTGAAAGTAGTAGATATATTCGAAGAACTATGACTTTACGGGAGTGTATCCACCCCAAAAACATATTTTAAAAAAAATTATTTTGTTTTTCATATTCTAAATTCTTTAAAAAAGACCGTTATTCTAATCGTATTTAATGTATATAATAAAATTTATAGTAAAATTTAGGATAATTTGCAAATACATTCACTTAATTTGACTATAATTGCAAATATTCTTATATAATTTTATAAATCACAATTAACCCCATGTAGTTTGACTATAATTGCAGATATACTTACGCTGTATGACATCATTATTGCGTCATCACAGTATAGGTATGTTTGCAAAAACTAGATATACCTACTTAATTTTTAAAATTGTAAATATACCAACATAATTTGTATATCTTTACAAATATATGCATGCCGTGATGGTGCAGTAATGACAATATAACATCGTGCATATATTTACAATTATGATCAAATTAATTCGCAAATCATCTTAAAACTTATAGATTAAATCATTAAATATATTTAAAATAATAATTTTATAAAAAGAAAACAAAAACTTTTTTTTTAAAAATATATTTTTTTGTTGCGGGATGCATAGTCGCTACTATGGATGTGTAGGATCATCCTTCATGTTTGAATTCATCCTTTATGATTAACAATATGTATTTGTTAAGACAGGAAAAGTAATCTTGATTGGATTCTGTGTGACCCGGAGCAAGAATAGATTCTGTTGCTTATCTTATATATGTTGATCCAATAAAATTTTAACGCGTGTTTATCCACGTATGCATTTGACACATACATTTATGGAAGGAATGGCTGGATATATATATGTGGAAGCTGCACATTCGGTGATTAATATCATAGATGAATATTCGTCGTCGATTGCTTTGATTCGATTTCTAATTAATTATATGAGCAAACACGGAGAGATGTGCTGCAAAGTACGAAATTATAACCTTTAACTAACTCGTTGCTAAAGCTTAAGATTCTTTTATTACAACAACGAGGTTGATTTTTTGAAAGGAAAATATAAATTGGTGATGCTATGGTTGTTGTTGGGCATACCCCAACGGATATACATTCGTTGAGCACATCTAATTACAGGTGGGCAAAAACAACTATTATGCAACTAAATGCTCACCAATTTTGTGACCAATGTTCAAATTTGTTGTAGTGGTAGTGGCTGGTAAAATTCATAGTTGTTTGTTTAATATTAAAATTTTTTAATTTAAAACTTTTTACTTTCCATAATTATCTTATCTTTAAATTATTTTTTCTATCTTCTTATACAACTATCTCATCTTTAAATAGTTTTACATAATTATCCTCATAATTAACTTATTTATTTTAAGTTTATTTTTTTTTTATTTTCCATCATTATCTTGTCACATCACTTCGTACTGGTTAAAGAACTTCTCATGTGCAGTTTGATTACTTGCGAGACGCATCTTCCACTGTACGAAGGCTGTGCCCAAGGCATAAATACAGTTATCCGTGCAATCTTAATACACACAGTGTCTCCCGTGTATGGACATAGTTGGCTAATGTATGCATGGCTGCTGATCCGGCTACACTGCTAGACTTCAGATTCCAAAAAGGAATTGGAGTCAGAGACTGGTGAGATTGGTGGATTTGCAATGGGAGATGGAGGAGGCAGGGGGTGGCGCCGACGGCGCCTGCTCCTTCTGCCAGCTCTCTCAGATATTGTCAACTCACTTCCATGCAATGGGATCCCTGCAGAACAAAAAAATCCAGTAATTTAATAATATGTGCGTGTGGGTGTGGGCTTATGAATCATAATTCAAATCTTACAAAACAGCCTATCAATTATATATATATATATAAAGAGAGCTGTTCCGGTGCAGTGACGCTGCACCAGTCAGATATGTATATGGGCCCCATCTGAAAATGGTACAAATCCAACGTAATAAAATAGTTTGATGTAAATAACAACTTTAAAGTATCTGATTGGGATGAAAATTGGTATGATAATAGAATACATTATTCTACATATAATGGGTAGAGTAGATCATGATTTCATGATCATGTGGGCCCCATTTTGGGGCCACTGGAACACCATATATATATATATACATCTTGAACTTGGGAATATAAACAGGTTCAATTCATGGCGTGAACTCGTTAATTCGTAATCACCGGATTCAGATGTTTCAAGCAATCTGAATTCTTTGTGCAGCTTTGGTCCAGTGACATCTGCATAAACAAAATAACAAAAAAGAAAAAAGAAAAAAATTGTGCTAGAGGTTATTCACATGCTACTGAAGAATATCTGGCCTGCAAGTGTTGAGCGTATGCTACTCGCAGTATGTTTGTAATTAAGTTTGATCTTTGCGCTGGTTTATTCCTTACTTAGAGTTTATGATTACTTATTTTGCTTTGCATAAAGAGGAGTAATTTAATCTCGACAAAAGTTTTTTAATATAAAGTGTGTCTGGGAAGTGATAAAACTTTGATGTAAAAGTTTTTGAAATAAAAGAAAATAATGTGATATAACATCGGTAATGATAAGAAGTAAAGAGAATAAAGTTAAAATAAATATTTTAGATATACTAGTACTTGTATAGAAATGATTAAAAAATGATATAGTTGTATAAAAACAAGTAAAAAAATATTAAAAATAGGATAATAGTGAAGAGTAAAAAGTTTTTGTGGAAAATAAACACCCCATAATATGCAATTATTTAATCCATCATATATAATTGTAGAGATATGTTACTGGGCATTTACATGTACCATAACTTATGATACATTTTGCTCAAAATAGGCCTTACATGCATTTAAATATATTAAAATTTTATATAATTATTTATCTATGTATGAATTATACCTTAAATGATTTACGTGTTGAAAAAATAACTTTAAAATTGTCATTTAGATTAAATTATTTTATTATATTGATTTTGTACCATGTTCAGATTGAGCCTATACACATCCAATTTAGATGAAAATTGGTATATTAATAAAATAAACAATTTTAAATACAATGAGTGAAGTAGATACACATTTTATGATCATATGCTGCCTATTTTGATGTAAGTTATGATGCATTTACATGCATTGGAATATCTCTCTCCATAGGGGCCCCACATGCGTTTAAATGCATTAATACTTTATAAAATCATTTATTTATGTATAAATTATATTTTAGATAGTTTACATATTGAAAAAATAACTTTAAAATTTTTATTTACATCAAATTGTTTTATTATGTTGATTTTGTAACTTTTAGATTAAGAACATACACATATTCAATATGGATGAAAATTGTTATGCTAATAAAAAATAGTTTTAAATATAATGAGTGGAGTAAATGTGACCCATAAATATATTTGCTCGGGATGAAATTTGGTCTTCTAGATAAAAAAAATTGATGTTAAATACAATGAATGGATTAGATTTTTCATTAAGGATCAAAATCTTAGATTTTGAAAGGGTTACATGGGGTGTGTGTGTGTATATATGTATATATATATATATATATATGGAAAATATTTCAGTGCATGCGACTACACTGTGCAATCACATGCACTAGGGGTCCCACTTGATCATGAATGGAAAATCCACCCCACCCATCGTATTTAAAACTGTTCACTTTATTGACACACCAATTTTCATTCAAATCCAACATATGTATGGTCCCCATCTTAAAATGGTGCAAAATCAACGTAATAAAATAGTTTGAAGTAAATATCAAATTTAAAGTGGTATTTTCAACATCTAAACCATCTAAAATATAATTTTTATATGAATAATTGATTGTATAGAGTTTCATTATAATCTAATATGTGTGGGGCCCATTTTACAGTGAACTCTGCACATGAATGGGTCTCTCTCTATATATATATCTTGGAAGACAGTTCGTGTAACTTTAATTATGCCAAACTCGAGTAGATTTGTCAGATGAAGAGGGAATAGAATTGAGCATGCATATTTGACAAATTAACTTATCCTTTCAATAGTTGTAGGTTTTTAGCTGGAACTCTTAAGAAATGTGGAAAATTGGCGAATTCAATGTCCCAGAAAAAAATCCAAGTAGCAAGCGACATTGCAGCAAATTTGATCACGAGAGACGAGATTGACAACCATTTTCAGCCAATATCACTGCTATGCTCAGTCTCTGATTCGCATGAGCAACAAGTCCCAACTAGAATTTGATGTGTGTGTGTATAAGGCAAACCAGTGCATAAGGGTCTTCCCGACTGTATATAGATGTACAATTTCAACAATGCAACGGACATGGCCCCAATTTCCTAGCTTACGTGGTTTAGTAGAAGTCGTATCTTCACACAGATGGAACCCAATGCATCAATCTTATATGTAGATCTTTCTCTGACAGATAAAGCTATGACGGTGGGAACGCCCTGTCATGGACTATTCAGATCTGAAATTGGTTCCTCATCACAAGTCGAGGCGGGCCCGACACTGCCCCTGCTCCCTCTCATTGCTAAACTCGTTTGACGTCTTAATTACAATTATACATGTATATATGGTCTTGGAACTTGGAAGAGGGATACATCGGACAAGTTGGACAAAACTACATTTTAGTTAGAACAGCTGCAATTACTTGCACAAGTTAACCAAGCACCGCAAGCACTGAAAATCAAGAGCACGTACCTGGGAAAAAAGATTCAAAAGTGGAATCGGAAGCTCTTGATTCTGCCACCACACCGAATGATGAAAGGAATATAAAAGGCAAGGTGCAAAGCAGCAGCAGCAGCAGCGGCAAAGTGGCAGCAGCGGACCGTTTCTCCATCCCAATGCTAGTGGCCCTTGCTTAAGCTACCTTCCTTCTTCACCTCATAAAAATGTATTTGCTTCTCGCCAATACTAATATTGAACAAGATATAAATACATAACCATACCAAAAAAATCCCCTCTTCTTATCTGAAGCGGCGGCGTTTTTATTTTATGCCCACCACACACGTCCACGACTCACCACGTCCACACACCGTCAATGATCGTAAATTAATAAGGTGTTGAAAGATTTGGATATTCACTGGGAACTGAGAAAGAAAAAAATAAAAAATAAAAATTGCAAGAGGAACTCCCATTTCCTTCCCCTCTAATCTGGCCCATCCGACTGGAATTGGATGATCCTGCAACGAATTTCAAATTTTCAACATGAGTGTCGGCTTCACCCTTGCCTTGCTCATTGAATTTTGGCTCGCACGAGGACTCTGATTCGCTGGCATACCACAGGGTTTGACTTCAGGCTAATCGGTTAATACACCGCTCACTTTCGTGGTTGCATAAAATTTAATCAGTCTGCCAAATGCATTTAGAGTCATTTATTAAGAAATTGAGTTTTATAAAATCACCCAGCTAAGTTTATATTAGTTGTACCTAAAGTTACATGAAAATTGAGAAAAATATGATTTGAAATAAAAATTATTTTAAAAAAAAATTCATTCCATCCTCTTCTCCCGGTGGCATTTGCACCACCAATGTTGACATTTGGGATGTTAACGGATCGAGTTTGACGGGTTTAGCATAATCCTAATTCTAATCCATATTAAAATATTTTAACACTAATTCGTTTATTAACCCATTTAAAAAACTTTAACCATAACTCATTTATAACCCATTTAATAAACGGGTTGGCGAGTTGTATAGCTGACAACTTGAAAGCCTAAATTTCGGCGGACGGTGATCTCGTGGGGAGATGCAGAAGTGTTTTTTGTGCAGAGGAAATGGAAATAGAGCGGTAATGAGAAAATGAAATTAAGGCAGTAGCTGAAAAATGAAAATTAGGCGCCGAAAACAAGACTTAGTAAAGAAAAATAACCAAGAGGTTTGCACATTATATTAGACTTTAATGTGTTAAATAAGTTAAATGGGTTAAACAGGTTAACAGGTTATAAAATCTCAACCCTTAATCTGTTTATTTAATTAAATAGTTGAACAGGTTAGCGGATTATAACTTATTTATTCAAAAATCAACACAAACCCATTTATAAACGGGTTGGACGAGCGGGTTGACGGGTTGACGAATTGACCATGACTAATAACACTCCAGTCCAAGCAGACTCTTAAATTTTTTAAAAAAGTTTTTTTACGGTTTGAACCTTAACCCTTTACGTGTAAGTCAATACTTCCAACCAACTGCACAGATTATTAAGGTAAATTATCATAAAATATAATTTTTATTTTTGATTTATTTAACATATATAATGGCCAATGATCCATTTAGGATAGTCAAATATTCAAATGTAAACAAGGCAACCATGCCATATGAGCACATGTTAGATCTTTAAGGTGAGGAATATTTAATAAAATTATTTTTTTAGTATTTAAAGGATTTTTTATTTTATTTTATTATTTAAGGGTATTTTTGTCATTTTAAAAAGAATTTAGGGTTTGTAGATAAACCTGCAATTCCAAAAGGAAAACTTTGTAGGAATGGATATAATTTTTATAAAAGTCATAACTCGGCTATAATTTCGTTCGAATCTTATAAATATAGACAAAAAAAAATTTTAAAAAGAAAAAAACACCTCCCGCGTATTTTATATTTTTTCCTTTGCATGTTTAAAAGGATTCAAAGAAATTAAATAAGACAGAAAAATAGAATGAAAACGTAATTGTGTGTATTGAAAATAAAAGGCTATCTTAAAAATGAAAATTTTCATCATCAACAGAGCCCATTTAAGCCACTTGGATCTTTGGAATACATTTCAAAAAATCCTCGAGAGGCTTCACTAGCTTGTATCATGTTCATCAATTGTATTTCTGGGTATTTTAACTTTGATTTGTCTTTCAAGGGTTAGTCTAAAGAATTCAAGAAGCTTCACTGAAATCCAGAAATAAAATGAGAATATAATAATGTGAATTGAGAATGAAAAATTATATTAAAAACATAAAAATACATTTAAAATTGAAAAAATGTCTTGAAATTAAAGGGATATATATATTCCACTAAGGACTTTGGATTTGAACAAATTATTAGATAGAACTTGGAAAGTAGTACTTTGAATTTGAGCTGGCTAATTATTAATTACGATCCTGTCGCCTCTATATTGGTAGCTAGCACCATTTTTGTCGTCTCTATATCTTGGCAGCATGTTTGGTTACGTAAGGGGGAAGGGATAAATTTTGAAACATAAATTTTTTTAAAAAAAAAGAAAAAAAAAAAAGAAAAAAAAAAAGTCAAAAGACTCGTGACAACGCACATGGTGGGCATGGATAAGGGGTGAGTGGCAGCGAGCCGGTCAACGTTTTTTGGTCTGTAATGTTGGAATTTTGTACGCATATATATTAATTATATATAAGTTATCATAAATAGAGCTTAATTTTTAAAATGATCCCGTAAAGTTTTATGAACCCAAATCATCTAATAAAGTATGAGCCTCCTATGCGTAGAAGCTTTACCGCTTAATTTTTATTTTTTATTTTTATAATAGGTTAAATTAGAAATACGAAAGATATACTTTCTATATAAACGGTTGTGGTTTCTTGGTTATGTAAGTTTCTTTTCTAACATTCAACTTGGAAGACCAGAAAACCTCCGGATTCAATAACAACTGCTCATACTTTGTTATTTAAATAATTCAGTTTTCCCATTATTGTTCTTCCATCAGCCTGTTTTGTGAATCCAAGTGTGTTTATAGATTCGAAAAATTGCATGTATATTGTTGTAATGCTAAATTTTCCACTTGTCATGCTACTCATGTATATATATAATTTTTTGAGACTTAAAATTACGGAAATGTCACTGTGTTTAAAAATTCAAAAAAAAATACTTAAAAGCATCCAAAAATGATAAAACTTAGTTTATAGATTTAATACACATAGATTTACTTACCCATGAAAAAAAGAAAAAAAGATTTTTGGGCCGAACGCACGGAGGCCATTGCAAAAAATCACGCCTCTATATATTTATATTTGGCATTCAATTTTGAAACCATGCTTACCCAGCATCAATTGTTATATATAATGCATGCTTATGGAACTTACCGATGGTACCTTCGGCATGCTTATGGATTGAAATTTTTTAAATATGCCGATTAATGATAGTGATAAAACAACGGTGAAACCATGGTTTTGGGGTTCGCCAGTTTTCTTAGATGGATTCGGTCGCCGTTTGCTTTTGGGTTTCAATCCGTTTCGATTTAATTTTGTAAATTCAAGTTAATGAATTGTTTCAAATTTGAAAATCCAATCTAGGAATGGACGGCTGCCCCTGTTCACATCTGCTTTAATGAGTTGTATACCCACATGCATGCTCCTGTTTTTCCTTTCATCCCCGGAAATCTCCCATTATTGGGATTAAAACATTCAAGCCGGTTTTAATTATATATAAAAAAATGAAACTACACCTGCCGCCGGCAAAGGACACCGGTGACGGCATCATGATGCTGCCGGCTGTGGTGGCTGGGCGATGGGAACGGCAGCGGGACGGTCACAAGATACCCAGCCAGGCCTAGCTAGCCGCATGCCGATCATTTCCTCCCTTTCGTAATTCCTACGAACAAGTAAACACCATTACAACGCACGCACAGTCACCTTTTTCTTGTTTTATATAAAGATTATAAATCAATTCCTACAAAGAGATTGGCACATTGATACGGGCATATACAAAGCAAAAGCATATAAGCTGAACAATATAATTAATGAAAGCAGAAACCTATCCTCCTGGTCAATTTATATGCTAAGGAGAAGAGGCAGCTAGGAAGCTAGCGACTGCCAATTTCTTAGAACATTTATTCAGCTGGCTCTTCGTGCTGCGACCTGATCAAAACGAAGAAATGCTGCTCAAGGCGGCTATACGAAATTGTGAATTAAAAGGCTGTAATTTGAATTTAGCCGCCGCCACCGCCGCCGCCACCACAACCGCCGCCGCCACCCCCGCCGCCGCCACAACCGCCCCCACCGCCTCCGCCTCCGCCTCCATCACCAGTGCCACAGCCGCCGCCACCACCGTCGTGTCCTCCATCACCAGTGCCACAGCCGCAGCAACCGGTGAAATCACAATCCCCGCAGTCGGCAGAGTTGTCACGCTTTTTCTTCCGTTCCTGATCGGAGTCATCTTGGTCGCTGCACGAGAAGATAATCGTAGATATGATGGCAGCCATCATAATAACGAAGAAGAAGAAGAAGACAGCTGCGTGGAGTTGGAAGAAACTGCTCTGATCATCAGGAATATGATCCCTACTACTGAAAGAATATTGAACCAAAGCTCTACCCATCTCTTCTAGGACGGGCAACTGTGGATGGACTGTGACGGGATGTTTATATGCATATCTTCTGTATGTTTTTCATTGGAAGAACGTTTCAATGTAGAGGTGGGTTGACCCGTGGCCTTCTTCTGACGTGACTCATTTTTTATCCCATAAAATTAATATTTTTTTGACCCAATATAAAAATATATTAAAATTTTAACTTGAATTTAAAAATAAAATCAAGGTAAGTCGATTGTCCCAACTCGAAAAATTCCGATGCCCTGCATATATTCATTATTAAAAATTATAAGCCCATGTTTAAATCTTATCATTTTTTTAAAATTTTCATATTTTTTATAGTTAATATATCAACAATATAAGAATTAATTCATCTAAAAAAATAATATAAGAATCAATAAAAGTAATTTGCGCATATATATAACTCTTATGCATAATTGTATATTAACATATTTTATTAAAGTTACATTATATTTACTCATGTTTTGCTTTACTAATAATGTATTTTTTATTAATTAGTAAAATATTGAAATATGCAATATCTAAGTTTAGCATAAATTTTTTTATATTTAATAGGTATATAAATTCTTAAAATCATCTAATTTTATCTACATTTTTTATCGGACCCGCTTTCCTAGTACTGATTCCATACCAATTCGAAATTTATCCCAAGACTTATTTAAAAAATATGAGAGTCAAACAGATCCTATCCTAACCCGACATAAAAATAGAGTAAAATAGAATTTTTTTTTTAAAAAAATAGAGAAAGAATTGGGCGAATCATGACCCGGTTTTCCACCCTTATTTCAATGAATATATTAAATGACTAAAATACCTCCGATTTCGTAAAAATAGAACAGCAGTGCAATTAGGTGGAGGCTATGAAAGCCACCACTCTTGACCAGTGACTAACCGATTCGTGAACCTTGTTCAATTCCTTGGGTTTTTGTTGTGGCTAGCAATAGCATGCAAGATGAATTGGCAAGAAGACTATTTCTATGAACCTTCCTTGGTTTTTCTTATCCAACAATTATAAGTAGCGTGCATGACCTGCAATTATGGGGCGGTGGATGAATACTGTCTTGTGTTTCTGCCATCGCTGCATGCGTGTGTAAAAAAATAATCGATCTTCTGTAATTCTACAATTGCCTGTAGTGGGATATGCCGCAACGTACCGATAACATGCGGCCAACTGAAAAAACCTATTACCATTATTATTTCTTTATGAATATATGGAGGCTTTACTTAGACATCAAATTTTAGTTATATTTTTTAATTACATATATGTTTAATTTTTGAAAACAAAAAAGACATGAATACACGTTCCCGTTTTTTGATTTATTTACCATATATACATGTGTGGAAGAGAAAACTAATATTATGGTGCAATTCGTGGTGTTTGTTTCAATTGACTGAAAATGTTCTGCTACATATTCCCAAATAGATAGATAGATAGGACGGATGATTATGTGCAATATGTTGTATATGTGCTTAAGTTACGATATTCATTTTTTAAGTATTGTCATTTTACAATGCTTTTACATATTTATTTTTAATTTTGAAAATCATCAATTTAAGGAACGTATTTGTCATTTTGCACCCCTCAAAAAAATTGATTTTTAAAAATAAAAATAAAAATGTAAAAGTATGGTAAAATGACAAAATTTGGTATATAGATTAAATATACTTATGAACAAAATAAAAATAAAATAAAAATAAATATTATAACTTAAGCATGTATATAACATACTATACATGATCACGCGTTGATAGATAGGTAGATAGAAGCTTAGAAGAATCTTCAGGTTCTGCATGCGGGCTAGGGTGCCCTTCGATCCATCCTGAACGACACAGAGTATATATATATATATATATATATATTATGAGAGCTATTCCGACGCTGCACCGGAACAGCGGTGCACTTGCCCAAAAAATAGGCCCCACATATATTAAAATGTAATGAAACTTTATATAATCATATATCCATATATAAATCATACCTTAGATGGTTTAAATGTTGAAAAAATCACTTTAAAGTTGTTATTTACATCAAACTATTTTATTACGTTGAATTTGTACCATTTTCAGATGGGACCCATATACATATCTGATTGGGATGAAAATTGGTATGGTAATAGAATACATTATTCTAAATACAATGAATGGAGTAGATTATGATTTGATGATCATATGTGGCCTATTTCAGCGATGTTGCACCTGAATATTCCTATATATATAGGAAAGTGATATTTTGCGGCTGGACGAAGTCCTAAACTGTGCACCCGCTCCTCGCCCAGCGCCTGCGCGCTGTTGGATCAGGCGGGTTTGCGCTTCACTGCATGATCAAAATTTTACATTTCGGTCACCACCAAAATCCCACTTCTGCCCAACGTTGAGTGCAACGTAGTCTCCCTCGAAATGTAAAATCTCACAATCCCACCTAAATCCCATCTTCTGCCCAGCGCACACAGCAGCGTCATCTCGCCCAACGTATCCTCTCCTCTCCACTCAACGGGATCTCGGCACCATCGTCTCTCCTCTCACTGCACTGCATTCCGATCGCAGCGACGCCCCGCCTCTGGATGCCTCTCTGTCTCCCTTCGCCAGATTTGGTGAGGGCCCCTGCCTCTCTCCTCTCCTCTCCAGTCTCTCTTCGACGGCTCTCCGGTCACTCTTCGCTGGCATCTAACGGCGCACCGAAACTGCTCTCACATGGCTCCCGTTTTTCGCCCCTTTGTACCCCATTCCAATCATGCCGCCAGCGACACCTCTTCTCTCTCCCCCTTCCGACGGCAGCCCCTGTATCTCTCCTTTCTGACCTCTCTTTGCCGACGTTGCATTGACGGAACTATGGCTTTCATTCTGATTGGCTTTATTTCGATTGGCTTTCGTTCTGATTTCCAAATCTAACTTGACCGGACATCAGGTAAAACTCTCCCATGGTGTAGCTTCATCTTGATGCAGATTCTGAATTTTTAAAATTTTCAAAACTTCTTGAAATTTCCAAAACCTATTAAACGCTCAAGCAAAGCATTACATTTTTAGCAAGCAGAGCATTGTATTGTGTGATATTTTGATATTTTTGCCATTCTATGTCATGCTGTATAAGTGGGGAGTGTGCTTTAATTTTTGAGATTTTGAGATTTTGTTGGTTCCTGGTGAATAAGGATATTGATTTGGTGATGAAATTTATTATAAGAAAGTGTTAAAATGATTTAGTTTCTATTTTAAAATCAATGGGTTATGTGCATGTACCATGTTGGATTTAAGTCTCCTTAGCTAAGCTTAAAGATAACTGATCTACCTGTAGTCATACTGAGGAATAACCTCGGCTGCGAAAGTAGCTACATGACTGAAAGAGATCAGGAAACAATGCAGTGTTTTAAATGAGAGAGACTTTGTTTTAATTTTTGTTGTTGTTTCTGGCTTATCCATCATTGCATACTTGCCTTATCTTTGAAATTGGTAGTTGGTATTGGTCGAATCTTTTTCTTTAGTATGGAAGAGCACAAGGGAGAACATGAAAGCAATGACTTTGGCATAACTTTACCTGATCCAATGAATGTCTTTGGCACAATTCTACCTGATCTAATGACTATGGAAGTAAAAGCTTTTTTTGGTGTCACGTTAGTTGATCATACACGTGAAGGTGATGTAGCTTTTAGAGATGGTTTGGTGGACGTGTCACGACGAAAAGGGAGCATCTAGTGGGATGCATAATACAGATGAGTTGTTTATAGCTAATGTTGCAATTGAATTGAAGCCAAAAATTGGGATGGATTTTGTATCTCTAGAAAAGCTTTCAATTTTTACAATACTTATGCTTGACATTGTGGATTTAGTGTTAGAAAGGATGGTACCCATAAATTGAAGTCCGGTGCTGTTTCAAAGTGTGTTTTGAGGTGCTCTAAAGCTGGTATGGTAGTGAAAAATGTAGAAATGAAGATTCAAGAAAACAGAAGACCGCTTTCATAAGTCGTTGCTCACGTCATGCTAAGCTATATATGAATTTGAACGTGGAGAAGAATATATATTATGTATCACAATTCGTAGAATCTCATAATCATGCACTTTGCACTCCTACGAAGACTCGTAAATTGTGATCACACAAGAAGTTGACAGAGGATGATCTAAGTTTAATCACATCTTTAAAAGAATCCGGAGTTGGTGTGGCCAGGTCCATTGACTTTAAGATAAATGAAATAGGTGGTTCTTCTCATCTGCAGTATTCAGCAAGGGACGCTATGAATGCTATACGAAAAAAGAGGCAAATTATGTATGGGAATGATGCAAATACCTTATTACACATGTTTCAAATAAAGAGTCGTGATGATAGTCATTTTTCTTATGAAATCCAGGTTTATGAGGACATGAGATTGAGCTCGTGTTTTTGGGTAGATGAAAAATCAAAGGAAGATTATTTGGTATTTGGTGATGTAGTGTGTTTCGACACCACGTATAAGACAAATGAGTATGATATGTCATTCGGTCCTTTTGTTGGTGCTAATCACCATAAGCAGACATGCTTATTTGGTGCAGGTTTACTTTTTGGAGAGACAACGGAAGACTTTAAATAGTTATTCCAAAGCTGGGTAGATGCAATGGGTGGGGCCCATCCCACAACCATCATCACGGATCAAGATGCAGCTATTGGTGCAGCAATTGCAGTAGTCTTTCCAAACACTAATCATCTCTTATGCTTGTGGCATACTTGTGGCATATACAAAAAAAATTACTATAGAAATTATCTCATACCATTCACCAGCAGTCTACATTCAAGACGAAATGGAACTATTGTTTGTTTTGCACCAATAGCGATGAGGAATTTGAAAGTAGTTGGAGCGCAATAGTAGAGGAGTTTGAATTGCAAGATAATACATGGTTGCAACACATGTATGATATTCATCATATGTGGATCCCTAATTATACAAAGAAGATATTCTCGGCCAGGATGAGAACTACCCAACATAATGAGAGTATAAATGCCTTTTTTGATGGGTTTGTTTCACGAAAATCAAATTTAATTGATTTTTTAAATGTTTATAACAAAGCACTTGCATGGAGACGTGATGCTAAGTTGATGCTGATTTCAAGACCTTCTATGTTGTTCCTAAGCTGAAGACTAAATGTAGTATTGAAGATCATATAGTAAAGGTGTATACTAGGAATATCCTCTTAGAGTCTCAAACAGAAGTGGTTGAATGTATGTACTATATTGCAGAGAAAATTGCTGATGGGGGAGCAATGCAACAGTGGAAAGTATTCTTATTAGACGGAGAAGATGAGAACAAGCGAAAAATCATAACATGGAATACGGAGGAAATGGTGGCAAAATGCCTATGCTTGAAATTTGAGTCATCTGGTATTCTTTGCAAGCATATTATCACATTATTACGTTTTCTAAAAATGAAAACCATCCTTCCATCTCATATTCTTCCACGATGGACACGAGATGCTAAATCTTAGTTTAAATGTTCATCTACAATGAGTGACGAGGAAGCTACCCAATCCATTGCTATTCGTCGTCATACATTATCAAAATGGTGGACTTATATTAGAAGTGAGGCCTTACACAACACGGATGTCTATGAAATTGTTAGAGAAAATATGAAAAATATGACTGCTGCATTGTCGAAATTGCCTAAGCCTCCATCTGCAGAGACAGTCGAGACTGATAAAACTAATCCAAGAGAAAATGTTACTGGGGTGTCAAGCGATAACTTCAATCTTATAAGCATAGGACCGGATGCAGGTAATTGATGTCGTTTTGTAGATTAAGGTAAATAAAAATAATTTTATTATAGTTGTTGTTTCTCTTGGAATTCATTTAATATTAGTACGAAAAAAGTTGATTTGAAGGAATGGGAGAATGTTGGTTCCTAAATGCATGACTCGAGATATAAACAGTATATAATATTATAATATAATTGAATGGCTGGAAGTAATTATGCGTCTAATTTGGAGACAATGTTTTAATGCCGTAATCGGTAAATAATTGATTTACTCATAGGACAATATGAAAAATATTAAATAAATTGGCTGTAATATTTGGGGAATATATGTAACGTATATTTCAGCTTGCTATGAACGTAAGATTGCAGATGATGATTAAATGGAATATCCAAGTTTTCTATAAAATAAATATTATGATGAAGCTCTACACATTATTTTCGGTTGGGTTGTATTATAATGAGAGCCAAATGGATGTGTAGGCCCCTCAGATGGAGTTTCGTTTGAGTATTTTAATATTATAATAACTGTATCGGTGTTTGGATTTGATTTAAATACCAACTATATGAGAGTTCGTAATTGTATCGAAGAATTTTGGCTGAGGTTGGATATGAAGTGTGAGTATTTGACGCATAATATCAAAAAATATAATTATATGAAATAGAGGATAGTGCTTGCTATGTTAAACGACGAACTCAATATTATAAATTATTATTGACAAGGGATGGGACTCCACTGCTAGTATGAATTTTTTTTCTATGTTTAAAATTTATAATTACAGATCGGTTGCCCTTAGATGTCTTGGATTATCATTGTTAACCTATTGTGTTTTTGAAATTGAGTTTGTGGTTGTGTAGAGATATTCCAATGTTGGATTTAATTTTATGCATCAAATGAAATTATCTAGGGAAAATGATTTGAGATTGGGCATCAAAGCGATATATCGGAATGAAATGGTAATTTTAAAGTTTTAGAAGTTCTTGTGAATAATCAAACAGTTAGCCGAATGTTTTAGCATGGATTATTATGTGAGTATGCCATCTGCGGTATATTTGTGCTGTTTCGCTGAACGTTGATAGAAGTATTTTATTTGTGGAATTTAATATGCATTAATTATATATTCACGTTAATGTTGTATAATTAATTTATATGATACATAAATAAATTTTGTTTTGCTCTATAAATTATTCCTATGTTTGAAATTTATATAAATTGAATATATTTATACTGTTAAGTTACTCTAGATCTGAACTGCTTATAAAACTTTACATGAGATGTTATTATTTGTGGACGTATAAAAATATAAAAATTATATTTTTGTGTTAGCAGTTATATAATTAATTTCTATAACAATAAATTAATTAATTGATATCCTTCGTATTTACAATTATAAATTGTAGAGATAGATGTTTCGTCTAGCAAACATGACATAAGGTGTGATGGAGGATAAATTAAATTATAGTTATCAATAGCGGATGAATTCAATAGTTTATTTTTAAATTCCAATAAATTATTTTCTTCTCTAATGGAATCATTGGAATAAGAAGGGTGGGATTTGATACAGTATTTGTATATTTAAAAAAAAGAATACTGAGAGTTAATCAAATTCTTGTAATGAGAGTAAATAAATTCTATCACTACGGATCTGCTTTGCAGCCTATAGCCTACACACACCATAAGAAAAATTTTGGTTTTAAGCCGCCACTATTAGCAACCAAATAGCAACTAAAATCTTACTTTTAGTAGAAGCAAAGATCTATAGTAACGCGTGGGGCCCGCTATGCTTGAGGTCAAGCGTTCGAGTCTCTTTTTCCATGAAATGAGGGTAGTTTTTATGCATCTTCATGGGAGTATTATACACAGATTTCTCATAGCGTTAAATAAAATTTTTCTCTACTATGCGAGGATTATGAATATGCTTCATTGTAATATAAGTTATCATACTATATATGTGATAGGGTTAGTGATTGGTAGGCTTGAGTTAGTTGGTGGGCCTAATTATAAATAAGTGAGGTAGAGATGATTTTGGTGTTTTCTTTCATTCGTTCATGCATTTCGTTTTTTTAGAGAATACTTAGATAGAGTAGTCTGTGAGGAGAATTTGATCCCTGAACCATTGTAATTCAATGATTCTGTGAGTAAAATCTTAGAGGTTTTGCAATTGAGGTTAGATATGATGGAATGGCCATACTAAGGCTATCAAATATCTTCGATCCGAAGAGACGTTTAACTATATTCTCCTTTGCCAGGATGGATTGGACAATATCCACCATCGCCGATCTATGATAGCCATCGGTGACAAGGAAAGCAATTTCCCGGGCAAATTATAATCTACTCCATCCATTGTATTTAGAATAATGTATTCTATTACCATATCAATTTTCAACATCATAAGATATGTGTATGGAATCCATCTGAAAATGGTACAAATTTAATGTAATAAAATAGTTGATGTAAATAATAACTTTAAATTGGTTTTTTCAACGTATAAACTATTTGCTATAAAATTTATACATGGATAAATGATTGTATAAAGTTTCATTGCATTCTAATATATGCGGGGCCCAAAAATGGGCAAATATACCGGAGCTACACCGGAACAGCTCTCTCTCACACACATCGACGCACGCACACACACATATATATATTACACGATTTTAATTACATCCCGCAACAACCGTCTCTTGCTCTATATATGTAATTATTCTAATGCCAACCGACCCGGTACATAGGCCTACATGCTTTTTTTTTTTAATTTTAAATTGCACTAGTTGGCCGATTTTCAATCTCCAAAGTTCAAGCATTCATACCCACAAGTTGTTGAGCTATTTTCCATCTTCCCAGCTTTTTCTTTTAAAAATATTTATTTTTGGCGAACCGTGATTTCTGACTGATCAAAGAAGAGGCTATTACTGAGGGATAGGATCACAACATACGAAGAAGAAGAGAAGCATAAATTTGATATAAAAACCGAAAAAATTATAATATTTTCTATTTTCCGGTTGCTCAAGTTATTTCTCTTAAAGATTAGTGGTTGTTGCATGAGGTGATTTCGTGAATAACACCTGTGTATTAATTAGTTGGAAGTTTATTTTATTTATTTTGTCATCATTGTGACCTTCGTATAGCAATTGTTCAAACCAAGAGAAAACTACAAAATACTAACGGAGAAGTGTGACTGAGCATCTTGTAAGCCATCTAGAGCTTGTAAATCGAGAAGACACAGCAATCTGTACTGATCTCTATCTCACCGGAACATTGGAGTTAAGTTCGTTATGAAAACCCCAAGTTAATTTTAACAGACATAAGAAGTCCTTTTCATGTTTTCCTTTTAGTTATGATATCAATATCCCTATCAATATACCCTAGTGACATTGGCTCGATAGTATTCCCTTTTCTTCTTAGGATAACTCCACTCATCTATCAGTAGTTTTTTTTTTTTTATTGGTATCTATCATTAATTTTAACCAAGCCTTTAAGTTGGTTACTTTGCCTTTAGAGAGATATTCCAATCACTTATAAATAATTTTAATTTGGTCTATAACTAGTTAGGTTTGGTTTTGCTTGTTGGACCCAACTAGCTGCATGCATATCATTTCTTCCACTTTGTATATAAAATCAACACACATCCAACTTCTATCGTAGTGAATTATAATTAATTACTACAAGAGATTGCTATATATACACAAACAAAAAGCATATACATACTTTACATGTACATATATCATGATAAATTTATATACAAAGGAGAAAAACAAGGTACCTAGTGGTTGGTAGTTTCTTAGGACATTCAATAGCTAGCTTTTGGTGTTGTGACCCGATGAAAACAAAGCATGTTACTCAATGCAGCAACATGATTAAAAAGCCGATTGATCCGGTCCAAAAATGTATTTTTGATTTTTTCAAAATTTTTAATAAACATGTTAATCTAGTTATATCTAACCTATAAATCAAGTTTTATCATTTTTAGATATGTGTATATATTTATTTTAATTTTTTTAAAAAATAATAGCATTTAAGTTATTTTAAATAATTTAAAATGACTTAAACAATCCTGCTTTTAAAAATCCAAAATAAATATATTCACGTATCCAAAAATGGTAAAACTTGATTTATACGTTAAATATAACTAGATTAATATGTTTATAAGAAATATTTAAAAAAAAAAATCAAAAAAGTACATTTTTTGATGGGTACGAAATCACTGAATTTCAGACCGGTACGAGAAGATCGGAACTCAATTAAAAAATGCTGCTATAAGCGAAAAGAGAATCTTATTAAATAAAGAAGTATTGCTACAAGCAAAAAGAGAATCCTCTTGAATAAAGAAGTGCTATTATAGTCTTAGAGAGAGAGAGAAGTACAGGCTACGTGAGATAGATGATACAATTGAGCTCAACAGATAGATTCGACCGAGCTCGATATTTAAGGATATGATGTGGACTTGAGTATGAGGTAGTGCATCAGGAGGAGAAGCAAGTGCTTATTGTTGGGGAGGTTCTTATGGAGTAGAAGGAGGTTGCGGTGGATGCTGGCGTCCGGGAGAATTTAGCTTGGGAGAGGGAGGAGCTTTTGTCTCTCTTCGACCAAGTAGCTGCCTTCGAGGCCCTGCTCCAACTCCATATATAACAACGTATATATCATCAAAATCCGTTATAGATAATCCATATATACTAGCTAGTTTGAATATGATTCATCCAATGCATACATGCATGCTTAGTTCCCTGCTCATGGATGGATGGAATGGAATGGAATAGGATGAGAGTTAGAGGAAAATTTTCATTTTCAAAATATATTTTTCTCAATTTTAGGAAAAAAGAACTATTTTTTTCATTTTTTGTACAATTTTCTCAATTTTCATGTAATTTTTTTATTCTGAATACCCAATAAAACTTTTTTTTTATTTATCCTATCTTAGTTTTGGTTAATTTCATGATAAAATTAATAATGTTGGATAATATATCAATTAGTTTTTGAATTCTATCATCAAAATAAGCCCCATCTAGATAATATCTATTGCATTTAAAATTTCAATGTAATCTAGATTAGATTAGAGTTGGACTTATATGAGGCTCGGCTTTTATGCTAACGGATTACACCAAAGTGCGGACTAATACCTGAGATATCGGTGGAGCCCATGCATGGGGCCATCTGAGGATGGAAACTGATCAGAGACACGGTAAGAAAAACAAGCAACCAAACGCGCATCCGAGTCGCCATTTCTTTCTTCCACTATCGAACCATCTACCGAAAAGGAATGCGTCTCGAAGATGATCATCTGATGGGTTGTCCATGTATGTATATATATATATATATATATTAACATTTGAAGAATGAAATCCATGTACTGAGTCGTTCTTCCCCTGCATTATTTTAATTAATTACTACCCACTCCAAAGTCTTTTTTAAATTTCATTTTTTTATCATTTCCCTAGTTGAATTTGAACGGCCAGCAAACTATAATATTGCTGTTGCTTTCTAGCTTCTATTGGATGCATATTTCCACCCCAATTGAGACATGGAAACGATTTCATTGCGGTCGTCGTGAAAAAATTTTCGTTTTTATATTTTAGAGGATGAATTTACGAAATCTAATTCGTTCCTAATATTAGAAATTTCGAATGATTAGAGAACTCCAATGGACCACAAACTTTATCCCATTTGAGGATGAATTTATATCTTGTTAACTGTTTTTGTCCACCCAAATATATATTTAAACCGCATACAATTTCGTATCTTAGTTAAATAAATAATATTAGTCGTCATGATAAGTGAATTAGATTTTAGAAATATATTATTTAAGTTATAAAATGATCGAAGCACTTTCACCGCAACAGTCGTGAAAAGGCCTTTTACCAAGTCACGATGACTGGCATCCATTAAAAAAAAAAAAAAAAAAAAGTCATAATGACTGGTGAAGCAATTTATCTACTTACATGGACTCCTTCCAATGCACATAAATTAACATTAAAGTCCCTTACATTGAATTAACTCAACGGTCCTGTAATCCAGACCCATTCGATTACGTACCGGTTCTTCATTTTTTTAAAAAATTATTTCTTTCCCCATAAACTTAGGATTTGTTTGGATTTTGATAAAACTATTTTTTTAAAAAAAGCTTTTGGTGTAAATTTTTTTTTTTATATTTAATGTGTTATAATATACAGGAGAAATTCCAAGACAAACAAGCGGCAAACACATAAACAAGGACATGTAGCCATTTGAGGGAGGAATTACGCCCACAGAAATTACAAAACAGAAGCTTGAATATCTTTACGGAGGATCATCAATCTAGATATCCGACTTACCCTCCGGCCCCAACATCTATTTCGCTATAGTATGGGCGTATTCATTACCTGTTGGTAAGCTTTTGGGTATAAAATTTTTAAAATCTGAGGAATGATGTAACATGATAACAATAATGATGATTATTAAAAAGATTAGAGTTAAAATAAATAGGGTAGCGTATAGATAATTGTGGAGAAATAAATGAAAAATAAAGTTCAAAATGTAAAAAAATAATTAAAAAATTAATTAGTTGTGGAGTGTGAAAAGTTTTAAATTGACAAATTTTCATGATTTCGAGTGCACCCTTAACCAATTTGAATCTTGAATATTTTGCCAAGGGTGGATTAGGTTATTAATTACCGCATCAATTTTCCTTAGCGGATAATCACAATGATTTTCATTAATTATGTTTTTATGATTATTATTATTATTATTACCTTATTTTCATTAAAAAAAACTATCCGTATGATATTTTCATATTTTACTAAACATCAACATTTTTTTAAGCTTGACATCAACATTTTTAATACATTTTTAACATCATCAAATATGCTTCTGTTCACAATGACGGGTTCTTTTGCATATAAGTGCCTCAAGTTTAAGGCATTTTCATTCTTTGATGTCTAAAGTTTCGTTTCACGAGAGAGAACTTCAGATTTCAGAAATGTGTGATTCTTGTCCATTCGGATTTGTGAAGTCTTAACACTGCTAATTTTTTTTCACATGAAATGACCGAAATGCCTTATAATTTCTTAAATGAATATGTTAAACTATTTAGTTAAATTCTTTTTTAGAGATAAAAGCTGTCCACGAAAAATTCAGTCAAACAATGCACTTAATTAAGATCTGGGGTGCCGTCAGGTTGTGGGTTTTGAGTATTTGGTGTGGGTTGTTGCAACCCCGTTGCATGTGCCCTTTTGATAATTAAGGTATTTATAGTTTGTCTCATTAAGTATGAGGGTATTCATAATATATCCCTCCATAGCGAAGGTTGTGAATAAGTCTAATTTATAATATCAAGATGTCACAAGCCTATACAATACCAATTAATAATTAAGGTATTTATAGTTTGTCTCTTTAAGTATGATGGTATTTATAATATATCCCTTCACGGTGTGGGGGTATATTTGAAGGTTGTGAATAAGTCTGATTTATAATATCAAGATGTCATAGGCCCGTATAATACCAATCGATAATTAAGATATTTATAGTTTGCCCCCCTTAAGTATGGGAGTATTTATAATATATCCCTCCATAGTGAAGGTTGTGAATAAGCCTGATTTATAATATCAAGATGTCAAAGGTCTATATAATACGAATCAAAAAAATTAAGATCTGCATGAAATTAGTAAAAGAGTATTTTTAATTTCATATTTAAAAGTTAACAGTACGTAATCGGCTCACCTAACTAAAGAGCTTAAAGTTGAAAATGTCCAAAAATTCAATCATCTGCTACAAATAGAAAACTTAAGAATAAAATATGTAAATTTCACAAATTTAAGTGCCTTAAATGAAAAGCATTTCTATTTCGACCTCCTTAACCTGCCTCTCGGGCATCCATTTCAAGCCAAATAGCAGAACATACGATTCCATCTCCCCTGACAGATTCCAACACCAAGCCCCAATAAAATTCCCTTGATCATCTCTGATGACTGCCTCAGAACCCCTGCAGCCTGTCTGAATACTTCTTCTGCCATCAACATTGACCTTCAAATACCCCTTTTCGGGTGCCCTCCATCCAACCACCATCTCCCCATATAGATTGCTTGTATCGCTGAATATGTTAGTTGTTAGCTAGTGCATACATGTCATAGAAGTCTAGTGCCCATTCACGAATATTATGCAGCCGCATCACATCTCCCTCCATATATAATTTATTTCTTCTATTCCAAATGCCCCAGCACATGCAGATATACAATCCCAAGGAGTCCGAGTACGTCTTGTGACCAGCCATTTACCAAAAAATATCTTGAATGGAATTGCTAGAAAAGTTGTTACAATATGACGATCTAAACCTGCCAAAGGCCTCAACTATCTTCTTGCAGTCCCGAAACAGATGGAAACCATCTTCATCCGTCATTTTGCATAAATCACATGTTGTACGCTGTTCCACACCTTTATTTATTTATTTTTATTTTTTTTTATTGGTATATAATTACATATATCTCAACACATATGATACTGAAGATCTGAGACATTCTTACAAATCCGGGGACACATAACATGCCAAAGAAATCCGAAGACAGCTCCACGAAAGAATTTGAAAGAACAGCTTCCAACAGCCAACTGAAAGACCACCTGCTCCCACACCTCTTCCACCCGGGAGACAACCTGCTCCCACACCCATTTATTTGGGACCGAAATCCCGAATGGGATTCGATCCCTCGCCAACCGCGGAAAGCCCTTCTGCGCCGCTGGTGACAACCAACCGAGCTGGCCTCGGTTGGTCACACCTTTATTTTTCACCTTCACTTTGGTTGGTAAGGATTTCACATAAAGCCTCTACCCAAAAACAAGCACCTTTGGTGGTAGTTTTGTTTTCCACATATCCTCCTAAAAATCTCATGGTCAGAGGCATCGCTTCCTCCCTCTTGTTCATTTCTACCTGATGAGTTTATCTCCGCCTCTACTTTCAATAGTATATAGGCGGGACATTTATTTATCCAGGGTTAATAGGATCATTTTTTTAAATTTAAAGAAATTACAAATGTCTCGCTTAGCTCACCTCAAAAAACTCATTTACAATAATTTTTTTAATATTTTTCATATACTTGTTTATCTAAATGTATTTAATATATAAACTAAGTTTTACCATTTTTGGATATGTGTATCTATTTTTTAAAATTTTTAAAAATAAGAATATTTTAAATACATATATACACATTGATGTTTTAAAATCTTAAAAGTATATATAAACATATCCAAAAATGGTCAAACTTGGTTTATATATTAAATATACTTAGATAAACAAGTATATAAAGAAAAAAGAAAAAAAATTGTAAATGAGTTCTTAGTCTGGGCTAATAAGATCACTCCTTTTTAAATTTTGAGTTTTTTATGTTTAATGGATCATTTGTTATAATCTTTTTGTCATATTTAACATCATTTGTCTATTTAAGAGATCAAATTTTATCTATGTCAAATATACGCATGAGTCATATTTACTAAAAAAAATAGATATAGTCATATGTAAATTTAGCTTGGATTCATTTACAGATATATTACAATGTAATTATAATACTTTATAGGGTCATTTATCCACATAGAAATGCTATTTTAGGATGTTTAGTTGTTGAAAATACAATTTTAAAATTAATATTTAATATTAAAACATTTTATTACATTATTTTACATATTTAATTTTTAAATTTTATTTAACATTTTCGAATTTTTGTGCATATGTTTTTCATAATTTTAATTTTTCACTCCGTTTGCGGTTAGGACATTGCATGAAACACAATGCTTTAATGTAAATGCTCTCTGGAAACTTGTAAATGTTGCTGTGAGGCACGTCGAGATTGAACGGCCCAGATTGGAGTCTTGCTGGATAGCCTGCACCCATCCGAACCAGAAGAAACCAAACCAAAGCCGGAGGGTAACAGCCGTCCAATTACGCAGGAACCAACGCCTGCACTGTACTATCACATCGTTTAACATTGCCGCAAGAACAAACTTCTCAACCATATTAAAAATCCGAGCCGCAGAAAATGATTAATTCAACTATTCCAAAAACGAGTAGAAAAAGAATCATCAAATACATCTTAAGAAACCAACAAACATTTATCTTTCTATCAATACTACCGCTGGATCGACAAACCATACGCACGGAATGATTCGAAGACACTTAAATCTGCTATTGTTATCCCCTTTGGAAGGGAAGGGTTGGATTGCACACATACAAGAAAGATTTGAAACATCAAGCAGTTGAACCGGACATTTGGCAACGTTACTAGTCGCAACCAATTCCTCCAACAAAAATAGAGGATCGCATTCGACCAAAAATAATCCCTAATAAAAAGAAAAGAAAAATAGAAATCCTTTTTTAATTTCCGCCACTCCTAGTCCTTGCTATCGAGAAGAAAACAGTGCTACTCCCAACACTTGAATGGAAGTCTCATTTCCACGGCCACCCAAGAACAGAACCCCAGTCCATCGATACTCTTCTGCCCATTTAATTATATGCTTGTAGATGCTGCAGCGAGAGTTGTAGTTGGAATTATATACCATCTTCCGCCCATGAGCTTCACGTATAACATGGCCGCAGCGCCGTCTATCAACGTCTATGATTCTTCTTCTTTGTGGAGACCTACGAAAGGCTGCTCTTCTCTGCCCATCATAGACGGACGACTGAAGAAGCCGGGAAAAATGGTCATTCCGAAGGGAGTCGTTGTCTTCTCTGCTGGACCCGAGTCTCCCACCATTACCGGTATACTTCAGTCAATCTTCTCATCCCACCCAATTTCAATTACATCTGCTGTGTGTAAATGGCTTTGATTGATGATGCCGCCCATTAAATTGGGTTTTTTTTTATTTTTTTATTTAGATGCAATTGTAATGGCAAACGAGAAAAAAAAAATCAAGTTATGGAAGATTTCTACAATCTGACTTGGGAATCATGATATGTATATAGCTAGCTAGCCAGTCTGCTTAGTAGGCCAATTGAACCACCCTTGCAGGTTCCCAAAATTTGTCCGCGTTGTAGCATTAATTTAGCTGCCCAATGCATAGAATACCGAAATTCATTGACATAAGAGACTCATGTGAGCAAAAACATGAGATTGAACGTACTATGTACCCTCGTGTTGAAGTTACATGTATTTCATTTGGCCCTTTTTTTTTTGTCGAAAAGAGAAACAAGGGGCTGTTAAACTAAGATCAATTTAACTGCGTCTCTAATCAAATAGCTGATCTAAATTAGTAGGAAAATGCAGGCTGTGAGTTGTAAAATAGGATTTTGAGATGGATGCCTTGTCTGGTGGCAGTGACAGAGTCGAAGCAAGCAGCCCCGTCTGAGGCCGAGGCCGAGGCTGCAGCACCAGCTACAGAGAAACCGAAACCAAAGCGTGCAGCGGCTGCTAAAACTCCGGCAAAACCTCTGCCTCATCTAATGGAAGAGGATGTGATTCCTGCTCTCAGAGCTATCCTTGAAGCTCAACAAGATCTCTCACAAATTCAGCTATCTTTCCAGGACAACAGGGTTAGTATTCTGATTGATCTTAAGGTCGATCACCCCTTTCTGTCTGCACAGAACAAGACATGTTTTGGAACAACTGAGCATGTCTATCCCAAAATGACTACCCACACTCACCTTACTCTTTGGGCCAAAGATGTGGATACATGGCAGTATGGGAAGTCAATACAAACAGGCTCGCATCGAGCAATGATACACCCCCTATTTAAAATGGATGTGTTGTATTCCAAAATGACTAGCCCAAATCAAAAGTTCATTCCCACACATATAATAAACCTCAAAGCACGCTCCGCCTCTAAAGTCTAACCCATATGAAACTTCACACCCACCTCGTCAAAAAAATTTTGTTGGAATGCAGACTCCGTAACCACGTCCTCAAAAATTCTTGCTTTCCTATAGAACTTTTAAGTATTCTTTTACTAGCTGATCAGCGCAAGAAGTTTGAACATCATTGGGTGAATGCAGAAACTGCTGAAGGCTGATAAGAAATGGGCCTTAAAAGAGCCTCAAATGTCTCTAGTATCCATCCTGGAATCAGGACGGATTGAAAGTGGTCCTTGAATAGGAGGATACCAAAATAATCAGCAGGGTGACATCTTAGAAATTAGAGGTCATAAATGCGCATCAATGCTTATCTACCCACCCACACCCCCAATCAATTTACAAGATCTTGTCACCAGCCTCATCAATCATCATGGAAGAAGGCACATTAATTTACTAGTTAGTTGAAGCTATTGTGATGTAATTGGAAATTCTAATCCTTCTTTTGCGTATTCCTCTCTCTGTACGCGTTCCTGGGCACCAAAAATCTTATAGTTGGAAGGTTCATTTGAAAAGAGCGGCATACCTTACTACTTTTGGGCTTTCTTCCCAAACGGAGTCCTCACAGGTACTTTATTACCACCTTATAAATAAATAAATAACCTTCCTTTATAATCATGTTGTATTTTCATTAATATCGAGCTGCTTTGCAGGTCCCAAGGGATTTGCACTGTCTTCACATGGATCAGAGGCCAGCACCGTCGAGCCTTTTCTTATTGATGAAAAGAAGATCACAGCCAAACATGTTGTGTTTTGGGTTGAGAAGAGATTAGCAGCTCAGGGTATCATTCCTGTGTGGCAAGAATAATAATTTGTCAAGTGATTTCATCAATTCTATCACCATATATATGATTCTCGAATTCATATATATATACAAATTAAGTGTACTAGTATCAAATTAATTATACCATCTCCCATGTTAATCTCAAAATTAGTTGAACAATATTCAGCGAATCCTTGGTCAAATCCACGAATATCCACTACTATTCTACTACTGCAAGATCGACAGCTGAATATCTGCCTGCCACTCAAATTCAGATTATTGGATCATGAACGAATTCCCCATTCTCTTATTAGCTTTCGTCCATTAATTATCTTAGATGATCAGATCTGTGAGACCAATTGGGAGGATGGTGCTGTGAGGAAGGATACGACATCAAAAGTAACAAATAATTTTCATAAAACCTTTCCTTTGCATGCATATGCATGTCACTGTCTAATTATCATCCCCTGATGGGCAATGCAATGCTCGTATGCAACCGGGTTATATAGCGAGGCATCTGCAACCCTTGCCTTTTTAGTTTTAAAATATGTTTAAATCTAAACCATTGATTTTTTTTTTTTTTCTTTTTTTTCATGTGCATGACGTTACAAATCACCTTGGTTGGAAACTTGTAGCTTATAACTGAAAAAAATGGTAGTGAACACATAGGCTTATGATCTAATGCAACCATGCGGCTTCGTTTCTTTTTTAATTTTAGGATATGTTTAGCTGTACTTGAAATTTTTCAATTTAAAACTTCTTATTCCCTATAAATATCATATTTTTTAATTATTTCTTTACATATTCCTATAAAACTGTTAATTTTTTAATTATTTTTACACAACTACTCATAAAATTAACCTATTTATATTTCTTTATTCATCATAATTTATTTCTATCATATCAAATCATTTCCTCACATTTTTAAAACTTTTAAGGTGTATTTATTTACACCTAAAACTTTTCTCTCTCTGCAATTATTCTATTTTTCAAATTATTTCATAACATTTTTCTATACAATACTTTACTTTTGAATCATTTTTTTATAATTTTTTTATATTGTTATCCTGTTTTTTAATTATTACCTTTATCGTGCCACATCATTTTTTCTTATTTCAAAAGCTTTTACATCAAATTTTTTTCTAAAAAATTTTATTGCTTTTCAAGCACACTATACAGAGAAAATTTTTTATTCAAAAGTTGGGATAATTCCTCTTATACCCATAACAATTGCACATAATTCATAATATACCTACAATATTTTATAAATTCTTGTTATACTCATAACATTTCACCCTAAATTTCTCTCAATCCGCACCATTAAAATCATCATTATCTACCCTATTGAAAAGACAATTTTGCTCATTTAAATTTTTTTAATTGATATAATTTAACATTAACATGACTCAATTGATGGTAGTAAATCATTAATAGAAAATATTAAAAAACTTGAAGTCATATTAAGTTTGATTTATTTTAATTAGAAAAAATTAAAAAAGCAAAATCATCTTTTCAATGGGATAGCTAACGGTGATTTTAACGGCGTAGGTATAAGAGAAATTTATGATGAAATATTATGGATATAAAAAAATTATAAAATATTATGAGTATATTAAGAATTATGTGTAATTGTTACGGGTATAAAAAGAATTATTTTTCAAAATTTTTATCACTGTTCTGACACACTCTCCGGGCGTTTCTTTTATATTTAGGATGTGTTTAGTAATTAATAGAAAATGTCAAGTTGAAACTTTTCAATTTAAAATTTTTCACTTTCCACAACTATCGTTTTTTTTAATCATTTTTTTACATTTTCCTATACAATTACCCTACTTTTCAATTATTTCTATATAACTATCCACACAACTAACATATCTATTTTAACTTTATCTTCTTTACTACTCATCATTACCCCTATTATATCACATCATTTGACAACTTTTACTCTCCAAAACTTTTCATCAAAAGTTTTATTCATTACCAAATACACTCTTAAACTATTTATAACATTCATCTGTGTGTTTTGTGCGGCACAGAGCAATGCATATACGTTTGCTAAAACTTGAGCGGAGTAAACATGTAACTATTAAAATCTTAAAAACGTATCGTGTGTGTATATATATATATACAAAAGTTTTCGAGTGTGATTTTTGGCATATATTAAGTTTTCAAACGTGATGTTCGGAATCCTATGACGTAAGTGTGGATGAAAATGACAAACAGGTTTAGAGTTGAAGAAATATATATTTTTTAGAATTTAAAAAAAAAAAGAAAAAAAGAAAAAAGAGTTTGCATCAACCGGTCCATGAGACGTGCGGTTGTATTGAATCATTCCACATTACCGACACTCGAGAGTAGTACGGTCGAGTGGCGTGGATGGCTGCACCTCCGTCTAGCCTTTGCGTTGGATTGCTACTTGGCTACACCTCCACACGACCGACACTCTTTCTTTTCTTCATCGACACGTACACCCGCACGGCCATCCCCACTCGCTTTTTTCTCGCCAGCTGCACGAGCACAACCCAACTTGTATTGATTCAAGACGATGTGGACCCTACACCCGCACGGCCGTCCCCACCACGCGGAGCGGACCTCCTAACCGAGTTTCTACTGTTCAACCACGACAGGCCGCTGTTCCCAAAAATACTACATACATGTGGGTGTATATGTGTGTGTGGGCCCGGCTTTTATATAGCCGAATGTACTAATTCTATTTATACTCCCATCTAGTTTAGGTTTTATTTTGATGATTTTGTTAAATCTAATACATCTATTATATTTAGCACTATTTATTTTATTTAAATACTAAAAATTATCTCAATCCATAACTTGCTTCATTCTCAAAATTAATTAGAGTGACTTTAAATCTATTGAAAATAATTTGTTTATTATAAACACCTATGATATCTCAATTTATGGTCTAAAACATTTACAATATGCATCCTACTTAGATTAGTGCTTCTATAATTAGATATTTTGTATATATATATATATATGGGAGCTGTTCCGGTGCAGCGTCACTGCACCGGAACAGCCCAAAACGGGGCCCACATGATCATGAAATCATGATCTACTCCACCCATTGTATGTAGAATAATGTATTCTATTACCATACCAATTTTCATCCCAATCAGATATGTATATGGGCCCCATCTGAAAATGGAACAAATCCAACGTAATAAAATAGTTTAATGTAAATAACAACTTTAAAGTATCTGATTGGGATGAAAATTGGTATGGTAGTAAAATACATTATTCTAAATACAATGGGTGGAGTAAATCATGATTTCATGATCATGTGGGCCCCATTTTGGGACCACTGTACCGCTGTTCCGGTGCAGCGTCACTGCACCGGAACAGCTCCCATATATATATATCTGTGTGTGTGTAGAATCTTTTATGTGCAATGAAACTACATTGTAATTAAAGATTCATTTGGCCTAAAATAGGCCCGACATGTACTTAAATGTATTGATATATTTATCTGATCATTTATCATTATAAGAATTTTATAGCAAATAGTTTATATGTTAAAAAATAATTTTAAAGTTATTATTTACACGAAATATTTTATTACATTTAATTTGTACCATTTTCAAATGGGGTCTATACACACGTTTAGGATGAAAATTAGTATAATAATAGAATACATAATTCTAAATACAATGGGTGAAGTAGATTATAATTTTATAATCATGTGAGGTCTATTTTGAGGTAACTGCATCTTAATTATAGTCCAGTGAAGTTGCACATGAATATCTCTTTTATATATATATATATATATAGAGATGTTGTTGTTCCGGTGCAGCGTCACTGCACCGGAACGCTGCACCGGAACAGCGGTGCAGTGGCCTCAAAACGGGGCCCACATGATCATGAAATCATGATCTACTCCACCCATTGTATTTAGAATAATGTATTCTATTATCATACCAATTTTCATCCCAATCAGATACTTTAAAGTTGTTACTTACATCAAACTATTTTATTACGTTGAATTTGTATCATTTTCAGATGGGGCCCATATACATATCTGATTGGGATGAAAATTGGTATGGTAGTAGAATACATTATTCTAAATACAATGGGTGGAGTAAATCATGATTTCATGATCATGTGAGCCCCATTTTGGAACCACTGTACCGCTGTTCCGGTGCAGCGTCACTGCACCGGAACAGCTCTCATATATATATATCTGTGTGTGTGTAGAATCTTTTATGTGCAGTGAAAGTACATTGTAATTAAAGATGCATTTGGCCTAAAATAGGCCCGACATGTACTTAAATGTATTGATATATTTATCTGATCATTTATCATTATAAGAATTTTATAGCAAATAGTTTATATGTTAAAAAATAATTTTAAAGTTATTATTTACACGAACTATTTTATTACATTTAATTTGTACCATTTTCAAATGGGGTCTATACACACGTTTAAGATGAAAATTAGTATAATAATAGAATACATAATTCTAAATACAATGGGTGAAGTTGATTATAATTTTATAATCATGTAGGGTCTATTTTGAGGTAACCGCATCTTAATTATAGTGCAGTGAAGTTGCACATGAATATCTCTTTTATATATATATAGAGAGAGATGCTGTTCCGGGTTCCGGTGCAGCATCACTGCACCGGAACAGCGGTGCAGTGGCCCCAAAATGGGGCCCACATGATCATGAAATCATGATCTACTCCAACCATTGTATTTAGAATAATGTATTCTATTATCATACCAATTTTCATCCCAATCAGATACCTTAAAGTTTTATTTATATCAAACTATTTTATTACGTTGAATTTGTATCATTTTCAGATGGGGCCCATATACATATCTGATTGGGATGAAAATTGGTATGATAGTAGAATACATTATTCTAAATACAATTGGTGGAGTAAATCATGATTTCATGATCATATGGGACCCATTTTGGGGTCACTGTACCACTGTTCCGGTACAACAACAGCTCTCTCTCTCTCTATAATCCTGTTAGCTCGGGCTAAGTAAATACTCGGCTTAACCCACCTTAAAAAACTTACTTACAACAATTTTTTTTTCTTTTTTTTTCTACGTGCACTTATTTAACTAAGTATATTTAACATATAAACCAAGTTTTACCATTTTTGGATATGTGTATATATTTTTTGAGATTTTTAAAAATAAAGGTATTTTAAATACATATATACACATAGATGTTTAAAAATCTCAAAAAAATAGATAAACATATTAAAAATGGTAAAACTTGATCTATATGTTAAATACACTGAGATAAACAAGTGTATGAAGGGAAAAAAAAATTATTTTAAATAAGATTTTTGAGGTGGGTAAGTGAGGCATTCACTTAGCCCGGGCTAATAGGATAATTAATATATATATATATGAGTTATTCCGGTGCAGTGCAGAACAACGATACATTTGATCAAAAATGAGCCCCACACATATTAGAATGTAATAAAATTTTATAGAATCATTTATCCATATATAAATTTTATAATAAATGGTTTACATGCTAAAAAAACCACTTTAAAGTTGTTATTTACATCAAACTATTTTATTACGTTGAATTTATATCATTTTCAGATATGGCCCATATACATATCTGATTGGGATAAAAATTGGTATGGTAATAGAATATATTATTCTAAATACAATGATGGAGTAAATTATGATTTGATAATCATATAGAAGGCCTATTTCAGCAATGTTGCACCTGAATATTTGTATGTGTGTGTATCATTTGCCAGATCGTTCCTCAAATTTCAAGGTATTATTATTATTATTTAAATAAAGGAAATCATTTCGGGCTAGCTGAGAGGGCTGCAGTGGATAAGAAATTATCTACATCATAATCTTATCTTGATCGACGTAACGTCCATAGTTTTCTTCTTTTTCCTGCACATTCTCTCCTAAATAATTTGACACCTTAATCCTCTGACAGCCTAACTTTTCAACTTTTCTTCTATATTTTAATGATTTTAATGCAAAAAACTCCATTTATTTCAAATGTACGTCTACCATATCATATCATATTCTTCACATCAATTCTCTTTCGCATTCTGCACACCATCCTAAAATCCCATAAAAAAAAACATACGTTCTCAAACGGCACCCTATGGATGACGTAGTTGGGTCAGAAAACTTTCGTAATTTTAATACATACTAGTAAGGATGGATGGATCTCTCCTGCTGCTACGAAAAGCATTCAATCCATCCAAACCGCCCACATACCCGGCCCTTTATAAATAGGAATAGGACTGCCAGGGTGCTATGAATTCTAATTGTCCAAAATGGGCAGGTAGGGTACAAGCAGAAGCAGGTCACATGCATTTCGCTGCTGCTAGTAAACACCCCTTTCCACTTTCCACCAACATCAACACGCACTCATCATGGCACATGCTTGCCGTAAAAATAGAAGAAAACAGAGATTACACAACTGAAACGCACTCACAGCATTCTAAACTCTTAACATTTACATTGGATCCGTCCAAGGGACCGCAGAGGATGGACAAGGATGTAAGAATCAAATTCACACAGCCATACAAAACCATAATAAGGTTTCGTGCGTGGAAAAGAATTTTGTAATTGCAGCTACGGACTTGGCTTACTAACCAACTCAAATGCAGAAAAAACGAGGCTGTCTAAAAATTGCCCTTCTCGATTGGTATTGAATGGAAAATCAGAAGGAAGGGGATTTATGTTTGGGATACCCATTTTAGCTTTGCTGCCTAAGGATTGAGGTTGCAGTCCCGCAGAAAGACCTGGTCGTAGTTGATGAACTTGGTCCAATGATGTCGGTACTTAGATATTCCTATCTCCAGCCACGGCTTCTTATTACCATTGTAGTGGATGACGGCAGCCCGCTCAATGTCCTTCTGGTGCACAGTTGGGTTGTACCCTAGTCCAAGAACATGCCATGATCGATCTAAAGAATATGTTCTTTTCCAGAATGTTATCAAACCTGGGGGTAGAGTTCCCAATTTCCACAATTGCCTCTCACGATTCTGTGAATAAAGTAGCAAAAAAAGACAAGGTGAAATTAACTGGAAAGAAATGCACCACCAGGTAGCATTAATACCCTCCTGGGAGGAATTCAACAGGAATGGCACAATAAAATTCAATTGGCCGACCAACTCACATGGGATTGCAGTTTACACCAGTTGCCTGCACGCAAACTGCAACCCAAACAATACCCACAAAAACATTTATAGTGGTTTAGCACAAGCAAGCAGAACTTCTAATTTGGCAAACTGGCAGAGATTCACTTTTTGTGATTTATTTGAAGGTCCATCTTGTTTGTGTTTCAGCCTTAACAAAGAAGACGATGACAAAAGCACTCTCAAATGATAAAGCTATCTTACCAGCTTCTGCCATGAGTGGTAGATGCTCGTTATGTTTTGCTTCCTCCATTCCGCCAAATCAAATATATTCATCCCATATGCCCACCCACATGCATGGGGGTCAAAATTCTTCGAAATGAGAGGATTTGAAAAGTTGAGGTACCTATCAAATCGGTGGAAGCTTTCCCCACAAGTTTCAACTGCACCATTGACCTTTCCCTTTAAGTCAATTGTCCAAAGGCCAGTGAGATCTTTCCTTACAACTATATCATCATCTAAGAAGAGAACCTTATTGAGCTTCGAGAAAATCTCAGGTAGATAAAATCGGAGGTGATTCAAGATAGAAAGGTACTTTGGATTACGGAATTTCAAATTAGAATCAGAGTTAGCTTTGTGAGTCCTGAAGTAATAATCTCTCATTGAAGGAGTTCCAAGTTGCTTGAGGACTGGACTGTAGCTTGAATTCAGCCATGTGAAGTCTTCAATGCTCTGAACTTCGATAGTTGCTCGACCAGGTGGATTTGCCAGAAACCACATCCTCATTGCAGCATAGTTAAGCTTGTCTGTTACTATGTGGAAAACATGGTTTGCAGGCTCCTGCCAAGGCAACAATAAAGAATTAACCATCTAGCAACTGAAACTGAAATGTAATAAAGAAATGAACAATCTTTTAGCAAAGATGCTACATAATACACAAATTTTCTAACAAGGATTTTCGGCTAATGTACTCCAGCAGTGAGCCCATCAGTTCATTGATTTTGTAGTTTATAACCAAGGACTCCCCTCAGAACATTGAAGGCTTTAAAAATATAATACAATTCCTTTTCCTTCACTGTCAATGGACCTACCTTGGCATTAAAGATTGTCGAGTTCACAACCACTGCTGCTGCCAATATGTTATCCGAGAAGAGTGCATAGTGAAAGAGCTTGGGATTTTCCAAATGGGTCTGATTGGGGAACTGCTGTTGGCTAGAATTCAATGCATAGTACTCAGTCGACAGACGCAGTGGAAGGCAATGAAGGCCCTTTGGAAGGGTTTTTGCAGCAAGTTGTGTTAAGAATAAGGCTTGCTTCTTATGCACACGTAGCTGTTCTTCAGTGGAGTGAAGTAGGGCACGCAGCTTCTTTATAACAGCAGCACAGTCATCTTGAATCTGTTTGCCCTTAGCTAATGTTTGCTCCATTGCCTTCAGCCTCTCATTGGCACTAGATGCAGCCAAAAACGATAAGTACGAGAACAAGCTTAAGTTAAACTATATCATGTTTTATATTTCCTGACCCTCTTTGAAAGTTCTATGATCATCGAAAATCCACATTAGTTAGAATATAATTCACTAGCCCCTTATTTCGAGCATTCCAATGTAATCTAATACTTGACTTACGTCCTTGGGAGTTCAGAATCCTTTGTTGCATCTCCAACAAGTCGCTGAATTTCTCTTATTCGCAGTCGGAGCTCTCTTGAATAGTGAGCGTTGCTTCGAATAGGTCCAAGTCCAAGGACAACTTTTGCCCTAATCAACTGATCTCTAAGTACCCGAACGCGAGCATCAGGTACGACCATTTCATTGCTCCGTCTCTCAGTTGTGGTCTTAAGTGGTCCTTTCACATCGGCTTTATCAGGCTTTTTCTCGTATTGATGCTGAGGCGTACTTTCCTGACAGGAAACATACATGAAACAAAGAGAAAAGGCATGTTCAACTCATTAATAGCCAAGCTTTCAAAGAAACATATTACTTGAAAAAGAAGAAGATGTCTAATTTTTCATCTCTTGAACCAATCCATGCACTAGTTGACCTTGTATGATGCTCATCAGTGAGCGAAAATGGAACTTCTCCTGAGGGTCTATTTTAGTTTGTCGTGTGCTAGATTCGCATTTCACTTCCCACCTTCTAAATTGGAGGAATGGATTTCGAACTCTTCACAAGAATGAATCGCAGAATGATTTCCCTATGGTAACAAAAGCAATGGTTTATCGTCCAAATGACCTAGAATGCCGTTGTCTAATTTTTAAAAGCTTAGATAACTGGTAGGATAATTCAAAAATAAATAAATAAATAACAACAGAGTAAGGATGAGAGGGTATCAAAAGGTGATGTCATTCGTTTATTCTCTTAGAATATAGTCCATCAGAGCTCACGCCGCGCTAAATCCCTCGTCTTCAAGCAATTACTAAATCGAAATATACACATCCGGTGGCAGGATGCGCGCCAAATTCCCCCGGCTTGTCTAAGTTAAAGCGACCCAAAAACCAGAAACAATTTAAAATATCGAAACGACCACCGAGTCACCGACGCATAATAAAACAAAAAAAATGACCGGAAGACAAAAGGACAAGAAAGAAAATATATAGCAAAAATTATTGAGTGGAGCACAGTCCAGAGAGAGAGAGAGAGCGCGTGCCTGTTTCACTTCCTTCTCTGTATGTTGGAGTCCGTGGCTCAAGCTCTCGTCATGAGCGACATCAGCCACAAGCTGGATATCAGTTTCTTTCCCCAATTCAGTCCTTTCGTTGGTTGTAGATAATACTCTGCTCTTATGCTCTGAAGATTTTCCAGATAATTCTGGAAATTCAACGGTCAGTCCTAGAGAGATAGGTTTTTTAAAAAATTAAAATCGAAGATAATCGAGGGAAAGTGTCATCATGAAAACTTCAACAGTGGCAATTCTGCAGTTGAAGAATTCCCCCATTTCCCTCATTGAACAAGCAAAGATCATTCCAACAAGTTCTAAATTTAGTGAAAAGAAAAACCTGTTGCTTTCGTATTGGAATCCAGTTCTGGAATAGACGCAGAATCGCTGGCATCCTCAGGATAAATGATTCTAACAGGTTCTTTCACCGCATTTGACCATTCCTGTTCACCAAAATATTTCTAAAAAGCTAAATTAGAAGCATAATCACAATTCACGAATCCAAAAAGTACTTCACTCATCAATATTAAAAAAATATATTTACCTGCGGGAGTACATTTAACATCCCGATTCCACCGCCAAAATTCTGAAGAACCCCAAAAAATTAGTCACACGAATTTCTACGAAATAGAATGTCATGGAAAAGCTAGAAAGACAAAATCAAGACCAGAGACTCACGAGAGCCGACGCATCGTCAAGAAATTCGTTCCCTACTGCAAAGAGAAAATACGGAAAAGAGAGAAAATAAAATCAGTCGACGCAGCGGTCCAAAAAAAGAAGAAGAAGAAGCAGAAGAAGCGGAACTTTTAAGAGAACAACTCTCAGCATTAGCATCTGCCTTCGTTCTTGGAGAAAAATGCATGAAATTCTGAAAAAACCGTGCTCTTTCTAGGACTTACCGGCGGAATTCGAGAAGCTTCCGAGCGTGTCTCTGTATAGAACAATCGGCGCAAGAACTGTGGATGCAAGCAAAAGCAGGACGAGTTTCCTCTTAGACATCTTCTCTCTCGTTCTTTCCGTCCGTCCGTCCGTCCGTCCGTCCGTCCTCTCTTCCCTCCCACAGCAGAAAACCGCTTATCACCTCACGTAGCCTGCAATTCCAACGTGGTGTCGACTTGCCGTTCACAGCAAAACCGCTGCCAACTCTCTCTCTCTCTCTCTCTTTCTCTCTTTCTCTCTTTCTCTTATCGTCTTTTCTCTTTTCTCTTTTCCTCGCTTATCTCTCCTCTTCCCTTCCTTTACCCTCCCTCAGTCCCTCTCTTTCTCGCGCGCGCGCGCGCACACACTCTCTCTCTCTCCCTCTCTCATCCATCTGCGGATCTCGATATCTCATGATCTCATCCCCCTACTCTGCCCCGTGCTCATCTTGCATACACGAGCCGCGTCTGACGTGGAAAATACACGTAGATTGTTTTACGGCGTGATTGAAGGAAATCATGCCACGTTGGATTACTGTCTTTCTTCTCCTCTTTCCGCACATTTGCGGCGGAAGCAGCTAGTGGAAGAGCGCAACGAAAAGTAATTTGCAACTGGAGTTCGTTTTGTATCCGCTGCGATGCAATTTTCTCTGTGCGTCACTGATAAAAGCCTTGGTTTTGAATTGATCCGCAGACGAGTGGAAAGAAAAATCTCCGAAAGTAGGATCTAGATCTTGCCACATAGTTTGGAAAATATATCGCAACGGACACGGAACTAACTCCTCCAGCTCTGTCTACCGTTATTACTCTCCGTCCGCTCCGAATGAAATTTCGCAGCACAGAGCCTTTCAGATCAAGCTTTAATTAATTGAACAGAGGTCAAAACAAAAGGAAGAAAAAACAAAATAAAGAGAAAAGTGGACCTAAAAAGAAGAAAAGCATGTGTTTGTAATAACGGACGAACGCATTCATATAAGGTAAGATGTAAAAAAAAAAAAAAAAAAAAAAAAAAATGGAATTTTTTTTTGCAAAAAGTAAGAAATTAATTTGATAATGCAGAGGTAACAATTGAGTGAAAAGAAAATATAGATAAAATACAGGGTTTTTTAAATATACTTATTATATTTAACCTTAATTCTAAATATCTCCATAATGTTTCAAAATTCTCTAAATATACTTACTACATTTAATTCCAAAAATACTCATTCTATGAGTTAATACTACCAGTAAATATATGAAATTATTAATATGCTCTTTGAATTTAGAACAAAATTGAAAGAATTGAATGTCATATTTCACTAGTGCCCTAATGGCGGATGAGTTTGAAATTCAGAGAGTCTTAATTTCATTTCATTTATATTTCATTTCGTTATTTATTAATCTACAATAGGGATATTTTGAATATTTATAAAAATTTAACTAATGATTTTTTACGAAATTGACTTTTTAGAATTAAATGCAAATATAATAAACATATTTGAAAATTTGAAAATATTGTGGTCTAGTTACGATTAGGGCTAAAGGTAATGAATATATTTGGAAATTTTTTTAAAATATATTCGTAATCTGTATTAAAAAATGTTAAGAATAATTATATGATAATTAGATAATTTTTTTTAAAGATGCTAAATAATGTCGAAAGTGTGTAAGAAGAAGTTGGAAAGTTTTATTTTGTTTTTTGAACAAAAAGCATACGGAACAAAATAGGACGTATAGTACAGACGTTTATGGAGATGATGATGAAGAAGAAGAAGTTGCAAAGAAAGACAAGGCCATTTAAGTTAAATGTTACATTAATTGATAATCATAATAATAATAATAATAATAATAATAATAAAGGCAAAGAAATTTTTTTAACATTTTCCCGTTACGAAAACGGAGCATTAATTTCTAGAAGGAGCGGAATAGCAGCTGCTGCAACAACAAATTAATAAAAAGCATGGAGAGCATGTGAAGGGGAGCGTATTCTTTTTTCTTGTGCCTATGATTTTTGGCGACGAGTATTGTGACTCACGAGACATCATGGGATGTCCACGTGAATGTGAGCGGCTATTTGTCACCAAACATGTTGGATAGAAATACGGGTAAATAATTAAATTGTCAGCTAAATAATGTCCATTGATTGATTTCATCAATAATTTTGGATGCCCAACTCAGAATCAAATGTCATGATGTCACCACTTCAAACAAAAAAAAAAAAATGTCATGATGTCACGAATGGTTCCACTTGCGTTGTATTATTTTTCTTTTATTATTATTATTATTTTTTCTATCGTGTTATTGATTTGTCACGTTTTTGCTTTAAAAAAAAAAAGAAAAACATATGCAAAAGATGGGTCGAAAATGTGCCCATAGAGCTCTGAATCTTCCGAACAATAACTTAAACAAAAAAAAAAAAAAAAAAAGGCTGCGATTCTTTTTTTAGTGCTGTATTTAATTACTGGCCTTGCGCATGTCTCCTTTTTCGGGCCTCCTGCCAAGCGTGCCAAGCGCACCACCCGCATTTCTTGCCGCGGAAAACCCCGACTCCAAGCGAGAGACTAGTCGTGCGACGGCTTCAACTTTTAACCTTTCGCGAATTCTGCGTCTTTATGGCCAGCTTTTTTAACTTTATTCGTACCTTTTGGTTTCACCTGCATAAAAAATGATTTTACCGCTGTTCGGATAAAACTCAAAATCGCCGTACACGATTGCAATCGTGAAAACATCGCGATTTCGCTAGCACTGATGTTTTTTTTTTTTTCTCAGAAGCCAACCGCTACCAGGGATCCGTTTCGCCGAGCGTTGAGATTTCACATGTTAATGGTGTTTGGAAGGTGAAGAAACTTAAAAGGGGTAAATTTTTCAAATAATATGATATCACAGGAATAATGATAAAAAGTAAAGATAATTAAGTTAAAATAGATAGATTAGTTGTATAAATAGTTGTATAGAAATGGTCGAAGAGTAGGTTAGTTGTATATAAAAATGTAAAAAATAATTAAAAAATATAGTAATTATGGAAAGTAAAAAAATTTAAATAAAAAAGTTTTATCTTGATATTTTATACCTATTTCCAAACACGCCTTAAGAAAAGCATTTTTATTTCAATAATTTTAAAAAATATTGTGAAAAAATTATTAAGCCTGGAAATAATTACTACACTAGGTATGAGGAAATGGTTATTAATTAAATTTATTTGACATGAAGGGGACGTTTGTAAAAGTAAAGAGGGAAAGGGAGAAGCCAAGTTCCTAATATACTTTAATTATTTTACTGACCTTAATTGTCTTACTTTTTCATTTTTACTCTTATATTTTAATTATTTTTTATACAATTAATCTATTTATTCAAACTTTAATCTTATTTTATTATATTACTTTCCTAATTTTCAAAAAAAAATTGACTTTCTCGCTTCCTACTTATATTCTCAAACACTCATGAGATAAATTTTCTACAAAATGCAAATTCTTATTTGGTGAAGGGCTAAACACACATAGATGCACTAAGCTTCAATGTAATCGAATATATTTAATATATTTTTTATTTTTTAAAATTTTTATACAATTAATAGTCTAAGTCTATTTAATATGTATATCAAGTTTTACTATTTTCGGAGATTTTTATATATTTTTTGAATTTTTTAGAAACAGTAGCATTTTTAGTAATTTGAACATGTGTATCATTTTCTTTTAATTTAAGAACTTTTAGGTATAAACAAATATGCCTTTAGTATCCAAATTATCTATGCGAGCTGATTGCATAAACTCGGGTGCATTTCACCCATTTTTTATTTTTTTTTGAAATTTTTTTATAAATTGCCGTGAATTACGAAAATGCCACTGATTTTAAAAAATAAAAAAAATATCTAAAAGTCTCCAAAAATGTTAAAAATTGATACACATGCTAAATACACCTAGTTAACAATTGTATAAAAAATTTTCAAAAAATGTAAAAATGTAAGTTTTTACACTCGGGTGCACTGTATCATGGCTCATTATTCGTGGGAGTCGTTGTACTGCACCGAAACAACGGTACATTTGATCAAAAATGGACTTCATACATATTAAAATGTAATGAAACTTTATACGATCATTTATCTATATATAAATTTTATAGCAAATGATTTACATGTTGAAAAATCACTTTAAAGTTATTATTTACATCAAACTATTTATTACGTTAAATTTGTACCATTTTCAGATGGGGCCCATATACATATCTGATCGGGATGAAAATTGGTATAGTAATAGAATACATTATTCTAAATATAATGGGTAGAGTAGATTATGATTTTATGATCATGTAGAGCTCATTTCAGCAATGCTGCACTTGAATATTTCTGATTATCTATAATGTTCATCGATATATATAGTTATGATGTAAAATTAAAATTTTTACGTACCATATATTTATTTTCAAGATGTAATCATTTCACATTTACACTCAAACGATGTTAAATACTTATAAGATACGGATTTTCAATCAAACAAATCTTCAACTTCTTAAATATATACGTATTAATTTATATTATGAATGATTTAGATGTAAAAGATAATATTTAAAATATAAAAAGCAACTATTTGTCACACGCTTGTGTAGTCTTTAATCTTGGACATGTTTTCAACCATAGAAATATTCGCATGAAAAATTTTCTTTTATCTTTCTATATTCCATGCAAGATATTTTGTCAATAAGAAATTTTCCTGAAATATCAGTAGAACCTACTTCAACGAATTATTCAAAAAATGTAAATTCAGAATAAATAAGTGGATCAAATGAAATAAAAATTATGAAATGTTACAAAAAGAGGCATGGTTTGTGAGGTGGAGTTACTTGCCTTGGCATCCATTCCCCTCTACATAAGCTAGGAAGGACGGGCGTCTCACGTAGATGCGCTGAATTTTTCTTTTTCTTTTTCTTCCACTCTTTTTTTTTTTTTCCCCCGAGTCGGAGGGAGATCATGGTCGGCGCGTGTACGCCTGATTGCTGTTTGAAAACCACCGTAAATTTGCGTCCTAAATTTTTTATTTTGCGTATTAGCATTTTAAACTTCAAAATTACGAATTAGCATATTAGACCTGGTGAAGTTTTAACATTTGCGTATTGAACCCTCACACCTTATCACGTTAGAAAAATTTCTTCAGGCTGTATGTAATGACAAAAACACCCATTGATCGTGCCTTGGCAGCAAATGTAGCAAATGTTGGGCTTGAGAAGAGACCGTTCCAGGTTTCATGGATGAAACAAAAGCACAAAATTTTCTTCTCTTGAACAACTCATACAGCAAAAAGATTGAAACTTTTTGTGATGAATGCGAACATCACCTGGTGGATTGGGTTCGGGAATAAAACCACTCCCAAAGACTTAAGGATCGTGCGATCATTTGAAGTTTTTTTTTTCTATGCTGTGCTACCAAATGGAATTAGTAGCACGTAGCAGAACCATTAGGAATCTGTGATACTCACAGAGAGCTCCCAAACTAGTAAGATGCTAAACAAAACCAACACGAAAGACTTTCTTACATTGCTACTTGGTGTTCTCCTACAACATGAAGAAAAGCCTAAGGATAATTCACACTGCAGGTGCATATCTTCCGCTCCATGAATATATAACTGGACTCCTCACCTGGTGTGTCCTGTCGCTCCATGTAATCTAACCAAAGCTGGTCACAACAGTCATTCGTGGACGAACCATAGAAGCAAATCTCACCACATAAGCTCTACTTTTGCTTTCTGAACACTAGCTTGCTCCGCGAGCTTCGATTCCTTTTTAGTGGCAAGATCTCCGACCACTCCACCAGTATTATCTGTGTTGTAGGCCGTCATCATGAGCACTGACTTGATTACAGCGGGGCACTTGCTTTCCAGAGGACCGCAGTGAGGCCGGACACGTGCGGGTAGGCCATGGATGTGCCGGAAATGATGTTGAAATCAACCCGCCTGGGATCGATGTTGAGATCAATGGGGCTGGTGAAGCTAGTCCAACCTGGCAAGATGTTGACACCCAGCGCAATTAAGTTAGGCTTGAGAATTTCTAGTGTTCGATAGTTAGGCCCTCGGCTGAAGAAAACTGACACTTTGGAAGAAGGCGGTGACGGCCCAATCACTGTGTCACGAAATCAAATGGTGGCGGTCTGCGATGGGTCAGTTTGAGCATAGCCCCGAATCCTGTCGCTGGCTCTCGCATTGACCATCATGGCAAGGATGAGATTTGCATCAGTAATCAAATCCTCACCGCTTTCATCCGTAATGGCGAGGATCATGCCGGCTCCACCAGCCAGCCAGCCAGCCAACCCCGCAAGAGAGCTTCCCCCACGGTCACGGAGCATAATTTTCCTATCCACTTTTAATGGATTGAGCCGGCCGGATAAGCAAAAGTTATTGCCGTAGTCCACGCTGTAGATCACAGCAGATTGTCTCCAAATGGATCATCGATGTAGAGCGACACTCCACCATAGACACTTCCATCACTGAGAATGACCTCAATGGGGAACTCCCTGTCGATTGTCCAAGCGCCCACAATCAAATTCCATGGAGCAATGTTCACAGCCGTGTAGCTGCCCGAGCTAGCATTCCCCTCCGAGCATGAGACGACGAAGCCCTTCTGCACAACTCCAAACGCCCCGATGGCAATCGAGCCATCAGAGTACCTCACTGAATACCCATTAGCGCCCATAGACAGCGAGATTATGTCCACCCCATCGGCGACCGCCCGATCCATGGCAGCGAGTATGTCCAACACCATCTCATATTTTTCCACTACAAAAATCCATCTTGGCTTCTTCCCCAACATCATCTCATCTTTGCTCCATTTCCGGCTAGCACACGAATAATGGGTATTTTTGTCATTACATGAGTTTTTCTAACATCTTATGAGGGGAGGGTTTAAGATGCAAAAGTCAAAACTTCATGGGGTCTAATATGTTAATACACAAACTTCGGAGTTTAAAATTCTAATATGCAAAGTTAGAGGGCTTATGGCACAAATTTTCCTTAGAACCTCCGATGGCAAGTGCAACTTCCGAAGCCTCATCTTGCAGGCGTGAAGGGATTAGGGAGAGATACACAGAGTTGAAGTAACGCACGGGTCAAACTAAGAGTGTGTTTGGTAATGAATAAAACTTTTGATAAAAAATTTTAGAGAGTAAAAGTTATCAAATGATGTGATATGACAGGAGTAATGATGAATAGTAAAGAGGATAAAGTTAAAATAGATAAGTCAATTGTGTGGATAGTTGTGTAGGAATGATTGAAAAGTATGATAGTTGTATAGGAAAATGTGAAAAAATGATTAAAAAATATAATAGTTGTGAAGAATGAAAAGTTTTAGATCGAAAAATTTTAACTTGACATTTTTTATTAATTGCCAAACACACCCTAAATTCCAGTAAACATGGAATTTCTTTGACCTTTTTAAAGGAGTTATGATGCTGTAAAATGAGTTACTATTTAGCTAAATAATAATTTCGTGTATTTTATAATTTTTATTTTTCTTCACTTTTTATGTGAGCTTAAGTTGTTTATATGATAAACCAAAATTGACCAAATGTTTATATATTTATATTTTTATAAAATTTTGAAAATAAAAAATTTTCGCTCATCTCACACTTCTTGTATATGGAAAATGTGAAATTTTAATTTTTAAAATTTTGTGAAAAATGTATAAATAATTTTTAAGTGATAAATTTTGATAGATGATTTAAAAATACTTGAGCTACAGTAAAATAAAGAGAAAATGATTTTTTTTATAAAATGATATAAGTTATGAAATTGTTGGTTAGGTAAGTAAAAACTCATTATATAGTATACAACTCCCTTTTAAGCAAGTTATTGCTTAGGAAAAGGTTAAAAGGGAAATCGATAATTATACTTTTACTTTTTGATGTTTTTGAAGGCATATTTTGCTACGTACGAAATTTTTCAATATAAAACTTTAGCTCTCCATAATTATTTTAATTTTTAATTATTTTTTATATTCTCCTATACAATTATCTTATTTTTCAATCATTTCTATGTGGCTACTTATATAACTAATCTATTTTTATTTATTTATTTTTTTACTCTCATCATTGTTCTTATTATATCATATCATTTTCTTTCATTTTGAAAACTTTTATAATAAAAAATTTAATATAAAAATTTATCGTTTCACAAACACACTTTTTAAAAAAAAAAAATCCACACGTCAGAATTCTGGGTGCTAATTACACTCCAAATCATCTTCTAGATTTCAACCATTCATTCAATAAATTTTCTAATTGTAGATAATGTAAATACTTCCCTTTTTAAATAAAATCTCAGATTTTGATGTATAATAACATTTTAAAACAGGATGAAGGTATGAAAAGTGGTGTCGAAAGCGCTACCGAATTTTGCGATTGCAGATGGAATGCACTGAAAACTCAATGCGTTGCTCATTTCTGCACTAAAATTGGCAAAGCTAGTCCACGATTATTCATTATTCGGCATCAAAATTGTGTTTTCTGACAACGTCATTTCCGATTTTTGGATCGGAACAATTAAATTTTAATTTTTCATTACCGGAAATGAATAATGTCACCAAAAATATGTTCTGTGATGTCGGGATTTCGGATCTTTAAAAATCATTATTTGTTTTATTACATTATCAAAAATTAGTTTAATAGAAAAGTTATCTATTATAAAAATTAATTGGATAACTAACTAAAGAAGTCAAAAGTACCCACCTTCAGCATCTATTATAAGGTTTCATCCGTCGCATTTATTCCGCCCATGCTAACGAAACGAGCATGTTTGGTAGGCCAGAAATATTAAAAAAAAAAAAAAAAAAAAAAAGAGGGAGAAGAAAACTATACTTGGAGGGGGAGAAAAAGAAGAGGAGTAGATTAATAAGCTACAGTAAAAAAAACATAATAGGGAATGCTCCGATGAAATCAGTTGCAAAACTTTTTACTTTTTGCATTTTTTGGATTTTGTTTAGATCCAAACGATATATGCATCATATATTTTCTAATTAAATTTGATCTGTTTATATTTTACAGCAAATTCGAATGCATAGTTTCCTTAAAAACATATATTTATTTAACATTGTTAATTGTAAAATCTTTATATCAAGTTGATTTCTTAATATTCAATTAAACTTTCATACGCTCACTTTACTAAAATGGGTTCTAAGTATACATGGTATGATGTTTGGGGCTTGATCATTTTGGACTCATTTTTTAGATTTTGTATAAAATATTAATTCAGATATATTTAATTTATAAATCAAATTTTATTATTTTCGAATATTTGTATATATTTATCTTGAATTTTTAAATATAAAAATATTTTAGTCCGTTTAAAATTTTGAAATATAACTAAAATAGCCCTTATATTTAATAATCTAAAATATAAATATAAAATTTCAAAAATGATTTAGTCTATACATTAAATATATTTAGATTAACAATTTTATAAAAAAATTAGATAAATCTCATATATACCCGTGAAATTTACCAATAATTCCACTTATACCCAAGAATTTTCAAAAATTTTACCTATACCTAAGTATTTTGCCTAAAATTTCACTTATACTCATGCTATGAGGTACCCATTACTATCTCTATAAATAATGAAAATGGTTATCCCTAATTAAAGTTTTATTGCTAAAAATTTATATTCAAATGAATTTTTAATATTTTTACAACTACAAAATCACAATTATTTCAATGTAAATTTTTAGTTTTAAGCAAACTAATCTCAAATTATATTGGATCTTGGGCATATGCGTCATTTTACAAGGCTGTTAACAACTCTTTTAATAAATTCTTAATAGTGTGAGTATAAATGGAATTTTCAGCAAAATATGTAAGTATATATAGAATTTTTGAAAATTCATGAGCTAAGTGAAATTAGAAGTAAATTTTGTCAATATATGTGGAATTTTTCTTAAAAAATATTTTTTTGGACGGATCTGAAATGATCATTTGTCATGATTGTTTCGATTCCTAAATATATGCATAATTAATAAAATGCATGAGTTTAATTTTCATTAAGATATGATCCAAACATGAGAAGCGTACAGTTTGGTAAATCTTGCGTCAGACCAAGTACTTTTAGAGAATTTTGTTCCATTTCACTCCCTCTATTCGTGTGATCCCCACACCTTTAACGCTTTCTTTTTTAAAAAAGAATTTTGAAAATGCTCAAACCCGCATCTAGCGCTCATCTTCTTTTGGAGTGTGGCACCAACTAGGGGTGGGAATCCAGGCGGGCCATACCGGGTTAAAGTTTGCACAATCTTGATCCTATTTTTTAAAATTTAAATTTGACCCTCTTTTTATACCCGATCGGAACAAAATTTGTTTGACCATCACTTTTTTTTTAATAAGTTCCGAAACAAATTTCGGATTGATATCAGACCGGTTTCAGAATAGTGAGTTGGGTCAAAAATCCGGGTCAAATAAAATAATTTTAAAAATTTATATACCTATCGAACATAAATATACATCTATACTGAATTTAAATATTATATGTTTCAATATTTCACTAATTATTAAAAAATGCATAATTAATAAAACAAACATTTGAAAATATAGTATAAGTTTATTAAAATAGGTTAATATACAATTACACATAAAAAGTTATTTATGTATAAATTCTTTTTATTAATTCTTATATTGCTTTCTGAATAAATTGAGTTGATAAAGTTGAATATAAAAAAGTTAGAATTTTGAAAGAAAATAATAATAATATTTAAATATATGATAATAACTTTAATAAATTAGTATATGCGGGGCAGGTCGGACTCTTCGGGTCAGGATATGGCCGACCCACCTCGACTCTATTTTTGAATTCAGGTCAAAATTTCTGACTCATCCCTATGTCAAAAATATATTAATTTTATCGGGTGAAAGCCACCGGCTACAATTCCCACCCCTGACTCCAACAGGCACGGCACTCGCACAGCGTCCATTGCCATTAGGTGGTTTGCAATTGCCGAAGCTGGAGCCCTTGTGTCGACATTGGCTGAAAATAGTGGGCGGGGCAGGCTAACGATGATGAATGTGGCACCCCCGAAAAATCCGCAAATAACCCATGGGAAACAAATCATCCACTAGATAACTAGCTTTTTGGACTTGGAATTGGTTGCCGCCATGGGTGTAGAATTTGACAGCGATCGTTCTTCTTCGGAAGATGTCAGCTCCGACCATAGCAATAGAGGAGATCCTGTTGGGATTTTAGGCTATCCCCTTTTGTGTAGATTAAACAGGAATAATTAATCTCAGACAATAAATATCACAAATAATAAACAATCAAACCCACTGAAAAAACACACCACAATTTTACGTGGAAAACCCCTCTTTAATAAAGGGGAAAAACCACGGGACCCAGTCCAGGTAAAACTTCCACTATAGAATAATGGGATTACAAAGCAATGTCTTCTCTAGTTAAAACTAGAGGATTTCATCATCACAATACAGATGGATTTCAACATAGAAATTAATTAAAGGATGGATCTCACCAAATCTGAGATGCCGGCAGAATTTTCTCTTAATGGCCGGAAGAGATAACTGCCGTAGAAGTGGATTGAATCCTCCTCCGTCGGAGCTGCTGCTGCTGCTGCTGCTTCTCTGAAGAGAATAACGACGACGGATCAATTCTGCCGAGAGGAGAAAGCCCTTTGTATGCTATCTCTCCCTCTCTCTCGCTTTTATTCCTCCCGCGCCGAAAGAGAGCGCCGAAAGTGAATGGGTAAGTCAAAGGGCAGGTGGGCTTTTTCGATGATGACAAATGGTGGCCAAGTCGCTTGTGCCATAGCTCTGAGGAGGATTCATGCTCCACCGCATTCACTTATCCCTTAGCAATCTTCATATAAGATCTGTAAAGAGTGTCAGTCTTATTTCCCTTAGCGAAAATAAGAGAACCTTTCGTCAGTTTCCATTTACTACCACCAAATTGATGACAGTATCCATCATTGTCTAACTGTCCTGCAGAGATTAAATTGAATCGAAGTTCTGGAACATGCTTGACACTTTTCAACACCAGTTTGCATCCCATGTCTGTCTCTAGCCAAACATTACCAATACCTTGAATCTTGCATCTGCCATCATTTTTCATCCTTACATAGCCAAAATCTCCGCTAGTGTAAGATGAGAAGAACTCTTTACATGGAGTAACGTGTGAAGAAGCTGCAGAATCTATTACCCATGTAGGCACATCATTGGCAAAGCAATTAACATCACAAGCTATGACAACGTCATCTTCGAATGCAACTGCTGCTTTTTCTGTGTCATCTTTCTTTTCTTCATTTTTCTTTTTATATTCTTCCTCTCTTTTCAACTTTCTGCATTCTCTAATTACATGTCCAGGCTTACCACAATGATAGCATTTGACTCCTCTTGACTTTGATCTCCTTCTCGATTTATCATGATTCCATTTAGACTTGTCACGATCATTATTATTGCGAGAATATCTATGCTGATTTCTCCCTCTGTTTTCTATAACTAGTGCTTCAGAATTGACGGATGTACCTTGTTCTCTCCGTCTTGCCTCTTCATTAAACATGCTGTCTTTCACCACATCCATTGATACAACACCATTAGGAGCAGAGTTACTGAGTGAAATTACCAAGGTTTCCCAACTATCTGGCAAAGAACTCAACAAAAGTAATGCCTGCACTTCATCAGCAAATATAATTTTCATGCTGGATAAATCATTTAAAGCTTCTTGAAAATTGCTCAAATGCTCAGCAACTTTTTGTCCATCTTTATACTTCATATTAACAAGCCTTTTAATTAGAAAAGCCTTATTTACAGCTGATTTGCGTTCATATAGGCTTTCTAATGTTTCCCATAATTTGAATGCATCAGTTTCCTTAGCAACATGGTGAAAAACACTCTGATCAACTCATTGTCGTATATGCCCAACCACTTTTCTATTTAACACATCCCAATCATCTTGAGTTTTATCCACGGGCTTCACTCCTTTCACTTTAATAGGCAGGTAAAGTTCTTTGCAATACAAAATATCTTCCATCCTTGTTTTCCATATTGAGTAATTTGATGATGTGAGTTTGACCATTGTGAATGAAGTTTCTTCCATCTAATCCACACAAGAAATTATGCAAAAAACAGACCAGGCTCTGATACCACTTGTTGGGATTTTAGGCTATCCCCTTTTGTGTAGATTAAACAGGAATAATTAATCTCAGACAATAAATATCACAAATAATAAACAATCAAACCCACTGAAAAAACACACCACAATTTTACGTGGAAAACCCCTCTTTAATAAAGGGGAAAAACCACGGGACCCAGTCCAGGTAAAACTTCCACTATAGAATAATGGGATTACAAAGCAATGTCTTCTCTAGTTAAAACTAGAGGATTTCATCATCACAATACAGATGGATTTCAACAGATCCACAATACAACAAGAATCAAAGCGTTGAGAAGAATCTGGGTGAGCATGACTATTCTGACTGCTTGACGACATGGAAGAAGAAATGTCGTCAAAAGAAATTGAGGGGGCGTGAAGACGAAATTTTCAATTACCATATTTACTAGAATCATGCCAATGTCACCCCTTTCCCCACTCTTTCTCCCATGGCAGCTCTGGAATTGATTCCCTTGCCTTTGCAGTGTTTTTTCCTAGATCATGAAGACGGGGTAAGGGATTACAGTTACCTTGCAGAGGCAGAAGCAAGGACAAGGGTCCAAGTCATCTTCCATGGGAATAGGCTCGGAGTCCGACCAGCGCCGATGGTGGCATCGTTCTCAGGGAGGGAGCCTAACTCGATGACATCGGGTATCCTAAAGCCAGACTTGATCACCCCGAGACAGAATGTCCTAGTAGCATGGGCAGAGAGCATCCCCCATTTGACAACCAGTGAAGCTAGACTTGATTGCCTTAAGGTAGATGCAGCACACCTTGCAGGTGGCAAGCCGCGCTTTAGGTGTCATGCCGGCATCAACATCACAGGCGTACCCAAGCACGGAGGCAGGGAAGATGTAGCGCCCAGTGGCAATGGACGCTTTGTGGGCGTCGTGCCTATTGGAGTCATGCAGGCAGAGAAGACGAGTAGCAGATGCAAGTGTGGACTGTGGACATTTTTGAAATTTAGAAAAAAGAGGAGAATGCATTTTGACGAAACGTTATGGTGTGGGCATTAGAGAAACAAGGGATGCTATAACATCAGAAATTTAAAATATTGCAGGTATAAAGAGAATAATAGTGGGTACACAAAGAATTTTCTTTTATTTTCCGTACATAAGCACTCAAGTTGACCTTCTTCCGTTTGGAGAAGGTGTAGAAAGGGTGGTAGCCCAGCCCAGCCCAATGCAAATTGCAAGAGAATTCATTGGCCTCCAGTCCATATAGAATCTCGTTGCTAGTACCGGCTCGAAGTCGAAGACGGAGACTTGGGATCAGACCATCAGCTGGGAAGTTCAAAAACTGGCATTTATTTTCTTTTTTTAAAAAAACAAAAAAATTTGAAAGCAACGAATGAAAAAGTAATTTCATTTGCCACAACACACAGTAAAGTGGGTAGATAAAAGGGGTGTGATTTGCAAAAGTCTCTCCTTGCTTCATCTATCAAATGCCTCAAAAAATGGCATTCCCTCTCACTCACGATAATTACAAGAGAAAAGGAAAACAAAAAGAAAGATATAGAGGAGGAAGGTATTTTTTGGAAGAAAACTTATAAAGGACTTTGTTGCTTGCAAGGTCATATGGCGTTCGAGTGGGCTCCGAGCTAGGCCCTCATCTGACGAGAATCTCCTCTTAATTCCTGAATTGGAAACGGATTCAATCAGCCCCTATAAATAAACTCACCCAAAAACAAAAAAGAATTTAAGTATAACAGATAGATAAAAGCTACTTCATTCAGCAATGTTAATGAGATACTACAGCCAACTACTATAATAGATAGATAAAAGCTAGTTCATTCAGTGATAATATACTACAACAAACTACACATGCGCGAGCCTCAAAACTCTGTGATCAACACGTAATTAAGAAGGTGGGGTTACGTATCAAAAGAAAAAAAAAAAAAAAAAAAAAGATAAGAAGGTGGGGTTAGGATCCATTTTAAATCGTTAGAAAAAAACTAAACTAAACTGAAAATCCCACAAAGCAGTTTAGCCAGAAAAGCAAAAAATTCTGATGCACGCCTAGCGTAGCCCGCAAGACGCGTGCGCCATCCTCCACCACTACTCACTCCCATCATCGCATTACACATGCTGCTGCTCTTTATTTATAGCAAATTCTCGCATGCATGCGATGGGACACTGTCCATCATCATCTCTTACCAAATAGATATTTGGACGGTTCGGATTGGTGCTTTACCCTTCCCCGGATGCATTCCCGCCAACCGTCATCCCCAACAATCCCATCGAACCAACTTGCTCTTTCTTCGTCTTCTCCAATACTCACAGAGATACCATATTCCCTCTTTTTTTTATATATATTTCCCCAAAGAATTTTTTTTTTTTTTTTTTAATAAATTTGGGATCAAAAACTCGACCTCTGCTTTCTGATTATGAGCTGAAGATTTTGATTGCTCCGACGTAGAGGGGCTGACTCAGCACGCAGCTCCAGATGCAATCCACCCCGTCCGTCTCTTCCCCTTGCAGCGGCGAAGATTCTTCCTCCGCTCCCGTAGCGGGTATTTCGCACGGGGGTCCGTCGTCTACGACCGAGCAGCAACCATCGAGCAGGGACGAGTAGAAAACGTCGTGGGACTTCCACTCCGATTCCGAGACAAGATTTTCCTCCTCCTCCCACGGGAATTCGAAGACTCCCGGCGGCCGGAACGAATCAGATGGCTTTAAAAGCTCCCAATCTTCCCCAATCCCCCCGGCAAGAAATTCCCGCCTCGTGGCGGCCTTCTCTTTGGAATCTCTCCGTCTTGTTTCTTCCTTGCCTGCCTCTTTTTCTTCTTCTCGCCCTCGCTTCCTGTTCTCGCGCTCCATCTTCTGCCTAAAACAGAACAAGAACAATCTTAGAAACAGAAGGAGAAATTTTTTTTTTTAAAAAAAAAAAAGGAGAAAAGAAGGATTTATTTTTCAGACCAGAAAGCAGAAGAGTCGATTCGTTTGAGTGGTGAAGAGAAAGGAAGGATGATCTGAAATGGATGGAAATTGAATTATAAAGCGGTGGGCGGTGGACGATGATGATTATTCATATATCAGAAGCGGTTAATCTGTCTTGTATTGTAGTGTAGTGTACCTGTGGTAGGGGTCGGTGTTTTTTTAGCGGTTGAATCGAGGAGAAATGGAGGGTGGGGGGAGGAGGGAGGGAGGGAGAGAGTGAGTGAGAGAAAAAGAGCGAGAGAGCTTTGCTCTTACGCCACGCTAACCTACAAGCGAAACCGCCTCAACGACACAAGCACACGCTCGCCCTTGCCCTTCAATCTCTCCCGCGCGCGCCACCCTTTTTACATATATAATAACTCTTGTTTCTGCCTTTGCTTTCTTTCGAGGGTGGGCCCGAGCGCGAGAGAAGATATATCGCATTTCCGTGCTTTCCCTTCCGCCGGTGCCGGTGCCGGTTCCGGTTCCGTCTCTCTGTTATTTATAGGAAAATGAAATGCCCTGCTCTAACTCGCTTTGCTTAATAATGCTCTGATTTTTCACGCGCTCAGCGACTCTCAACTTTTTTTATTTATTTTTTTATCACAACTTTTTTGGATAAGTATTATATTATTGTAACACTACGACCATCAAGCATTATTAATATGTAATCTTTCCCTTAAAGAGTTAAGAGGCCTATTGGGGATGATAGCATGACTAAGGGTGTGTTTGTTTGGGATATAAACATGTCAACCAAAACTTTTCAATCTAAAACTTTTCACTATCCATAACTACTCTATTTTTTAATTATTTTTTCACATTTTCCTATACAAACTACCCTACTTTTCAATCATTTCTACACAACTATCTATACAACTTACCTATCTATTTTAACTTTATTCTCTTTACTTCTCATCATTACTCCTATTATATCACATCATTTTCTATCAATGTGACAACTTCTATCTCAAAAACTTTTCATCAAAAGTTTTACCCCCAACCAAACACACATTAATTCAACTTTCCTTAACATTAGATCATCATTTCTGTAGTTGTAATATTTTAATATGCGTGCCGCTAGAAAGCACAAAGAATTGCGCGTAAATAATATATACATATTATATATATATGTATACATATATATAAGGGTGCACCGGAACAGCGGTGCAGTGGGCCCAAAATGGGCCCCACATGATCATGAAATTATGATTTACTCCACCCATTGTATTTAGAATAATGTATTCTATTACCATACCAATTTTCATCCCAATCAGATACTTTAAAGTTTTTATTTACATTAAACTATTTTATTACGTTGGATTTGTACCATTTTCAGATGGGGCCTATATACATATCTGATTGGGATGAAAGTTGGTGTGGTAATAGAATACATTATTCTAAATACAATGGGTGGAGTAGATCATGATTTCATGATCATGCGGGGCCCATTTGGGGCCCACTGCACCGCTGTTCCGGTGCAGCGTCACTGCACCGGAACAACATCCCATATATATATATATAGGGACCTGTTCCGGTGCAACGTCACTGCACCGGAACAGCGGTGCAGTGGCCCCAAAACGAGGCCCACATGATCATGAAATCATGATCTACTCCACCCATTATATTTAGAATAATGTATTCTATTACCATACCAATTTTCATCCCAATAAAATAGTTTAATGTAAATAACAACTTTAAAGTATCTGATTGGGATGAAAATTGATATGGTAATAGAATACATTATTCTAAACGCGATGGGTGGAGTAGATCATGATTTGATGATCATGTGGGGCCTATCACAACGATGCTGCACCGGAATTCTGGTGCAGCGTCGCTGCACCTGAATATTTCCATATATATATATATATATATTTAGAATTACTTCTCCATGTCCCTTATTAGTTAATTTCCCAATTCCATTCCTTGTCCTCTGAGCAAATTAAATTGGTGATACAACTCCATCCATCTTCCACTCTCAATGTTTTTTTGTCCAATGTAACTTTCGCGACGCGACCTTCTTATGGTAACGGTTGCAACACAACAGGAGCGCTTCTATGAAACCCTCCCCCTAAGTAATCTCTTTCATTTTGAAAATCTTAATAGTTGATGAAAAATTCACTTCATCAATTATGTTTAACATCATTTTTAATATCCTGAAAATCCTTTTTAATTTCACTATATATGAGTCTCATCTATAAAAGCATGAAATCAACGTAATAAAATGGTTCAATATTTAAATATCAACTTTAGAGTAGTTTTTTCAACATTTAAATCATCTAGAATATTAATAATATGTGGATAAATGATCCTATAAAGTATTATTACATTCTAATACATATGTAAATGGATCTAAATATTTTTTATAATTTAAACTGAATATATCTATTTTTGAGCAAATATGGTCTATGCACATATTAGATTTGGATAAAACTTAATCTCCTAGCTAAACAAATTATGTTAATACAATGAATAGATTGAATTTTTCATCAAATATCAAAATCTCACAAATGGAGGGGGTTATACAAAATCACTTCTATATAACCCGATTACATAAAAACATACCACCAACACAACTATCCTAAACCCTTTAAATGTTGCAAGTTTCTATAATCCAATAATGGATCGAATCAACAATAGCATCAAGAAACAGCAAGAGTCACTCATGATGCCGAACTATTATATTTTCGGATAGGTCCAAAAACTATAATCAAAATAAGTTACAGTCAAGCTACTTAGAGTCTTGGACTATTATCTTTCAAGATTCTTAAACAGAATTTTTAAAAATATGCCTACATAGTTTGACCAATATTGCATCTGTATCGCTAATTTTGCCGATATTACTAATATGCCTAGAAAATGTATAAAATTGCAAGTATGTCCCTTCTATAAGGACGTCGTTAGAATTTTCTATAAAATGATGATAATACCCTTTAAACCAAGTGATACACTTGCAGTTTTTCAAATATTGTAGACATTTGCTATTTTTACATATATTATTATTTTAGATTTTTTTTTTTTGCAAATATGCTTATAATATTTACAAAAATTGTAAGTATATCACTTGGCCTTAAAGTCATTGTGTTATTTTACAAAAAAATTTAATGGCGTTGTAACAGAAGGAACGCACTTACAATTTCATATAAACTTTGTAGGTATATTTGCAATATTGGTCAAATTTTATAAGCATATTTGTAAAAATCCCTTCTTAAAATGGACTGCATTAACAACTAACGGCAACACATATGTATCATTTATTTTTATTTTTTTTATTTTTGATATACGTGTTCCGCTGGACATGTCACAGTTAAAATGCTTGAATGGACAATCTGTCATTTTCATTAATAATTAATTATTCGTTTTCAGGAAATATTTTTGAACAGCCTAAGAATAAATCGAATTCAGTTTGCTTGACAGATGATCATAATATTTGTGTGGAATGAATAAATAGGAAGGTGCTAAATAAATATTTGGCAGCATAGAGGAATTCCTTTATTAAAAAAATAATAATAATAAAATTCACGGTGTATGTTTACATATGCTTGGGTACTGGCTCACATGAGAATCCAATCCCACCCATATGTAAATGTTTTTGTGCGTGATGGAGGAAATGGGAAACTGTTCTGCAATACATAAAATGATGCAAATGAAAGAAATTTCTTCAAAAATGTTTATATGCTACCTGGGATCCAAGGGTTAATTCGTCTAAAGCCATCTTAGTTTAGGATAGATGCTCGGTCACCAATTTACCACCAACTGAATATGCATGCCTAATTAAAGGGATCTGTTCCACCTTGAAATGGTCATCTCCTCCTTTTCTTATCCTACCGACGAATTCCTCGGGCATGCCATACAGAAGCAATACCTTCATAGAGGCAATGTTTTGAAGTCCATCTGGAAGTGTCTTGAGCATCGGACAGCTATCAATGGTCAAAACTCGTAACGACTGCAATGTGCGCTCTGTGATTCTGCTTAACTCTTCCAATCTTGGCATTTCCATTAGTTCCAATGATCTGAGTCTTGGAAAGCCCCCATAAGCAATGCTAATCTGCTTCCCAACATATGCATTGTTGAAATCGAGAATCTGCAAATTGGGCAACAATCCAAGTATCGGGAATGGGTCATCCACAAGCTGGGTTTGCCGCAATTTAATTTCACGAACACAACTGAGGGCACCAATCCACTGGGGAAACAACTCCATGAAACCTGACAAGCGCAGTTCTTCAAGGTACGGCTGAGGCTGCTGCAGTGATTGCAACTGAAGTTGTTCATCAGCACCAAAGCTTTCTATGCAGAGGCGGTGTAAGTATTGCAGCTGACCGATGGAATTGCAAAGGTGCTTGCACTGCCTTATCCTGACGTTACCAACTCTCAATTCCCTGACTTGTTTGAGATTACCCAATTCTCTTGAGAGCTCATCATCAATCAACGCACCTTCTAATGTTTGTAGGCTACGCAATTCGCTTATTCCCCTTGTCATCTCGAGGTGGGTGCTGTAGGAGCCGACTAAAAGATGCCTCAGTCGCGCTAGCTTTATCATCCCATGTGGGAGACTCTTAACATTGCAATGTCTAACATCCAAAGTTTGCAGGCTCTGCAGTCTTTGCAGTGATTCTGGAAGTTTCTCAATCCTGGCCCGGCTCAAGTTCAAATATCTCAAGTGAATTAGTTCGCCGATTTCTTTTGGCAAATCCACCATTTTACTACCTTCTAGATCGAGTACTCTCAGCAATTTAAAGTCTAAAATTTTTCTACTCAAAATGGGGAAGAACACATCACCCCTGTAAAACAAGAGACATGTCCGGGGATTCTGTGGAACCGAGATCCATGGAATATCTACTCCATTGGATTGGATCCCTAATCGACGATGCTGCTTTTGGTCAACATCTTTGCTCTGGTTTGTAACTATGGTTGCAAATTCTTCCTTCTTAAACATATAAACAGCAACATCACGCATTAGGTCATGCAGCATAAAATATTCTGGCCTCCAATAGATGTGAGGCCAAAGGGACAAGAGCAGGTTTCTCTCCATGAGTTGAAAGAAGCAATCATTTGCAGCCTCTTCAAGTGTCTTTGGAGGACGTTCCTCCACGAAGCCTTCGGCAACCCACATGCGAATCACCTTCTTCCTCTCAATCACAGCATCCTCAGGAAACATGGCGCAATACAAGAAACAGTATTTCAAGTGGGAAGGCAAGTAGTTGTAACTTGTGAGGAGGACACGATTCAGACTTGCAAGATCTTCGTTGTGGGTCAATTCCCATTGAAGATTGTCAAACACCTCATTCCATTCAGATGGGTTCGGGGCCTTGTTTGACATGAGGCCTCCAATTGCCACCAGAGCAAGCGGCAAGCCCTTGCATTTCTTGACCATGGCTTCCGCCACTCCAACCAAGTGTTTTGGGCAAGCTCCGGGTGGGCTTTGGTTCCTGAATGCCTTTGTACAGAAGAGCTCCCAAGCTAAACCATCAGATAATGGCTCCAACTTGAGAAAGCGACATCTCTCATCCGCGGGAAAAGCTATACTTTCAATGCGAGTGGTGAAGATGATCCTGCCACCGCCATAGCGAGGCAAGGCATGTTTCACATCTTCCCAAACATGAGCATGCCATATGTCGTCGAGGACAAGAGCGTAGCTTTTACCTTGCAACTTGCAAGTAGTCGCGGACGATCCTCCGCAGCTCTGCCTCTTCCAGTGCCTCTGTCCTGACGGGCGGCGCCTCCCTCCTGCTCTCGAAGAAGCCTTTGAGCATCTTCCTCAAGATATCCTTCGTCTCGAATGCTTGAGAAACAGAAACCCAGGCGTGGCATTCAAAATGAATCTGAATGGGGCCTTTGTAGGCTGTTCTAGCCAGAGTCGTCTTCCCCGAACCGCCAGCTCCGACGATGGAAACAATGGTACGTCCACCATCGGATTCCAGCAACCATTTCTGAAGCTTCAGAGCATCCCTGTCGAGCCCCACGATATCTGTTTCTTCAACCCAAGGATCGGCGGCTCCTGGATCGCTCTGCCCATCATAAGAAGAAGCAGCCTGCTGTAGATTTGGTGGAGCCTGGTGAAAGAGCTGATAGCGACGCCTTCTCTCGTCTATGTCTTTCACCTGGCTTCTGATGATTTGCATCTGGGTACCAAATCGGTGCCAGGCTAGTGCGAGTTTTAAAAAAGGAAGCGGGGAAGAGCAGACGGCGGTGATCGTGTGTCCGGACGATGAACTCATCCACAGCATCTTCGGCACGGAAGACTAACCGTCGAACTTGAGTGATCCAAGCCTCTATGCCATCGTCCCTCTCTCTCTTCCTCTCTGCATAAATGAGGAAGGATTTCATGGATTCGAGTTCGTCTTTGATCCACTCGAGATCGGCGCCAACGCGTGAGACTAATTGCACTTGTTGTGCAATTAGCTCTCCTAATTTTCGAACACACAAGGAAACAACAGCATCAACCATCTTATCTCTGTAGTGCAAGGCAGGGGCAGGAGCAGGAGCTTGAATATCATCCGCTATCCAACCCCGAGGACTGACTACTGCAGGAATGCTACGTGCATGCTTCGCGCGCAGTGCATGTCCGGCGCTCGTGCTACCGCACGCTGCATTGAACTGTCTTAGCCATATATTATTATGCATGAAACAGAAGATTACAGGGATGCGAGGCTTGTGGTATTGTGAATTAATGGAGTGGATCTGAAGAGAAGATTGTGAATGACCTCAGATCAGAAAGCCTGGAAAGACATATTTGTGTGTGGCTAAGTCAACGGTTGGATAGATATATATGTGTGTGGTTCTCTTCGGTTGCTGCCCCTTTTGACCAATTTTTATTTATGCATATATTTACAACCATTTCAACTTGTTTTGGCCAATTTTTAGGATTAGATTAAAATCATATTCAATGCTTCGATTAAAATTATTTGTCTTTTCACTTCGACAAACTCCCATATTTAATTAATAGAAAGCTACAACGTTTTTGTAGAATCATTTATCTTCAAAGGACGAATGTTTTGCATGGCAATTAATATTGAATTAATAGCTTTAAAATAAATATATAAATCAAATAAATTTATCACATTTAATTTTACACTTCACTTCTGTTAATTAGAGGATGTAAAAATTTCAAAATCTATAATGATTAGGAATAAAGAAAATAAAATTAAAATAAATATGATATTTACAGAAGTAACCATACAAAAAGAGGAACAAATAATTCTTACTATACTTGGCAGATTAGATTTTTTTTTTTTTTTTTTTTTATGAGTATTCATACATTATAATCTCAACTGGTATTACAATTAAATTCTGAGACATTCTTACAATTTCGCTAACAATTATCTACTATTTCTAAACTCCCACTAGTGGACGACTCCCACAAACTTGAGGAGACTTGCAACGCCACCACTTCAGAAATGCTGCTGGGGAGATTCGAAGCCAGGACCACCTACTTATGAGGCCATGTCCTGCACCACTGAAGCACGACCTCAGTGGCCTATACTTGGCAGATTTGATTTTGATTTAATCATCAAAATCTGCCAAAATGGTATTGGTACCATAGAAACATTTCCCTTGTATGTATAAAAGAATGTAAATAAATTTTAGAAAAAGAGGAAGTTATGGTGCCATGCCATCAGTCCATCATATGTCCGGTTAGGCATAATCGTCCTCCGAGATATCGGCATTCAGATGAATCCAGCTGAGTTTCTTGGGTTCTATTTTACGCATAACGTCTCGTGAAAACGGGCGTGACCATCGATTGGATGTGCAAACCGAAACAAATCATCCTCTATTGCTGCCTTGAAAAGGAAATTGATATGCACTGTTTTACTGAGACTTCATAAACTGTCCAAGGATCTAAGCTATCTAAATTCCCAAAAACAAATAAGCTAGAAAAATAATAATAATTAATTAAGCTTCACCTGTTCTACTCTTTTATGTATGTACCCTTACTACTTTTCTATACATCATATCATTACTACATTTCCCTCCCGAGTCCCATACAGATTGCACAAACAATACTGAAGCAACAAGCGCCAGTCACTTGTGGCTCATCAGTACCGAATTGATAACGTGCATGATAAGACGGATGCTGTTTGTATCAGCTGCTGTGGTGGTTGGTAGTCCCCTTTGCCGCCCCAAAATTTGGTACACCTGTTCGAATATTGGACGAACATGCACACCAATGGTTGGATCCATAGGATCTATGGCGACAAGAACGTCTCTCATCCACTCTAGCTTTCGAGATGTTTCATTTCCAATGTCACATGCCAGTTGCTGCAGCAGGGATAACATTACTCCTTGGCTCAAGGGGATTGGAGCCATTGATAAAATTCGTTGCAGCTCAACCTGAAAAAGGGAGTTACCATAGGCAGATGATGTTAGAATCACAGGATATCACCACATGATAATTCTGGATAGGAAATCCAAACAACCTGGCGTATTTCTATGCTCAACAGTCATGGCAATTGCACTACGAAATTCTTATCCTGTTGCTTCCCATGGCTTCTCACAACTTTATTTTAGTCTTTTTCTTTTTTCCGCCAAGGAAAATCCATTTAAGACTAGTCCTTCATAGAAAACACACACACAAAAAGACCACCAAAATAAGCATGGCATTTTAGCATACCTGAGAACATAACCAGGACACAATGGGGACATCACTCCTTTGAAGAGCCAAGGTGAATGCTTCTCCATATTTATGTTCAGAAATCAATCTTTGCAACTCTTTCTTTGGATCTATAGGTGCCTCAACCTGTTGTAGAGTGATGGGCGAATAATCGGGTAAAAAACAATTTTGAAATAGATAATAATGACACCATCTCATAAACACACCATTCTGCTTTCACCAGCTTTAGAACTCGCACTAAAGCACTTCTGCTGCTGATGAAAACAATTCAAAACAAGAAACACCTACCACCTCATGTATTCCACCCAAAGGACCATTGCTTTGTTGTGCAGCCATGGGATTTATAACTTTTTGATTTGCACCTGCAGCCATATAAGCCAACAGATTTCGCTGGCCATCAGCTAGTTCACCACTCAAAGTTTTCGTGAGAGATGATGCAGAGCCCATTGCATCCTGTTGTGCAAAAGCATGGTCAAGGTCATGCCATATAAAAAGTTCAGAACAGAAGAAGCTTGTATTCTTCTACCAATCACAAACATTGACAACAATTGGCATGTGGAAAAAAATATTTCTATAAGAAATATAACAATTAATTGTTGTCAAAGGGAAATCCAAAAATCTTAACATTAGAGTTTTGATGGAGGTCTAGTTAACATTTTACCCTCAACGCAAGAGCTAATGGCGAATGTACGGATTCAAACTGCTGTTGTGCAGCACTAGCATGCTCCACCATCCCCTTCTGAAATGCATTATCAACTTGCTCAAACATTGCTCTGCATGCTTGCTCAAAAGCAGGAATAACAGAAGCTTCCAAACTAGTCCTTAGTGCATCCTGCATCAAGTTTCCGGGTAGGCCAATTAGCATAATATTTCATCATTTTTGCTGAAAGATAGAGAAATAAAAGAAAGGTTATATATATTTTCCATAGATCTGCATTGAAGCATCTAGTCAGATATCAACAGATGCTGATTTTATTAATTTTAATCTTCTCATTTTAATCTTCTCACAGAAAAATGCAAATTCCAAAGTAGCAGGGTGACCAAGGTACTTGTGCACTAAGTTTCTTCGCCTATACCTGAAGAATTTGCTTTCCTGATGTTTGGAATTGCGACTGAATTTGTCTGACCACTGTTGCTTCAAGTTTTGAACTTACTGATTTCTCCAACTGATTGACTGCCTTGTCACCAATCCATTTCTGCAATAAAAACATTAACATCTGAATAACATGGACAGGAAAAAAGATGCAAACTGAACCATAATTAAAAGGGCATAAAAATGACCTGAAATGAATCAGCAATAGAAGAAGAAACATTCTTCTCTAGAATTGGGGTAATTGCACGAGCAACTGCAGGTCCAATTGCAGCAATTTCCTTCTTTAAAGACTTCTCAAATATGGCTGGCAATTCCTTGTTAACAGAATTTGAAATCAAACTTGTCGTCTGCTGTATACGATCACGCTCCAACTTCTGCTTTACATTCTCCTCCTGGATACGGGACCATAAAGCATCAGAATTGGACTTGAGAGCTTTCTCCATGCTCCGTCCCAAAGCTGCCTCAATTCTTTTGCCTTCTTTGTTAACAGGGCCAGAGACCATGGAACTCATTTGCTTCTGTATTTCTTTCTGCACAGCCATAAGCTGCAACCAACAATCCGATCAGCAGAAAGGAAACCTTTTACAGATATTTCTTTCAATAAACAGTAGAATATATCAGACTATATGTTACATTTATAATTGATGTCCATATAATGATCAGAGGAGAATTTGAGGGAAAAAACAGGAAAAAAATAAAAATGAACTGGAAGAGAAGCAACACAACAATCCACTAGAAACACACTGCACAGGGCCGTGGGCTATTTCAGACTACCTGCAAGGTCAAAGGATCAGACTATAATGATAAAATTTGTCCTCCATAGACCACATTCAACTATCAACAAATTCTGATTACTGTCATATCTGATATGTTTTATTCTCGCACATCCAAGGAATAAAAATCCCCGGAGTACCCATGTTTGAAGTTTTGAACTGCATAAAAATAATCAATGCTCTGATGCTAGATTGAACCTAAAGGCCTTAAAAGTAATCCATTAATATAATTCAAAAGCAAGTTCCCTTTGCTCATGAACTTCTCATATGTGTGCAAAAGAATTCTATATATATAATCATAGTTATTTTTAACCTTACTGAACATGGGACGCCAGAACATCAGTAGGGAATCTAAGTTCCTCAACCACATATTAAAACTTAACTCAAAATCATGAGAGAAACAGCATCTCCTAAATGTTGCTGACTTGTAAAATTCTCCCCCCGTGCAATGTCAGCTTATGTGTGAACTCAAGTGTGCATCTGCAATTCCCCCCCTGCTTCTGATCCCTGCTGGGTGACAGTGGAGGAGAGGAGCTTTCCCTTTAGGAAAAAAAAAAAAAAGGTGTGCTTCTGCAAAATGTATTTGCTTGCACAAGTACTGTGGGTTCAAAATTCATGCATTGTCAACAGCAGCCAAATGTCTTGAAACCCCTGAAAGCAATATGGTTTCAACTATAGGATCCACAGGGTGAAAAATGCAGTTCTCCTCAAGCATGCAACAAGCAAGAAATTTATACATAGATGCCTGTGTAAGAGATGAAAAATACTAAATTTGATACTCAAAAAGTTCACCTGGCTGAACTTATCCTGAATAGCCAGAATTTGAGTTAAAGCAGCCTCAGTAAGCACACCACCAGCACTTCCACCTGTCTCATTTAAAGAATCAGTGGAGTTGAAAGGACTTGGAGTAGGGGAAGATGTGCTTGCTATTTGGGATGATTTTCCTTTCTGTTTCCTCCCTTTTGAAGCTGATGAGGATGACTGATCAGTTACCGTGGCCGTACTCAATTCAGTATCTTTCCTAGCCGCATCCTTTGTCACGTTCAAAGAAACCTGTTCAACATTATTCAGGGGATGATCTAGTGATTGAGAAACACCAACATCTTCTACCCTATGAGTTTCATCAATGCTAGGGGTTTCTGAAGGTAACGAATAGCATTCTCTGGTCATCTGACTCCCAAGATCTGATGACTGGGTGTAGAATGATGGTTCTTTTTTCTCAGTATGAATGACATGTTGTTCATTCTGAGAGTGGTCAAACCCATGCTGCAGACTTAAACCAGTCTCGCCCACCTCTTTAACCTCCACCTCTATGCTCTCAACATCATTATTCACAGATACATCTTGAACCTTTGTTTCTACCCCTTCAGAGACCTGACTAACAAGATTATTCTCAGAAGAGGAAACAGCTGTTGACAATATTTCTTCTGGAGTAATGAGATGGGTTGGATGTTGGAATGCAATTGCAGAATTTGATCCCATGGAAACATTGTTTTGCCCAATTTTAGCTCTGGAGTTTTCATCTAAAGAAGGAACATCAGGCAAGCTCAGATTACCAACATCCACTCTCCTGTCAACTGAATAATCAAGAATTGCTGGATCAGAACCATGGTCTCCTAGCAAGGAAATTGAGTCGAAATTTTCTGACGTGCTTCTAAAACCAGATAGTCTGCTGGACAGCCTAGGGCTCTGAGGAAGTGAAGGCGATGCAATGCTGACATTAGAAATGTCGGTAGTTGCAGCCGGTAGAGTACTTGAGTTAGGTTCAGCAGTTGAAGCAGTCAATTCATGGTTTGGAAGCTCTGAGCTCCCAGAAAGTACAGGATATCTAGGTACAGTCGAACTCTGGAAGTTGCTTGCAGCTACAGGATGCTTTGATGTAGCACTGGCACCAGGGACCTCAGAAGGAACCAGTCCACTAGAGGTGCCTAAAGTGGTAGCACCTTCCACACTGGGTGCCTCAGAAATGACAGGCACCTCAGATTCCTTCTCAATTCCAGCATTCTCAAGTGGTGGTGGTAAGCACTGAGATAAGTCCAACGCATACTGTTGAATAGCCTGTGTCTGGACACAGTAGACTTGGACAACATGTTCACCATCTGACAACCAGTCACTAGTACCTGTCAGACTCAAAATTGGCATTGTAACAGTAAACTCAGCAATATAATCCATGCGTGTGGCCTTTGGATATGGCCCATATTCTACATGGGCTGCATATATGGCATTTTTCTTAGCATTTGCAAGTAAAATCAGCCCTGAAGCAGGCAATACCACAACTTGGTTGAAAAATCCCTCCTCAGATTGTGGTTCAGCAGAACTCTTCAATTCCAAGGCCTGAATGCACTGCCATGATTCAGAATCACTTGGCAAGAGCCATCCTTCTTCACCTGCTGATGCCCACACCTTTATTTCTTTATTCAGATAGCCCTGCAAAAGAAAGAAATGAATGTTACCAATTAACAAAAAGAAAAAACACATTTGACAAGAAGTTACAGTTATTGATTAAAGTTAAATGTCCTTTCTGCATGGATGGGTTTTCTAAAAAACAAAAAAAACAAAAAAAATTGTGGGTGACCATGATGCGTCACACCAGTCCACAGATTCAGGCATAACCACAAATTATGGATTATGTTATTTTGTGTGTGGGGGTGGGTGGGTATCACTTCGGACACTATAAAGAAGGCAGCATGCATTAGGATCCCATTACTCGAGAATACAATTGTTCCCTGTCGGTCTTCAATATTTTTCCTAATTTATCCATATTTTCCCAAATCCTTTCTTCCTTTTTATTCCTTCTTATCCTGTATAAATTTCATAAGGGCTTCCACAATCCTTAAACCCCCAATACAAATATCAGCATATAAAAAAAAAAAAAAAATCATCATTCACTGGAGTGACCATCACAACCCAGCAATCCACTAGTACCCTCTGATATCATGCCTTAAATAAATCTGTCACCCAGACCTACTGGCTAAATCCCATCCATGCACAAACAATTCAATGTCCAAAATAATGTGACCAGTGGCCGCGTGTATGCTTGGTCTCATCAATGCAATGTAATCAAGGACAGCAAATCTAGGATAGGCACATAGAAACCATGTAGCAACTGCCTCACCAAGAAGCGGCGGCTAACCAAGACATCAGGCATGAACCATTACATATGTAAAGGAGAAAGAGACAGAGATCCTGTCCAAATTCAAAATCCATGATTGGTGCACAGCACATTTTGGAGGAAAAGAAGGCTCAACAAAGAATATAAGAGATTGTTGTTCAAGGGCCAAATGTGGAGGCATTCTTCAAGGGTCTAGCATGATAAGGAAAATATAATATGCAAAGTTGCAAACTAAAAAATTTTGACCAAAAGTCACTTACAAAGAATCTGAAGAAAAGTAACAAAATAATCTTAAGGATCCCTTAAGCTATTAAATGAAAGAATTGGAAATCCATTAGATGGCATTTAGGAAAGAGAGGCACTACCCCAGTTATGAGAAGAATGTGGTCAGGACGATGTGGTGCTGTTAAGAAAGTAACTGAATTAACAGGTTGCCCATCATGTGGCCTCAGTGTCGCAAGGGGCGACGCTTTCCGGTCTTCCCAGATCTTCACCTGTTATGCCCAGTGAGTTTCATCAACCAAACAAGCAATTGACATTTCAAGGTCCAGAAAAGGAGCCACATGGAAGATTTTATATCCCACTAGAGAGATTGTACTAACATTATTTAATTGAGAAATAGCAATATATGTAACAACATGGATGAACTGCAGAAATATTATCACAGCAATCATCTCCACGCAAAAAAAAAGTAAAAAATATTTCCTTTTCTTCTTTATCCTTCTTTTTTTTTTCATTATTCTTTGTGAATGACAACCTTGCTAGTAAGAGTGTTTATCTTACTACCAGTCCCAAGCCCAGATAAAAAGCGAGGGTTGGCATGTCAGGCTGGCAGCCGGTGCTGTAAAAATCACTGCCGTATCTCTTACGGATTCTGAAAATATACTAGAAGTCATTAATGCTAGGGCATTCCCTATAAGCAATGCGCTGCAGCGGAGCCCAGCTGTAGTGAGAGTAAGCAAGGGTTGCTATGACGTTTCTCCAGAAGCGACGCACCACAACAATGTCCGATTGTGGAGAGAAGTAGGCAAAGGTTCTCATGCCTTTATGAACGTGGTTTAGGGAAAAAGATGATACCAAAACATAAGATCCATTTTGCCTCGTGGAATGTTGGGACTCTTTTAGTGAAAAATATGGAAGTGGTAGATGCTCTAAGAATGAGAAGAATTAATGTAGCATGCCTTCGAAAGAATAAATGGGGAGGAGATAAAGCTAAAAAGGTAAATAGATTCAAATTATGATATATAGGAAAGGATAGTAATAGAAATGGTGTAAGGATAATAGTGGAAAATAAATTCATAAATAAAGTCGTAGATGTCAATATAGCAAATGATAGAATTATTCAAATAAAACTTATATTAGGTGTAGAGGTCATAAATGTGATTAGTGTTTATGCACCACAGGTAGGATTAGATAATAGCATCAAAAAATAATTTTTGGATGACTTAGATAGTATAATGCAAAGAATACCTAACCAAGAAAAGGAAGTGATAGGTGGAGATTTAAATGGACATGTAGGAAAAGAGAATGCAGGATATGAAATAATTCATGAAGGTTTCGGCCTTGGAATAAGGAATGAAATGAGGAATGTCATTTTAGATTTTGCTATAGCATATGATTTAGTTATAGTGAATATCTTATTTCAAAAACAAGAAGAACACTTGATAACCTTCAAGAGTGGGACCAATTCTAGCTAAATAAATTTCTTCCTTATAAAAAAATTGGACAAATCCCTTTGTATAAATTGTAGGTTTGTATAAATTGTATAAGAAAATTGCTATAGCAAAAATTTAGCGCATGTTAGAATTATTAAAAGTGAAGACCAAAGAGTTCTAGTCAAAGATGATGAAATTAAAAAGATATGGAAAACTTATTTTTATAGTCTACTAAATGATACCCCACCAGAACATTTAACATTAGATGTTAGTTTAAATAGAGAAGAAAATAGGAATATTAGTTATTTTCTAAAAATTCGAATATCCAAAGTAAAGGAAGCTGTAAAAAAATGAAGACCGAAAAAGCTTTAGGCCCAAATAATATACCAATTGAGGCATGGAAGTGCATGGGAGATGTAAGTGCAACATAGTTAACTAATTTTTTTAATAAGATTATAAAAACAAAGTTAATGCCAAGTGAATAGAGAAAAAGCACTACAATCCCAATACATAAAAATATAGGAGAGATTCAAAATTGTGCAAATTATCAGAAAATAAAACTAATGAGTCACAATATAAAGTTATAGGAAAGAGTAATTGAACATAAAATAAGACAGGAAACTAAAGTATCTGAAAATCAATTTAGTTTTATGCCAGGAAGATCAACCATTGAGGTCATTTTCTTACTTAGACAACTATTTAAGAAATATAAGGAGAAGAAAAAGAACTTATACATGATCTTTATTAATTTAAAAAAAGCATATAATCGAGTACCAAAAAAGTTAATATGGCGAATGATGAAAAAGAAAGGAATTAATAATAGATACATTGATGTTATTAAATATATGTATGAGGGAGTTACAACAAATATGAGAATCATTAGTGAAGATGCTAATATTTTTCCAGTTAAAATAGATTTACATCAAGGCTCAACTTTGAGTCCTTATTTTTTTACTTTAGTAATAGATGAAATTACAAGACATCTATAGGAAAAAAGTACCTTGGTGCATGTTATTTGCATATGACATTGTTCTAATAGATGAAATTAGATAATGACTAAATTTGAAATTAAATAGGTGAGTAGATGCCTAAGAATCTAATGGTTTTAGAATTAATTGTACAAAAACTGAATATATGAAATGCGATTTTAATAATAGTGAGAACTTAGATGAGGAACTAATTAAGATTTTAAATTAAGTAATAACAAAAACTAATCACTTCCAGTACTTAGGACCAATAGTTGAAGAAAATGGAGAAATTGAAAAAGATATAATACATAGAATTCAAGCAAGATGGAAGAAATGGCAAAGCGCGTCAGGAATTTTATGTGATCATCAAGTCTCAATTAAATTAAAAGGAAAATTTTATAAGACTGCGATTAAACCCGCTATGCTTTATGGGGGGGTAGAATGTTGGGCGGTTAAAGAACAATATACACATAAAATAAACGTAGTGGAAATAAGAATGTTAAGGTGAATAAGTAGTAAAACAAAAAAAAGATAAAATTAAGAATGAAATAATTCGAGAAAATCTAAAAGTAAGACCAATAGGTGATATAATAAGGTAAAATAGATTAAGATGGTTTGGTCATGTTAAACAAAAGCCTGAAATAGCACCGGTTAGAAGAGCAGAGTCTATCCAAGTAAAAGGTAGGAAAATGAAAGGAAGACCCAAAAAAACATGGATGGAAATAATTAAACAAGATTTGAAAATATTACAAATTACTAAAAATTTAATCTCTAATCGCCAAGAATGGCATAATAGAATCCATGCAGCCAACCCCACCCAGGTAAGAAATGGCTTATGATGATGATGATGATGATTCTTTGTGAATAAGAAGAATTGATAACAAAGAGACATAATTAAAAAGAAAAAATAAACGAATTGACAATGACAAAAGCACAAGTCACCTTGACAACACCACTGGCAATACAAATGCAATCTCTTTAGTACACCAAATAGGTGTCCATTTTACCACTGCAACTTATCCCTCTATGTCAGAGAAGAAACACGACACATGAAAACAATATCTAATTGGATCAAGCACCTCTCGCTTAGATGCATGAGAGCGAGTGATATTTCCTTTGACATTGATTTCCTTGTTAATTTAATAGAAACTCAAGATGCCATTGATGTCATTAAAACCATATGCACTTCCTGTTGATAATTGGGAAAAATAAGTAATTTTATTTTTTCCATAATGCTTTTTCGAAAATGAAAATTACTTGACTAAACCTCCTCATTCAGCATAAGTTCATCAACAACTTTCGAAAGCTGTTGTCAGAAGGTTAGATGCATTTCCTAAGATTCTTTTGAACATAATGACTAGAAAACTTCCAATTAACAAGGGATGTTTCCTTGCCCTGTGTATTTCCATAACAAATAATGCTATAAGAATAAGCTTGAATATTCAATAGTTAGAATCCAGGTACAAAAGCCAACAGTAAATTGATAGTTAGGCTTCAGGTACACAAGCCAGTGGTAAACTGAAATGGAAGAAAAAGGATTGCATTTGCATCGAAGACAGAACCAATAGGTTTTTCTATAGGAAAATAATATTAGAAGATGAAAAATATATATAAATAAAGAACGCAAGATACATAAATATTTATCAAATAAAGAAGTGAAGAATCTAAACAGGTCCTTACAAAAGAAATGAACAGTTGCAAAGTATGCTGCTCACTGCCAACTGTGAACATGTAAAGAAAAAACAAAAAATGGCTATAGAACATAGACAAACCACTCCATCTGTTGATGCAGATGCCAGACGAGTAGTCATCCACTGACTCATTGACAAATCAGTCACTTCTCCCTCATGTGTACCAATGAGTTGGACTCCATCAATCAACTTCTCGATGGGACACTTGACAGGCTGCTCCGCAGAAAAAGGTTCACCTCCTCTTCCCACCTTTGTTGTATCAATTTTCAGAACATGATTTCCAATGGACACAACCAGGATTTCCTGTAAGACAACGCTGTCAGAGATATAAGTGATCTGCCCTTTTTTCCCTTTCTCAACAAAAGGAATGATTGCCATTGCCTAAATAAATAAACAACAAGAAAGTAAGCTGGCAAGATTTTAATTTCTTGAAATATCAGTATCACACTGTACAGATATGAGCAGTAATACCAAAGGCAACCAGTAAAATCCAGGTTATTTTCCCAAAGTTATATGTTCATTACTTTATTATTCTATAATTTATCAATTCTCTTATTGCACATAAGGACCATATTCTAATTATTATATAAATGCCGTGGGTCTTCGGAAATGAAATGCAACCAAGCATCCAATATTCATGTCAATTTATTCATAGACATGTCCCAATCCTTCATAAAAAAAACATTGCAAAAATATCTGACTGGTAGTTATGTAGCTGAAGCTTCATTCATTACTTGTTTGTGACAATGCCAACAGACTCGTGGCCTAAATGCTTCCCAATCTCCCACAATCTGAATGGCAACAATAGCTTTTCCGGTTATCTGGGGCTTGTCTTCCTCATCTGGACAGACTGGACCTTCATTAATCTTCCACACAAAGATTCTTCCATCTATGCTAGAACTGCAGAATATAAAGCAAATTTACGGATAGAGACAGGAAATGAGTTTTTTTTTATAAAAAAAAAAAAAAAAAGGTAATAGACAAATATTTTAAAAAAAAATACCTTGCTAAAAGGTGAACATCCTCAGCAAAGAAAGCCATGTCAGTAACTCTCTGTACGAAATAACAATTTCCAAATGGGTGAAAATCAATAGCTGAAAAATGTAATCATGTAAATATTTTGTGTGCAAATACATAGTGTTGGCTAAACAGCATCCTTAAGTCAATTAACTACAATGAAAGATCACACTACTACAGGCAAAGGCAAGACAAAAGTACATGTACAACTCAAAAGCTAAAAAATATAGACACACAAAAAGTTATCTGATAATGATGTAAGGAGCGACTGATATAAAGGAAGTGATGTTACTATGCAAACAAATTATTTTCAAAGCAAGACACTTCCATCAGGCTCAAGTCAGATGATCACCTATCCATTGCAACCCCAGCAGCATAAAGTGCCAGTTGCAGGTTCCGTCATATGAGTTAACTCAGACGCATCATTAGAATCATGGCTGAGATTGCAATTCATCATCACCACTAGAAAACCTTGCAACAGGATTAAGAAATTAATGCCCACCGTCAACATCGTTGATGTCTAAGCCAGACTCCAAATAAATGGAGACTGGCAACACATCCTTGATGGTACTGTGCCCTATCACGGATCTTAAAACAATTAAACCAAGCATCCTCAATCTTTACTTACTACGCACATCCACCCTTCAGGCAATCCATGTTAATATTTGGGTTGTATTGTTACCATTTACCAGCACAAACAACACTATTTTTTGGGTCTAATCGATGACAGGGTTATCTCCCTCGCAGCCTAAGAAACACAGGGGCCCAGATCCATAGCACCTCTGACTTTTCAAACAATGACATATGCAATAGTTAGTTTGAATTTACTGATAACAAATAGTACTTACGAAACGTCCATAACTAATTTACGGCATACATCATAGTCAGGGCTCTCCAGCGTGAATCATTCTATGTGCTAGGTGCTGAGCAGTAACCACCTGGCGCCTGCACCACCATTGGCATTTGCCACAGAGTCAGAGGCCAGCTTTAACTTTCTTAAATGAGCCAAACCATCATACTTAGGAAGGATGTCCATGTGCAAGTCTTTCCATTTCTCTAGATCAAAACTTTTGCTTGCAAATGATACCTCTTCTCTAAGATTCCTTAGAATTGTTGGCATATGCCTCTAAGTGCACTTAATCAAATTCAGGAAACAGGAAATAATTTTAGTTTTCATTTTGTCCTATAAATGAGATAGAAACACTCGGTGATTCAAGGAATTGGACTGTCCAAATTCAGGAAATCAGAATTTGCAGGTCCCATGGATTCAAAGGAAAGTTTGGGCAGACATTTTCAGGAAGGGCATAACTATTTAGTCCTAACTGTTGTCATCTGCACAGTATGCAAATTAATGTAGGCCACAGAAAATCCAGCTCTTTCAAATGAAACCCAGTAAGTAAAAAAGGACATGTCAAAGAAATTCACAGTTCATTCTCAACAAACAGATAAGACCGGGTTCATCTGCTCTGAATCAATAAAATGAGCTACGGCTCAGGGGAACTACGAACATCTTTAGAGGTGTCACTCAAAAATCCAAATAGCAGCTATCCAGAACATTCCTATGGTAAACCCAATGAAGTACACAATCCAACGGATTCGTGACGCTACAAAGTCCACCTAGTAGCAGAATGAAGGAGCCAAAGTACTACAATAACGAACCGACCAGCATATTAACGAAATGCAACGGTTGTTAACAAAACGTGAGAAATGTTATAGGCTAGTATTCAACCTGGGTATGGCCTTTAAGCAAAGATCTCAGTGCTGTATTGATATTCAGCACCCGAATCGCGCCCAGCTTCAGCCCGTAGCAGATGTAAGTCCGATTCACAGCAATCTGGCGGCCTAGTACTAAACTGGGATCGGAGACATACTTGGTGATGGGCGTGACCTCAAGCTGCGGCTGCGCCTCTCCTGGCAAACGATCATCAATATCATAGACAACCCTGTCGCCCACCAAGTGCCGCCCCTTGGGAAGTTTGCTGCTGGGGAGACGCAGGGGCGACGGCTGCGGGGGAGCTGACACGAGCATCGCTGCTGCGCCTGCCGATGCAGAGGGGGGCGGCGGTGGTGGTTCAAGGTTGGCCGTAGCGTTCGGGCTGAGGAGAGCCATAAGACGGGCGCCGGGATTAGGGTTTGGAGGGGGAATTTGGGGAGAGGGCGCGGCGAAGGAGGCGGAGACGGGCCTGGGGGGGTCGTGGGGGTAGTGAAGGTAATGGTGGAGGGGAGGAGGGGTCTGAGACGAGTAGGAGTAAGGGCCGGTGGGCGTTGGATAAGGATGGGGCGGCGCAAGATAGGAAGAGGGGATGGGAGCGTTTTGAGGGGCATTGGAGGGCTTGAAGAGCATGTGGATATCGAAAGCCCCTCCCGTTTGGTTCGGGTTTCCGGCGGAAGCCATTTTGGAGGAGGAGAAGGAAAAAGATATCCTGAGCTTGCCTGAGCCTGGAGAGAGAGAGAGAGAGAGCAAGCGAGAGAGTGAAATGGAAGGAGAGTTCAAAGACTCCACAGATTGCTAGAGTCGGGAAGAGGACGAGAAGAAGCGAAAAGCAAGGCGAAACGACGGACCTGCAGGTGCAGGCTGCAGCGCCAGAGCAAGTAGAGACGCAAGCATACTCATTACTCACTCGAGCCGAGCCCGAACTGCAAGCAAAATCATTTCAGCTCCATCTAGCTCACTTGCGCGCGTGCTTTGGTAAATTAATATTTAAAAATAAGGGTGCGCTTGGTAATAAGCTGAAACTTTTGCTTCGCATAGCTATTAATTTTTTAATTATTTTTTTATATATTTTTATACTTACACTTTTTTTTTATATTCAATTATCTAGCTCATCTATTTTTAACTTTATTTTATATACTTTTTTTCATAATTTTTATTGTATCACGTCACGTTATTTTTTTTTTAATTTAAAAATTTTTATATCAGCCACTAAGCGGCTAGTCTAAGTGTTAAGCTTGATGTCACACGTCCCATGCGACCTGGATGCAAATGGCGTTGAGGTGTTTTCCTCCTCTTTTCTCTAGGAGCTATATTTCTAATTATACTGGTAGAGCTGTCTTTAAAATTTCTTAGGTGGAACAGATTGTATCCCATATTTTGTAATAATGTCTCGTAACTTTAGAGTAATAGATATTAAGATAGATGTAAATATGTCAATCCAAAAAAAAAACTTTTATATTAAAATTTTTTATATATAAGTTTTATCACTTGCTAAATACACACTAAATAAATAACATTGCACTGAAATTTAGGGTGCCACAAACGAACCCAAATGGTAAAGTCTCGATCTTCTCTGCAGGTAGTTGGCATTTTGATCTTGCTAAAGGTATTTTGTGTCTCCTATTTTAAAAATATAAAATAAAAAAATGTAAGATAAACTAGGCGTGAATTGTAAAAGAAAAGAAAAATATTGAAAAGAAAGAGGGATGTGACTTAAGTTAAAAAATACTTATTTCTTTAAATAAGATTAGATAAATTTCATACATTAGATTTCCACAATTAACTTGGATTTGCACTTATATAAGTATCTAAGGTTAGTATTTAGCAATTTTAAGTTTTGAAATTATTGTTTGCACCCATGAACTGATGAACAGTACTTGTGCTTAGAAGAAGGGTTCATTTAAGAATGTGAAAAAAATAAGAGAAAATTTTACAAATAATTTTAATATGGTATAATATGAATAATGATTAAAATAATAGAACAAATATAAATTTGATAGAATAAGAATGTAAGAATATATGAAAAGATTAAACTTCAAGATTAATAATAAAAAATAAGATACTCCGATAGCTAAGCTCTCGTATCACATTAAAAGGTATATAAAAGGTGGGAATTTTTTTTTCATTTTCCTTGACACCAAACAAAGCCTATATATTTTCACAATACTGTAATTTAAGAATTTTTGCAAATATGTCTGCAACATTTTACCAATATTGCATCTATGTTTCTAAGTTTGTTAATATCGCAAATATGTCCACAAAATTTAAATGAAATTGCAAGTGTATTCCTTCCATTATGATGCCATTAAATTTTTTGTAAATGACAATAATACCCTTTTAAGCCAAATGATGTACTTACACTTTTTGCAAATGTTATAACTATATTTGTAAAAAATCCAAAATAATAATATATAAAATAATAAAATAGCAAGTATAAGAAAAATTGTAAGTGTATCACTTAGATTAAATGATATTATTGTTATTTTATAGAAATTCTAATGATGTCCTAATGGAATTGAGACTCTTGTAATTTCGTGTAAACTTTCTAAGTATATTTGTAATATCGGTAAACTTTAGGATACAGATGTAATATTGGTCAAACTTTATAGACATATTTGCAAAAACTCCTGTAATTTATCTTGTGTTATTGTAATTTAAACTTAGACTTGGAATAGAAAGGTTTCATTTATGAAGTTTTCAAGTTTCAAACAATAGCATTAAAGACAAATATTTAATGTGCTATGATTTTTTTACCTCTAATCAAAGCTTAATTGTAAGATAAGTCGATATATAATATATGTATATACCAATAAAAAAAATCCAAGTTCTCTAAAAAAAAAAGAATTCAGGTAAATTTTTTAATAAAAAAATCCACGTAGTTTAAAGACTCCATGAGAGGCACCTGTGCCTGTGGCGTTATGGTATGCACATTGAGCATGCTTGTCCGAGATCCCGAGTTCGACCCTCGGACAGTTCACGGAGCATGCTCCTATGCTCCCGGGAGCATGTAGCACTGCATGCTCTCGGGCGCATACACCTATTTTTTTATTTTTTTGAAAATTTTTTCATAAACTTGTTAGCCTAAGTGTATTTAACGTATGTATCAATTTTTACCATTTTTGGAGATTTTTAGATTTTTATTTTTTATTTTTAAAAATCAGTGGCATTTTAGTAATTTAAAATTACCTAAAATGTCATTGATTTTCAAAAAGCAAAAATAAATATCTAAAATACTCAAAAAATGGTAAAACTTTACATACATATTAAATACACTTGGGCTAACAAGTTTATGAAAAAATTTTCAAAAAAAATAAAAAAATAGGTGCATGCCTGGGAGCATAAGATTACATCCCGACAGTTCACATCCGTTGTTGTCAAATCACGAGGCAAAAAAAAAATGAAAAGCACTCCATGAGAGAGGAAACTAGATAACCAAAAAAAAAAACCTAGAGAAAATGAAGAGTAAGGAAGATAGGAAATTGGAATAGCAAATAATGCAATTAAGTATTGCATCAAGAGTTTCTCTATCCACCACATTGATGCAGACTTTCTTGGTTGGCGGTTCACGGGTTTTTACGGCTACCCCGAAACTCACCATCGACACCAAAGCTGAAATATTCTCAACAAGCTGAGCGTCGGGAGTAGTGTTCCTTGGCTAGTTATGGGTGATTTCAATGAAGTCATGGGTCCAAGTGAATATATTAGCTGGAGGATTCGTCCCCAAACCCAAATGGATCTTTTTTTGTGAAACTATGGATAGATATAATCTGCAGGATCTTGGCTTTTCTGGTGTGACCATGACATTGAGAAACAATAAAAGGGGACGACAAAGAGTGGAAGCGAGATTGGATAGGGGGCTTTCCTCTCTGTCTTGGCTAAACTTGTTCCCTCATGCGAAAATCAATCATTTATGGACTCCCACTTCGAACCATTGCCCCATCCTGTTGGTACTAGATTCAAATGAAGGAAGGAGAAAACCGTCATGGGAGTTTAGATATGAGCTATTCTGGGCCCGTGATAAAGAGGCCTCCAGAATTATTAACCAAGTATGGGAATCCGAACCTCCGACGGCTTCGCATGTTCGTGGAAGCTTAATCGGTGTGGTATTGAGCTATCTAATTGGAATCGAAGAAAGAGAGGCAATCTCCGAAAAGCGATTGAGCGGAAGTAAAGGGAGCTTGATTCTATTATGGGTATGAGGCCTAGTGACGAAAGGGATCATTCTATGCAAAAGCTAAAATTCCAAATCGATCTTCTGTTGGAAGATGAGGAGCAACTTTGGAGGATGCATGCGAAGTCACATTGGCTCCAGGAGGGAGACAAAAACATTAGGTTTTTTCCACCAAATCGCCTCCAACAGACGACGAACAAATTTCGTTGAGGCGTTGAGGGACCAGAACGGAGGCTGGATTAGGGACTAGGACCAGTTGATTGATATGGCAGTTAAGCACTTCTCTGAGGTTTATTCCTCATCTACACCTCGGGAGGCGCCATGGGTGGAGAACGTAATCACAAGAAGAATTTTTGATGAACAAAGGCTATCCCTAACGAAACCCTTGAAGACTGAGGAAGTTGTCAAAGCGATTAAAGGTATGAATCCTACTAAGGCCCCGGGCCCGGACGGAATGTCGGCCGAATTCTATCAAAAACATTGGAACACCGTGGGTAGAGAGATCATCAAGTGGTGCAAGTTGTTCATGGAAGAGAGCAATCCCGCCCAACTGCGTAGGCACGTAAAGGACTCAAATTCAACCACACTAATTTTGATTCCAAAAAGGGCTAAAGTTCATGTATTATCTCATTTTAGACCTATTAGCCCATGCAATGTGGTCTATAAAATTTTGGTAAAAGTCCTAGCTAACAGACTTAAATTGATACTCCATGATGTCATCGGGGAAGAATAAAGCGCTTTTGTTCCTAGGTGGCTTATCACAAATAATATATTGATCGCCTATGAAGCAATTCACTCATTGCGAAGGCGCAAGAATGGGCATAAGCGAGAGATGACTATTAAGCTAGATATGTCGAAGGCCTATGACAGGGTCGAATGAAATTTCCTCAAACGGATGATGGAGGCTAAGAATTTCAGCGAGGTGTGGATCAATTGGGTCATGAGTTGCATATCCACGACCAGATACCGAGTAAATGTTAATGACTTCAAATCCTCATACTTTCAACCGCATGGGGGGTTAAAGCAGGGAGACCCACTATCTCCATACCTATTTTTATTATGTGCGGAGGGTCTTTCGGCTATGATTTCTTATGCAGCCGCTTGTGGAGCAATTCATGGCATTAGACTACAACTGCATGGCCCGACGATAACTCATCTGCTGTTTGCGGATGACGCTATCATCTTCCTTAGGGCGGATGGGGGGAATATCATGAATTTTTTGGACATTATAAACCAATATGCGGATACTTCGGGCCAGATGGTAAATGTTGACAAAATCACGGTCTTCTTCAACACTAATATGGAAAGCTCTGCCAGGAGGGAGATGATCCAACTATTAGGATCTGCTGGAAATGATTTCCACCAATACCTAGGCCTCCTGGCCTGGCTTGGAAGATCCAAAGTTGGAATTTTCAAGGGCCTCAAAGAACGTATATGGAACTGAATTCAATGATGGAAAGGTAAGCTGCTCTCGTGGGGTGGAAAAAGATGTTAATCAAGGCGGTTGCTCAGGCTATCCCTTTGTACATGATGAGAATCTTTTTATTGCCCAAATTATTTTGTAATGACATTAATGGGATGCTCAATAAATTTTGGTGGGGAGAGAAGGACGGTAAAAGAAAATTGTGTTGGGTGGCATGGAAGGATATTTGCAAGCCAAAGCGATCGGGTGGAATCGGATTTAGGGATTTCCACAAATTCAACTATGCTCTTCTTGCAAAGCAAGCTTGGAGGTTAGTATCGTGTAACACATCCTTATGTCACAAAGTTCTTAAGGCCAGATATTTCCCAACCTCAGACATATAGACATACAAGGCGAAGTCATCTGACTCTTTCACCTGAAAGAGTATTTTGAAGGCGAGAGATGTGATTCAAAGGGGCTGCAAATTGAGGATTGGAGATGGGAAATGGGTAAGTTTCTTTGCCGATATCTGGCTCGAATCTAAGGTAGATAAGGCAGGACCCCTTCCGCATTCAATCCCGGAGGATGTGAGGGTTAGCCACTTTATTGATGGTGAAACAAAATCATGGAACAAGTACCGGGTGCTGGCTGCTGCGGGGGAGGCTGCATGGCAAGAGATCAATCTAATTCCCCTTCCCCAAAGGAATGCGGACGATCGTCTGTTTTGGAAGCATGAACCAAATGGATTCTACACGGTAAAATCGGCATACAGACTACTGTGCTCAGATGATGACAACTCGGCCCTATCTGGATGTCATAAGGCAATATGGCGGTTGAAACTCCCAAGTAAAGTCATAATTTTTGGATGACAACTTCTCATAAATGCCCTCCCTACTCTGAAAAATCTGATTCACAGGGGCATTGCGGTGGACCCGTGTTGCGTGTTATGCAAGAATGATACCGAAGATGAGAATCACCTGTTTCTGAGGTGTGCAATGACCGACGAGGTTTGCAGGAAAGCTGCAAGGATGGCTTCTCAGGGGGTAACAATCTGGGAGATTTTGGAAACTCTAGTGCAGGAGAACAGATCCGAGGATCTCGCTTTTTTCATCTTGAGCTGTTGGAGGGTATGGTATTTACGGAACAAGATCAGGAGGAGGGACTTCATCCAAAGTTCACGGACACATTGGCATGGTGTGCGGAGTTTCTTAACCAGCATAGGAGTGCAAAAATGCTCGTTTACACGGGTCTTTTGGACAGATCCCTTGTACCCCGATGGTCCAAACCGCCGCCGGGTTTTGTCAAGATAAACATGGATGCACGTCGTCATGGGGACTTGGGTACTTTCGGCTGTGCAACTGTTATTAGAGACTCCTAGGGTGTTTTTGTTGCAGCAAGAGGGTGGATACGGGGTGGTATGAGGGAACCACTATTTACGGAGGCTACTGCTTTCCTGTTGGGGCTTAGGTGGGCACTCCACTTACATGTAAATCGTGCACAGTTTGAAACAGATTCTCTCATTTTGTGCAACTATCTGTCTAATATGGAACCCATTACCTCCCAGGTGGGTTTTATTATTGCTGAAATTAGGTCTATTCTCGCTAACAATGGTTCTTTTTTGGTCCATCATGTACTACGGCAAGGAAATGCAGTTGCTCACTCCTTAGCTGAATTAGTTTTGGTTTCTTTAGAGGACCACCAGTCTTGGTGGGGCAACCCCCCAAGCTATTCGTGGGAAAATCTGTACAGATAATTTTTTGGCAATAAATTGTTTGGATTACTCTATCCCTAACCCCTTTAATATTGAAAGGGAACAGGGATAGAGTGATTCCTTTTATCAAAAAAGTATTGCAATGCATTATTGGTTTAGCCTAGCAGCACGACTTGAGGTGTATGAGTATTGATCCTAACTTAAAATAATAGTAGAAGCGTGGTCTTCATTGTAATAAGAATGTATTGCAGTGTTGCAGCTTCTTGATTATAGTAATAATTGTTATTTTTATTGTTAATATTATAACTTCCAAGCATCATTCATTTATTTTTAATGAGATTTTTGCATCCATACCTGCATAATTTTATTAACATTACAAGTATGTCACTGTTTTCAAGAAAATTGCATCTATACCAACTTAGTTTCATTAAAATTGAACTCATGTCACTTCCATTAGGGCTAAGCCATTCAACGTTAAATTATTTTCAAAAACATCACTTGAACAAATAAAACCATTATTTGCAACCATCATATGTATCATAGCATTATAAAATTGTTGCAAAAAGCAAAATATCTAATTAATAATAAAATATGTAATAAATATTTAAATAATAAAAATAAAATAATCGCTTTAATATATATATATTGAATAAAAATGATAAGAAATTACTTTACGATATCAACGAATTAATTTAAAAAATATTTTTTTTACTTAAATCATGTCGAATGTTGAATACGTCTATTTCAAGCCCATCAGATTCTAAAAATTCACATAATAAATATTATAAAAAATTCAATTTCTAATATAATAACATAAAATGTACAAAACTTTAAAATATAAAATTTCAAAATTTGACATGATTTAAGTGAAGAAAAATTTTAAAATTAAATTTTTGATAATTTAAAATATTTTCTTACAATTTTTATTCAATATAGATATGTATTCAAATATATTTTGCTTTTTGCAACAATTTTATAATTTTTATGATGCATGTCATGGTTGTAAATAACAGTTTTATTTGTTCAAGTGGCAATTTTGAGAAAAATTTAACGTTGAATGGCCTAATTCTAATGGAAGTGACATGAGTTCAATTTTGATAAAGCTATGTAGGTATAAATGCAATTTTCTAAAAAAGTGGTGACATGCTTGCAATTTCAATAAAACCATGTAGATATGCACGAAGAAACTGAACCTAGCGGCTGAGATGAAAGCAGTGGATTGGGAGATCAGCAAATTTTATTTTATTTTATTTTTATTTTTTTTTTAAAAAAAAAGGGTGGACGCGGAAGGTGTCTTTTTATCAAGATTGCCTAAGTGCTGTGGTTTGGTGTACGTACCAATGGAATCCGCGATTAGTTGATGATGATGCAAGCTAGATGCATGCCAGCCTACCGCCTATCAACATCACCTCCTCACTCTTTTATTTTTCTCACTTTCATAAATCAACATACTTTTCAATTTTAACTCCGCGTTTTTTGTCTTTTGGTATAACTATTCTATTTATTTCAATTTTATGTCTATTTTAATGTTTTTTTTTTTTATCTTAATCATGATTTTTTAACTTTTCAGAAAATTTGGTCCGCACCTTTTGACTACGATACTAAATGGAGCCTTAACCATTAGACCACCAGCACCTTTTCTATTATTATTATCTTTTCTTTCAACTTTATTCTCTATTATGAGGTGGCTAGGGAAGAAAGAAAAAAAAATCTTATTTTTTTTTAACATTTTTATCTATTTCAAAAATTTTCTCTTTATTTATAATTATTATTCGTCTAATATCACATTAGTTATCTTGTTAATTTTAAAATTTTTTCCATCACGTTTTTTCTTCTTCCCAAATGGACCCCGTATCACGTCACTTTAACATTTTTCACACTTCTTTTTTTTTTGCAAAAATGTTACTTTTTTTACAGCATACCAAAGGGATCCATAAGGTTTTGAGGAAAATGAAAAATAGAAAATCAGAACGCAAAAATCAATATTTAATAATCTTAGTTCTTTCTATTATTATTACCTTTATATTTTTTATTCTCGAAAATCAGTAGTATTTTAGGTAATTTTAAATTACTAAAATGCCACTGATTTTTAAAAATAAAAAATAAATATCTAAAATACTCAAAAAATAGTAAAAATTGATACACATGTTAAATGTACTTGGACTAACACTTGTATAAAAAAGTTTCCAAAAAAATAAAAAAATGGGTTAACAGTATACCCGGGTGCATTAAATCGCAATCCCTTTTTTTGCACATCTTTCATTTCAACTACCTTATTATTATTTTTTTTAATCTTCCAATTTACCCTAATTATATTTATGGGATCTTTTTTCCCCGCAGGTGTGGGTGGAAGATTTCCGTTTCTACTTTTTGGAAAGTGGAGGTTTTGTAGATTCTCTTGGGGTAGAGATATTACAAAAAAGTCTTTTTAGGGTGTGAAAGTTGCAAAGTATAAATACAAAAAAAATCTTCATTTTCCATTCTCATGTAAACAAATACACCCTTAAAAAAAAGAAAGGATAATTTGCAACTATGTTTACAAAGTTTAACCAATACTAAAGTAAATATTTACAAAAACTTATAAATCAACGATGTGTAAATAATTATATAAAATAATAAAATAAATAATACTTTAGGATATTAAATTAACTTGTAATTATTTAATAATTAATTAATAACTTAGATCATTTTAAATGATGCCTCATGTGCGCAAAATTTAAAAAAATAAAAAAATACAGTTGGAGCGTTAGATTAGAGATCTTTTTCCCCAAACGTTTGCACCCGTGGCTACCACAACTCCTAAGTGAACAATAGATTAAGGTGACATTTGGTATTTTAAAAGTTGATGGGAGTGGAAAATAGTGTATTTTATATGAAATTATAAAAGTAAAGATGAAATAAATAAAGTAATTAGAGTGTAATAGGAAACAAAAATTATTGAAAGTAATTGAAATGTAGGTATAAAACGGTCAAAATATGGTTATTCATCGAGTTTGGAAATGCCTAATCTCATAGATTTTCATCCCACGTCTCCTGCAGAGATTAAAAAACTATACTAAATCATCCAAAGTTACCAATGTCATTTAACTTGCTTGATAATCTCAACAAGGTAATGTTTGGTTATGGGTGTGTTTGGCAACAAGAAAAAAATGTCAACATAAAACTTTTCAATCTAAAACTTTTCACTCTCCATAATTATCATATTTTTTAATCATTTTTTCACATTTTCCCATATAACTACCCTCTTTTCAATTATTTCTACACAACTATCCTTACAATTAACCTATCTATTTTAACTTTATCATCTTTACTCTTCATCATTACTCCTATCATATCACATCATTTGACAACTTTTACTCTCCAAAACTTTTCATCAAAAGTTTTATCTATTCCCAAATATACCCTGTATATAAAAGTTTTTAAGTAACATTTCTCAATTTAAGTTTTGAATTTAAAATTTTTCATTCTTTACGACTATTATTTTTTAATCATTTCATCAAATCTTCCTTTATAAATGTCCTACTTTTTAATAATTTTCACATAATTATTTATATAATTTATTTATTTATTTTAACTTTATATTTTTTACTCCTCATTATCACCTTTCTCACATCATATTATTTTCTCTTATTATAAAAATTTGTATCTAAAAAAATTTTCATCCAAAAATTTAATAGCTTTTCTCAACACACTTGATCCAAAAGAATCACTTAGTACATTAATCAAATTTAGATGACGTCTAGGAATTAACAAGAGTGGGAAACAATGGCAAAGGGCGAGATTCCGTTCCCTTAGGCTAGTAATTACTTCATCAATCACACAAAATTTTCTCCCTTTACCCCAACCTTCGACCATTTTCGCTATTAATTACCTGCAACAAACATATTTATTTCAATTATATTCTTATCATTTTTTATCAATCATACATTCATCAAAATATTTTGTTTTTATTTTATACGAATACTACAAATTTTCACTCTCCCACCTTTCCCTTGAAAAGCACACCGTCATTTCAATTGGTCAATCCCCTAGCACTATCTGAGCTCGAAGCCTTGAACCTCTTCAGATGCCCCAGTCCCCCAGTACGTTCCACCGGTGTTATTGCCGGAGCGCAATTCAGTGCACCCGGGTGCATTCAGCCTCAACGCACCCGGTGCACTGCACCTATTTTTTTTTATTTTTTTTTGAAAATTTTTGCATGAAGTTGTTAATATAGGTTTATTTAACATATGTATCAATTTTTACTATTTTTGAAGATTTTTAGATATTTTTTTTAGATTTTTAAAAATCAGAGGCATTTTCGGTAATTTTATTAACCATTTTATACAAAAATTTTCAAAAAAAAAAAAAAAAAAAAAAGGTGCAGTGCACCCGGGTGCGTTGAGGCTGAATGCACCCGGGTGCACTGAATTGCGCTCCGTTATTGCCACCCCAATTCGTCTCATCCTTCGGTGCTCCAGCAGTATCGTTTAATGTTATGCGTATGCGACCTCATTTAATGTGATGTAAGCCATTAAGTGATTAATTAATTAGTATAATTACTTTAATAACACAACAGATTATAAATATAAAAAAATGAAAAATTGTGTTTGGTAATGCGAAAATATGAATGAAGAATGAGAAGTGTAAAAAGTAAATATATTAATCGCTCAACTATCAAATTGTTTCTATTTTTGTTCTTGTATGCTAATTATTTTCTCATATTTTCACAACACGGATTTGCTTATGTGAAATTTTTTTTCTATGTATCTTTTTTCATTTTTAACATCATTTATATTATATTATCATGGAAATGTTTCAATTATCTAATATTAATGTAGATGAACCCCATCTAAATGTGCAAACTTAATATAATAAAATAATTAATTTTAATTTTAAAACTCTATTTTTAATATCTAAATTACCATTGCTATGTCAACAAATGATTTCATAAAATAATTCTAGTACATATGCAATTATGTTTAAATATTTTTCATACTTTACACATGAATATATATTTCGACAAATGCAGCTACGCACATATATAGTTTGGATAAAATTTAATTTTCTAACTAAATAAATAATATTAAATATAATAAGTAAATTGAATTCACTATCAAACATTAAGATTTGAAAAGAATTATATGGATCCGACTTCAATGTATGTCATACTAAGCCTCATTGCATAAAAAGCAAGAGCGAATGAGTCATGGATGACGACGTGGTTCCTGACCATGGCACCTGTCGGAGTTGGCTGGCTGGTTGGCTTGCTCAAAATGACTAGCTATTGAGATTGAGTAATTTACTAAGGCCGTATTCCAAGTCATACAATATTCTTGGATTGAATCTTTATTATTATTTCCGAAATAACGTTATGATTCTCAAGATAGCTTTTTCAATTTCCAATACAATTTTACTCATTTTCAATATAATTTTAGTCATTCTCAATATACATCATAACATTCTATCTTAGATACATATTCAATCCAATAATCTTGAATAATTTAGACTTGTATGATTTGGAACATGCCTTAAAACGTGAGAGCCGGTAGATGACATGGCCAACAGGCCTTATACACAATCTAATTTTAATTGAATGGGCCCATGACAACTCGTAATCAACCCTGTTCCACAATATTAACATTATGTTCCGTTGTTTCAATGGGAGCGCAATTCAGTGCACCCGGGTGCATTCAGCCTCAACGCACCCGGGTGCACTGCACCTATTTTTTTTATTTTTTTTTGAAATTTTTTTCATGAAGCTGTTAATATAGGTTTATTTAACATATGTATCAATTTTTACTATTTTTGGAGATTTTTAGATATTTTTTTTAGATTTTTAAAAATCAGTGGCATTTTTCGTAATTTTAAATTACCGAAAATGCCACTGATTTTTAAAAATCTAAAAAAAATATCTAAAAGTCTCCAAAAATAGTAAAAATTGATACATATGTTAAATAAACCTAGATTAACCATTGTATACAAAAATTTTCAAAAAAAAAAAAAAAAAAATAGGTGCAGTGCACCCGGGTGCGTTGAGGCTGAATGCACCCGGGTGCACTGAATTGCGCTCCGTTTCAATGTACTCAATCCTACTACTGTTAAGAACAGAAACGATTCTTTCTCTTTTTTTTCTTTTTTTTCCGTTGGCTATTTTTTGACCTTTTTTTATTGAACGGACAAGAATTTTTTGTGGTAATTTGTGAATTGATTATTTTGAAGGATTGAGAAAATAAGCAATCACGATTAAATACAAACAACAATTCAGTGTGGTTTGGTTTTAATCTTGCTTCAAAAATCAATTACATGAAATATTAACCCTCACAAATATGAGCTGCACAATGCTCACAACCTACCTTGAAAAACTCAAAGTATCTAAAATTTAGCAAATCCTCCATATAATATAAGGACTTGAAATTTTGCATTTTTTGTGATCATGAAATTTCATTATACTAAATCAAGAAAGTCATGACTACTAGACTCAATGGTCAAGTTCATTGGCATTGTTGCCGAATGACATGGTTCAAACCCTGTAGAGTGTAAATTTATAACCATTTGTCCAATTAGTAATAATGGGGTGTTTATAGATGCCCCTCCTGAATATGGGAGTATTTATAAAATGTTCATCTACTTTGAGTGTTGTATAAGTGCTTGATTTGTAATATTAGATGTCGTAGTTTGAGTATACTACTACCGAATATGGGAGTATTTATAAAATGTTCCTCCACTTTAAGTTTAAGTGTTGTATAAGTGCTTGATTTGTAATATTAGATGTTCTTAGTTTGAGTGTACTACTAATAAAAACAATAAGAAGTCATGTATGTCTGTGCAAATTAAAGAGGCAGCTGGAGCTGAAAAATGAAGAAGGTTGATGCATTCTTCCAAGATCCATGCAAATGCGGCATCATATTTATATATACATGCAATACAAGTACAAGGTGCCACTTCAAACAAGCAGCCAACTACAAACAGTTGCAGCAAAAAAGAAGACGAAGAAGAAGAAAGAATGTGATGATGATGATGATCATCCTCTAACATCAAACACACACACGTACATTCGGGGGTATTGCCAGCTTAATTGTCGCGATCGATCAGAGTTTTGCTGATTATATAAGGAAAGGAAGGGTAAAAAGAAAAAAAGAAAAAAATTACAATCCAAGAGCACCAAGGGGCGTCTTCCCCTGCCCAGCCTCGAAGTAGAAGATGAGCATAGCGAGCATGGCAATCCTTGCGTGCTTTATCTCTGCCAGCTTCAATCTCTCAAGCTTCTCTGTGTCAGGAATGTACACCCCATTCTTCAAAGTCCCGGCAAAGCCGAGGGGATCGAAGAACTTGCCACCTGGGTATCCCTGTTCTCCGGTTGCATTGGCGAAGTTGTCAGCGGTCCTGGACCAGGGGGTGGCCCATTCCACGGACTGGGAGTCGGGATTGAAGAAGTCCACCCACCTCTTGCTCTCCACCCACCCCATGAGGAGGAGCTGGGTGCCCAGCAGAGTCCCGAATGAGAAGGGAGCCACCGCGCCTGGGGCTGCCCCGGCCTCGAACCACGGCACACCGCTCCAGGCCTGCCCCACGAAGATGCCCACCACGGCTACCATTGCCCAGCGGCCGTGGATCAGCTCAGCCTCTCTGTACCACCTGAGGAATGCTGGGTCCTTGCCCAGTCCCAGTGGGTCGAATCCATAGTCACCAGGTAGCCTGTAACAGAAGACACACGCATGATCGATTCATCCCCTCGACTTTCTTTTGGAATCTTGATTAAGAAGACAAATTACAGTAGTGGGAAAAGAAATGATGATGATTTTGGGCACTTGGAAATTTTTTTTTTTAAAAAAAAATTAATAATAATAATTGGTAGGTAGTACTAGTAGTGTAGCTTACGAGCCATCTAGCCATTCGGGGTCGACAAAGTTGCCTCCGCCCCTGACTCCGGGGAGCCAAGATTTCTTAGCAGCAGCAGCAGCAGCGACGACGATGAGCTTGCGGGGTGCGGCGATGATGCTGGCATTTCTCCCAGAAAACAGCCTCTGGCTGCTGCTGCTGCTCTTTGCACCGGTTAGAAAGGGCGAGCCCAAGACAGCAGCAGCAGATGTGGCAGCCATTGCCATTAACACGACCAAGACGACGAAAGGAAGAATAAAAGTCGGGCTGCAATGCAATTCCTCTCCTTTGAATGTGAGACTTGGGGATGATTTTTATCGTGATATGATCTGGTAGAAGACATGGAAAGACATGGGCGTGATATCTTGAGGAAATCTACAAATTGGATTTTGGGCCAATCAGATCGAGCTATCAATCCGCTTCTCGAGATATTGTCCACACACGTGGGCAGTCTCTGTACCTCTTTTTCTCATTCGCATCTTCCCACGATTCGTTCATTCGACCAATCGCTTGCTACGTTTTGATTCTCCACAGCTGAGAGAGCAGAGTTTGTTTGCCATCGTTTAACATCTCTTGGAACTTCCAAGCCCTCGCTCGAGGTGACGATTTTGTGGGGGTGTCTTTTGGGAGAAAAGAGAAGCTTTTTGAAGTAAAGATGAGCAAGAAAATGTGCCTTCCATTTTGAAAATGCCAACCGTTTCCTAATAAACAAAATGAGTGTATTCGATTTGGGTATAATCATCACCGTAGCCCCTAAATTAATGGGTGGCACACTGCTGTTTCGATGGTGACACGCATTTTACCCAAAATATATTAAATTTATTCTAAATATATAATTACGTCTTGGAATGAACTATGGATCCAAATCTCATTTAGAAGGCTTTTAGTTGTATTGATTTTACGCATTGTTTTTTAAGAAAAAAACATGCATAAATGATTCCTTACTGTATTAAGCAAACGTAGGATGTGTTTGGTAATAAGTAAAAGTTGTTAGGTTAAAATTTTTCAATTTAAAACTTTTCACTCTCCACAACTACCCTATTTTTTAATCATTTCTTCGTATTTTTCTATACAACTACCTTACTTTTCAATCATTTTTACACGACTACCAATACAACTAACCTATCTATTTTAACTTTATCCTATTTATTCCTCATCATTACCCCTATCATATTATATCATTTGACAATTTCTACTTTCTACAATTTCTTATCAAAAGTTTTATCCATTTCCAAACACACTCGTAGTATTTTCCAATGATTAAGGATATTAACTAGCACTTTTAATGTTTTTGTGAGCTCAACTTTTAATCAATTTTAACCAACATTTTAATTCAAATTTTTATGAATTGGATTTGATAGTAGGTTGGAGTATGGATAATGGTTTTATTCGTATAGAGGTTTTATAACTTGGATTACAAATGGGTTTACCTCAACCTAATCGGAACAAGTAACCTTAATGCACCCGCCATCCTCCGTGCGTGCGTATGTGTTTCTTGTGAAGTAGGCGAACCCAAAAGCAGGGGCCAGGGGGTGTATTACCCCACCCTCACCATCTTTTAAGGAACTGGAACTAGTGTACACTACACAGTTTACCTTTTTTTTTTCTAAAAAAAATTATATATTCGAATGTCCCATATATAGTTTTGTTATTCTTTAATGCTTTTGAATGTTTTATTTAACATTTTAAAAATAAAACATTAAAACCAATCAAAAAATATAAAAGTTACATATATGAGACATTTATGCTTAGGCCTACATATAAATTTCAAAAAAGCTAAAAAATTTAAAAAAAAGTTATGCATTTGTAATAGTAAAGCTAAGTGCATCCGAGCGCACCAAATCCGAATGCGGTTTTAAAAAGAGGCTCATCCTATTAGTTCCAGCTAATAAGTTCAGATTGATTTTTTTTTTTTTTTGGTAAAATTATTGTCTTAAACGTATTTAATTCAGATATGAAAACTTATAATTTTTTAGATATGTAAAGGTATACTTTTTTTAAAATGTTAAAAATCAACAATTTTGGAAGATATTCAAGTCAGTGAGTACACCCACAAGTACCAATTCAAGTTACACCATTACCTGAACGATGCAACCTGAGATTTTGTCTTGAACCTTGCGAGCTGGCCAATGATTTCATTAGTCCCGTCCAACTACAAAATTAATGATCCAGCCCAAAAGCCTACCTATTTCCACCGGAAATCAACGAACACCTATTTTTCGGTCTGTCGTTGGCTGGTTTGGACAAGTGGAATCCGAGAAAAAAAATAAAGAGAGAGAGAGAGAGGAAAGATTTCGTGTTGTTATGTTATTGAACAAAATTTATATCCACACTTAGGCATGGATTACCAAGATTGAACAGAAGATTTGTGTGACTGATTAGAGTTGGTAATGGAGAGAATGGATAAGTTGTGGGAAAAAAAATATAAATAACAGGTGAAATGGTTGGAGTGAGAAATACAATATCAAATAAAAAAGAGCAGTCACCAGGCAAGTCGCTTGGTGGTATTACATGGGTTCAAATGCCATTAGATCGTTGGTTGGAGTTTCACGGGTGCTTGAGTGTAATATCAGATGTCATAATATATATACTAATAAAAAAAGAGTAAAATAATTAAAATGCAAGGTAAGTTTTTATGACCATGAGTTACATTGTGGGTCCGCCTGATAGATGTACAATATGTTCGTCCTACTTTTTGATGAGTACTTACAAATGATCTCAATTAGTATCATAAATTTACACTTATGCTTTGAGACATTTTTACAAATTTCATACAATATTCTAACACATATCTAACAACATCTCTAATTTTTTCGTATGGTAAACACACTCACGAAATGAGGAGACTGTTGCCCCCGCTCACCTTCGAAATCAAGTTACTGCTGTGCACGCCGACCGGTTTACCATGATGTTGCGTGCGCTGCGTAGTCCTACTTTGAATTGAATGCTTTCTATCGGAAGAAGGGAAAAAAAAAAAAACGTAGTAGCTGGCAGGTCCTATTTAGGCACCCTTATCAGTCAAATTAGAAAAAAGATGGCAAATTTTGATTGTCGTTCCATCTCACATATGTTAAGATCAGGCAACTGTGTAGCACATTTTTTGGTAGAAAACACTTTAGGGTGAGAAATCACTGAATCTGTGTGGATGGATAATCCTCCCCAATGTATTGCTGAACATCTGTATAATGATGCTCTTTTTTTTTTTTTTAATGTTTGCCCCGATGGTTTGGCCTCCTTGTGTCTCCGAGGTTTCTCCATCAGTGAGTTGTTTTCCGTGTAAAAAAAAAAAAAAAAAACAAAGGTAGCAGCTTACAGTTCTTCCAGGATTTCCAGAGTAGGATATAAATATGAAATGACCACCTTACGAAACGCATTTAAAACCATCACCAGCTTCCCCAGCTCTTCCTTTTCCCATGGGAGTCTCGCTGTCATATTCATTTCGTCCTTTTAGGCGTTTCGGACTTCTCATATTCATTTCCACGTTCAAGGCTGAGTTAACTGCTATGGCTTATAATCCTTTTGAATTGAATAGAATTCATGAGTTTATATTTCTGTCAGTTACGTAAAACCAATCGACTGCTGAATGCGAAAGATTTCCATGTTCAAATCATACACAGACAGCGAGCCACATTAATTCAACAAGTATTACATACCTCACCCCAAAAATTTTACTCAACTTTAATAATAATAATAATAATAATAATAATAATAATAATAATAATAAATACAACGTCACTTGGCACCTCGTGGGGGACACGGCGTGAATGTTTCTTCGTTGATTGCTCTATATAAGGAAAATTTCTTTACCCATAAGCACACCAAAATTCGTTTAAATGAACACTAAGTATACATTGACTTGTGGCAATGACCATAGATATATGGAAACAAGAACACTTTTTTTTTTTTTTTTTTGTCTTTGGTCTTGCTAGGTAAACCCGTTGGGCCGCTCGCTGCCCTTTGCAGATCTCTTTTGTGACTCCACATCGTAGTGAGCAAATGCAGCATCAAGTGCCTGCTTCCAAATAATAACAACTCAATAGGTTTAGGCTTCCCTGAAATGGAGAGCTGAAAACAAGACAAAAAATATCCACGTTCATAAAAAACCACGACATCCACATTCTGTAGTGGTAATGTTCATTGAAATATACATGCGCATTTGGCCATAGCAATCAATAATCCCAAGGCCATGACCCAAACACGTTGGCAGAATAGTCAGTAAAGTGGGCTGCAGATCAACAGAGACCAGTAGAAATTTCTAGTCTGTGCATGATATCCGCATTTTGCCTTAAACGTTTTCATTGAATCAAGGATCTCAAGGATATTGCCCACAAAGTTGGCAGAAATGCCACATTTAAGAGAGAAAGCGCACTGAAACTTTTTTGACTGTCAAGGACAAACCAACTTTTACATTTTCCATCATCACCAGCAAGAAAATTTCAGATCAGACGTCACAATTCCTTGTAAAGGAGGAGAATATGAATCATTATTGGTTGGCTATCAAGCTTATTGTCATGAATTCTTCAAGGTCAATTACCCGATTCAGTTGTCCACAAAATAGGTCCCCCAATCGCACGACAAGTTGCTGGCTCAGAACTAGGACTTTTAGTTCTAAGTTGATTTCTCTGTTTCTTCTTCCATTATTCCCATTTTTGAAAGGTTTCTTAGCATTTTCTTAAGACACTAGTAGTGATATTGATGATCCTCAGACAAGTTCCCATCCGAACTTCTGGATTGCAGCACCAAGGTGCGTCAACGATTTTGATGTTCCTGTCCATCATACAAATTGAGCCTCTTGCTTTCTTTCTGAAGCAATTGAGACTAGATCACTACACAGAACTGACACCAGTATTAAGTAGGATGGAGTCTTGGCAAATCCCAGTTTGTGATTGCACCAATATGGACTTTACCTTCTTTGAAGAAACCACATACGTTGTACTTCAGCTTTACTCCTATATTGATTTTTTTAGAACTGACACATGCAAATGGAATAAGAGAGTAAGTCATCACTTCAAAAGACAAACCTGTAACATGGGTTGAACAAGCAGAGAAACTTGATGACGGAAATCTGATTGCACCGACTCCTTTGTCTCCTGGAAATTTAGCAGTGTATAATAAGAAAGCTGTATCAAAAGGCTACTTGCAATAAAAACCAAGTTAGATTTGGATCCTGTTGATTAAGACTGACCAAATTTCAATAAAATATCCGACCCAAACACTTTCTTATGATCGAGGAGCCTTCACTGCTTTGGCCAGATCCAAAGCACATCTCTCAAATTAGAGGGCAGATATTCATCAGTCAGCATATGATAATACCTCAGGCATATTCCATCAAAGCAGACCATGCATTAATTGAAGAAATGCCAATAAGGAAAATGATTCCATAGTAATTTTATCACAGAAATTTCCATGCCAATGCTGCATTTGTGTCTATTACTCCATTATACGGTATAGATCAAACCCCATCCATACATGGGGTTGAGCATTGCATGTTTAACAAGGATTCATAAAATTATCTTCATTTAAAAGCTTAGGTCTCACAAATGAAATGAAAATATTGATGGGAACAAATTCACTTCTTTAATGTGACAATTTTATCACCTATGAAAGCCTCTGATTGAGATAATTTTTGGAAGTTACTAAAAAAAATTGGCAGTAGTGAACAGATAGGAATTAATCTATATATTACTGTAAACCTCAAAGGATCATTTAAATGAATCAACATCATCATCATCATTATTATTTTATACCATGGGAATAATAATAGTAGTAGCAGTAATAATAATAATAATAATAATAATAATAATAATAACAACAACCTGATTTCATGCACCCGGGTGAACTTAGCTTCGGTGCACCCGAGTGTATTTAACCTTTTTTTAAAAAAAATTTACTAAAATGCCACTGATTTTAAAAAATCTAAAAATCTCCAAATATGGTAAAAATTGATACACATGTTAAATACACTTAGATTAACAATCTTGTAAAAAAAATAATAAAAAAAAAGAGTATTTGCACCTGATTGCACCAAAGCTAAGTGCACCCAAGCGCATGAAATCAGGTTCCATGATTATTATTCGCATGGTATAAAATAATAATAATAGTAGTAGTAGTAGTAATAATAATAATTATTATTATTTACACCATGGAATCATTTCCCTGTCGACAACAAGAAGACGACATATTTCTGCATTGACAAGTTTTTTTTATTTATTTATTGACAGCCACCTCGTATACAATCCCCATAGGTGAATAGTTCCACATTCTTCATAGATGATCCTAATAAGGAGTCATGCATGTACTGAGTGCATGATTGATTCACTGCCCTTCTTTATTGGCATGTCTATTGATTCCCTGATGTTACTGATTATGCATCTACTAGTAACATGGTCAGTTGTCCTCCACACGATGGGTATCTAAGACATGATCCTCATCACATAATCTATCTAATGCATGTTCCGCATACATGACATCCTTAATTACTGCATTTTTGTAAAGGCATGAATCCCTAATTTGACATGAATGGTGTTTCCGTGATGTCCATCAATGCAGGCAATAAAGAATAAAGCATGATTTTCCATCTCGGATACAGGTATAATAACAGAGTTGGGCCTAGAAATGAAAAATTCAAAGTAAAATGTTTCTTGCTAACATACCTGTAACTTAGGATATATGTGCATTAGAGCATCTTTCAATTTGTTCACCTGTAACATACGGCAAATTTAGAATTACAAATAAGATGCTTTTGTAAATGCAAATGAAGCTCTTGGAATAGCCAGTGTTATAATATCAATAGCATTTCATATTTCTAATGCCCCTCTGATTAATAAATGATGTTTTGTGCCATTTGTATGGCGATAAAATGGGTGTGAAAAGTCAAACTAAAAATGCATATCTAACGCAAAATGTAATTTGATCTTAGGAAATGTGAATCTTGCATAAACGAAGATAAAACAAATTAAATTCAACAGCAAGGAACATAACTCATTTTTCAACTGGATTGTAATAAAGGGCATTGAACATGAACCAGTCCTATTTCTTGACAATCTGTTCCATGCATGTGCAGCCAACCTGACATTTTACTTGATTTGATGGTTAGGACTTAGGAGATCATTTTCAACCTTCAAACATGATTCTATGGTTTTGTTTTGCTGGTTATTTTTCAAACATAAGCTTCCCAAATGCAATAAAAGAAATGCTGAACTAATTACCTTTGCATAAAGGTATGAAGTTGTGATAGGATACGATGACCAGAAATGTCTAAGTAGCTCCTGAATCGATGCCCAATGCTGAAAGCACAATAATGGATGGGAATCAATTAAGGCATCATAGATAAGAAGTTCACTCATGACATGTTTAGACTTCAAATTCATACAAATATCTAACAAGCTCCAGCACACCCCAATCAGGAAGATCAGTCCAATCCTTTGCACGCTGACTGACAAAACCTTCCTAAATGTCAATCTACAACCTGAGAATATCATGTCCACTTAATCTTGATGTGATCCCGATCCAATCCCCCCACCACCCCACCACACACACACACACACACACAAGAGACTAGTAGGCCACGTTCAATGAAAATGGCCTGGAATCCCCAAACTCAGTGCAAGAGATGCCAAAAATAAAATGAAAAAAAGAAGAAGAAGAAGACTAGTAGGCTACATTCAATGAAAATGGCCTGAAATCCCCAACCTCAGTGCAAGAGATGCTATATTGTCTGATCGCCTGTACAAAGACAGACATTCAGAACCTTGTTCACCTATTTCCTTATTCATCCGGAGAAAAATTCATCTTTCTTTCTTAAATTTGATTAATACAAAGAAATTGAGAAAACACTCACATGTAGAAGTTCATCCTTGGTTCTGCTGGGTAACCTATCAAGTACACTCTCTTGAGGATTCTTTCCCAGTTGATAGAGTGTACTGCTAGAGAGTTGCTGAGTCAACACAGTGGTAACCTAGAAATACAGAGGCCACAAAGAGTTGAAAGCTACTAAAGAGAGATGACTTCAAAAAGCAACAATATTTGTGGATATGATGTAATTCAGTAATGGAAACTAGCACTCCCTCATCATTTTTGGTGTTGCAAATTTTTTTTCCTTCTTAAAAATTGATTCCATTGCAAAGAAATTTACCTTAAGAGCCTCTTCAGGTTTGACAACTGGATCACCCAATCCCGCTACCCTCATCTCAGCAATCTGATCACTCAAAGAACCATATGCTTCCTCAGCACTCAGGCTGTAATTGACTGGCCTTGAGCCAGCACTGGCAGTCCCTAAAGCTTTGAGGGCATTGACCTGCTGGGAATCAAAGTATTCCCTTGGGTCCTGAGACAAAAACATGATTTAGATACTTTATTGCTACGCCAAACTTAAAAACAAATGAGGACCAACAGTCAAACCTTGATGCAAAGCTCTGCAAGTGGAAGATTACGAGGTCCCTGAAGATCATCGATTTCAGCCATACGGAAAACCCTTTCTAACCGCTCCTGGTTTACATTCTCATTTGCAGTTTCTCTAGCTAACTCCACTGCACAGATTTATTATCATCACAAATTATAAAGAGATAAAATTCAAATAATAGCAGAAGATAAAAATTGAAGTAACAAAACAGACAGCATGGCTAACCCTGTTTGGACCTGGCAAGAGCTTCCGCCACAGTCCTCGTGTCTCCCAACTCTACGTCTGCATTGAGACCCATGTATATGAAATTCATTAGTTATGCAATCATGAGCAGCGATGTACCCACATGAAAAGAAGAAGCAACTGATACTTTGGAAGTAAAATTTTATTTTTAAATCCAATAGGCATACAAGAACAACGATCATGATACTAAGTCAAAGCAATTGAAGGTTTGGAAGTAACAGTTTATCTTTAGATTTGGAAAAACAATTAGATTATAATGCAGGATTAGTTGATACAGCTGATGCTTTGGAAATAGTAGTTAAGTATTAAAATTTTACATATTTCCATCAAGCATAAGATCATGATTCTGATTAGCTCACTGTATAACAACAGTATATTTTAGGGCAATACGATAAAACACTTTGTTACCCATCAGAAAAAAAAAAAAAAAGATAAAACACTTTGTTGAAGGAACAACTCTACATTGCTTAACAATGCGAATAATATTTGTGAGCACAGGCAAAAAAGCCTGCTAGAACACCAAGGTAGTGAATCTACAATGCTGCCAGGTTACTGGAACAATACATACGTATATTGTGAAAAACAGATTTTTAGTTGCTGAGAGCTCAAAATAACATGCTTGCAGTATTCACCTTGTTGCTAATAGCCCAGTGGTCATTTACTAAAATGGACCACATTTATATGATAATTCTGCTATTCATTAAGAGTATCAGAGTTGTAGTGATATTTTCTCCAATCCCATGTAAGGCCAAAGATATAACGAGATGGATCATACTAAGGTGGCCTCAATCTAAGTGGATGGGTTAAGAAAATGATCCACGGAACAGTTCAAACTTCATTTATTCAAAATGCTGAGAAAATTAACCCGTTAGAAGACAAGGAAATAAACATTGCCAGAAATATCTTCATTTAAAATTTGCATGAGTATACCCTTTTATGACTTCTAGTAGCAGCGTTTGACCAATTTTATACCTGCAATTAGTTCAGCGGGCGGAATGCTTCAATTATATTCAGAACAACACTATAAGTAATACTAAATTAGTAACATGCAGGTGACTATCAATACCACTAAATTATTTTTTTGTTCAGGTTTATGTAGACAAACAGTGCTTCCTTCTAAACAAATTGCAGGACAAGTTTCAGGTCTCCACTTGCATCCTTGGTGTTGACATCATGCTAGTTCTAACTGGTTCTTGTCATCAAAAAGTGTTTCGTCATTTACAAATAAACATTCTTTCTTTTTATTGCCTGATATAAGTATAGTAATTTGAGATGGTTGAACTAACTGAACTTGAGTTTCACAAGGGTGATGGAATTTTGCCAATCAAACAAGCATGCCAAACATGATCCACAAATTTGAGTTAGGTTCCATCTTTCTGGTTGGTTTTCATCTCAACAAATCAATTCACCTTTAAAGCATATGATCAAGAACATTCCCTAGATTCTTGTCACATGAACTAAGTTTGCAGGAAGTATGAAGAAGTCAGTATAGAAACATATTTGGATGTGAAAGCAGGACATGATATGCTTCATGGTGCTAAATGCTAATTGGGAAAATGTGGAAAGTGGATGAAGAGACAGGAGAGAGGGATTCAAGCTATCAAATTCAAAGAAGCATAAGAGAGGCTGAATATTGCCCAACTTAGCATTAAAATGATTGCTCTATTGCTCTATGCTGCAGAGACTGCTTCAACCTAAGTGAGGAAAAGGTGGAAAGTGGATAAAGTAGGGGAGAGAGAGGGATTCAAGCTTTCAAATGCAAGGGAGCAGAAGAGAGGCAGAATGATTGCCCAATTGAGCATTAAAATGATTCCTTTATACTCAAAAGACTTCTCCTACCCAAAGTCCTTCCTTCAAGCACAACCGCTGCATGCCGATTTATATCTTGTAAGAGGGTCCTTCTTGATATCTCACTCTCCACTTCAGCAATCTCCTTGAAACCGTCACGAAGAATTCCATGGTCCTACATATAAAAAAGGTAACCATAGAAGGAAAATTAGCTTCATGTTGGAAAGATATGCTAGAGATTATAAAACAGCCCCTTTGTTAATCAGCATTAAGGTCACAAAAAAACTGCACGTATTCATGGATTAGAATTTCGTAGGCAGAAATGCTAGAGCCCATTAAACCGATCATAAATTCTCCAAATTTACCTGCAGTATTCATAAACCAAAGATTGACATTTTTCTTCCAAGACTTGCAAAAGTTGGGATTCCATGCGTTTTTACTTATTGATTGTCATATATCATGTCATGGAATTCTCATCACTATCAATGTACCACAACTACCATCGTAACCTTGTTCCAATTTTATTGGTCTCACCTTCACCAATTCATGAATATGGGAAGAAGTTCAATGACTAGTAACAGTCAACATCTACCTATCATTAGGCTTGAGAAGGGAAGTTGGGTTGAAACAATGCAATTAACAAAAGAAATGTCAAAGAAATGAGGACAAACCTGGACCACAGCACAGGATCATCTACTCTCTTGAAAAACCATATTTCAAGTCAAAAACACATTATAAAGAGTCAACTGTGTGTCAAACATTAACATAGTTGATGGGACCTGAGAAAGGGAAACTGGGTTCTCCTTGCTTTATCCTAGCTTTTGAACTATGCCGTAGACATTCGTTGGATCAATATGTCCCAATTTTGCAATCACGACAATCTTTCACACAGTGCAAGTCTCAATAAGAATCAAGAATGTACAAGGTACTCAAAGACAGTAAACTCTCACTAGAAAAGGACCATCTTCCAATTATTAGATTGAATATATCAATATCATATAAGCAAATTTTCACAAGGCAAATGATTTCTTAAAGTTTAAGAATCATGCACAGCAAATTGCAAATGGGAATGAAACTAAGCATAGTTCTTTCTATGTACCGGAAGGTGTAAGTAATCATCCCCAAGATCAGCCTCCATGTCCAAAGTTGGATCAACTTTTCTGATCTGCATATGGAAATTTTGATAAGGAAATAAATAACAAAGTGTGTGCCTATACAGAACTCTTCCTTAATAATATGAAATTATCAGCAAACCAAATCTCGACTTTTCTTTTCAAATATCACATGTCAGCTGAAAATCCTTCGCAAAATGAAGGAACACCTTACGACGAGCTTCATTAGCCAAAATATCATCATGCTTTAAAAAAACAGCTAGTTCCTCATCTTCAGCGGCTTCTGCAGCAGCTGCCACAGAATTTTTTGTTCTGTGGAGGTACTCTGCTCTGCAATACTTTGTCCAGAAGTCCTTCTCTGTCATCTGAAAGCCATGAGGATCACATTGATGATTAAAGAAATCATAATTTGAGAAATTAAATGCCCCGAATATTTTCATTTTATCTCAGAAAATAAAATAGCCAAAGAACTTCCAAATTGTAAAACTCTAAAATGCTTTTCTCACCTTGGTGGGAACAAAATTCAAATATGCCTGATGTACAGCAGGCTTTTCTGCAAAAATCTGAAATAAAAATCACAAATTGCAAAATCAGAGTCCCTGAAGAGAATTGAAAAAAAAAACAAAAAAACATTACTCAATGTTTTACAAGTGGGGAAGAAAGCAAAAAAATTGAATTTATGAGAAGAGAACAAGTTGATTTTATCATAAGACATTTATTATAAGATGATCAAGATCTAAGGTGACATAATTTTGAGTAGCCTAATTAGGAGTCAGGATGAGGATGCATCCATATGATAGAAAACTAAAAACATGTTACAATTCGGAATCATTTATGTTCGAGGAGTGATCCTGTTAGCCTAGGCTAAACAAATGTCCCGCTTAGCCCACTTCAACAAATCCATTTATGACAACTTTTTTTTGCTTGTTTCTTCATACACTTGTTTATGTAAGTATATTCAACATATAAACCAAGTTTTACCATTTTTAGATAAATTTATATATTTATTTTAGATTTTTAAAATACCCTTATCTTTAAAAATCTAAAATAAATATATAAACATATCCAAAAATGGTAAAACTTGGTTTATATGTTGAATATAATTAGATAAACAAGTGTATGAAGAAAAAAAAAAGTTGTTGAAAATGAGTTTTTTGAGGTGGGCTAAGCAGCACATTTGCTTAGCCCAGGCTAACAGGATCATTCCTCTTTAAGTTCTTGCATGTCCTATCACATTAACCATAGAGTTTACAAGATATAAAAAGCATTGCCCTTAGCCTGCATATTCAGTTGCTTCTCAACTGATTAGAATCCTTATTTATAATATAAAGAGAAACGCAAATATATTAAATTCAAGGTTTCGTTTTTCTTCTTCTTAGAGATAAACAGCATACTTCTACCAACTTAACTTCCCCGAAGTAGTTCTCTATATAAAGATCAAAAATGAAATGTAGGGATTAAAATTTACAGGCAACAACTTCATTTTATCAATTTCTCAAATTCATTAAAAACCACAAGGATAACTCCAGTCAGTAGGAAAAACTACAAATAACCCCCCAGGATGTGTCATTGCCAAGAAAATAAACATGATTTCCTTTCCCAAGTGATCAGTCCCTATCCAAACAAGTGGTAATGACAAACAAAACCACCAACCTGATGAATGATCTCTGGAGTCAAGCTGAAGGTGACTTTATTGGTCTGCCAACAAAATGCCAAACTGAATGACTTTCGTGTTTTGATAATGAGCACAGAAGATTTCCCAGAAAGAAAAGAAAAGAATGACTAGATAATAAATTGTCCAAGAAAAGCTTATAACAATAACAATGACAATAACAGATACACAAGTTTGCAAGCTCTTCATTTACAAAGTTCTATCTTTGAAGAGAATAAAACACAACTTTTGAGTTTCATTTAACAAGTTTTCCTAAATTAAAATAATGATCAGTAACAAACAACCAACCTAACTTCTTCAATCTATATTTCTAAAACCCGAGACAGTCTACTCAAAATTGGGTTGAGCTAGACAGCTTTGTAGAGAAGTTGCTCACATTTTGTCTTTTTTTTTTTTTTTTTCTGTTGACTTCTGGACTGCACACCGAAACCAAAACATGACCATTTAAAATCTCTAGGTACTAGCATTAAATAAAAAAAAAAAAAAAAAATTCTAGGTACTAAAGTCCACTTTACATCAGCTACACGTTTATACATATGGATGAATGCATCCACACACACAGTTTTCATGTGAGAATAAATACCACAAAAACTAGGAAAATAAAGGGCACGTTTGTTAACATGCAAGTGTGGGAAACCATGAGATTTGGTTTCCTAAGGCCAATCATTACTCTATCAATCACACTATTTTTTCCACTTTCACTTCTACATTCCAATTATTTTCCCTACCAACTACATACAACAAATCTATTTATTCCAACTATACCCTCTATCATTTCTTATCAACCACACAATTATCAAAATATTCTTTTTTCCATTTCCCACAATCCCACAATTTTACACGTTACCAAACATCCCCAAAGAATAGATCTATGTAAGTTGCTTTTTTGTACCCGACCATCTGTCAAAGGCCTGACATCTGCAAGCATAGCACTTCTGAAACCCAGTCGTTGCTTTGATGTTCTCTGAGATTCGGAATTAAGCAAATTCTGCATGCAGCATAGACCATTATAACCATTATGATAAGAGATTATACTCATATTATTGCATTCTCTAATGAAGAATTAATAAATATAACATTATTCTTAAGGAGAATGATTATTCAGAAAGCAAAAATAAACAAATAAATAAAATATATGACAGCATTATAAAATTAGTAACAATCAACTGATGCCTGCCGGACCAATAAATTATCATCTATCACCACATAAACTGACCTTTCTTGCAGCCCAAAACTCAGCTTCTGTTAAGACACCACCGATGACAAATTGTTTGTGCAGCTTCTGCAACTCACTGTAAGTTTGCCTTTTATAAGAATGAATAAAAAAGAATAAAGAATAAAGTTCTAGAACTTTATAAAACTAGGAAGTGTACTTGCGATGAGGGATGTCAAAATCAACAAATATAAGGCAATGCACTTCCATCAAGACTAGTTGTTACTTTCCATTACCTAGGCTGGTCTTGTTGTATAGTTTCCAAATGCATATATGAGAATGCAATGGATAAGGAAATTTCACAGAACACTAGTGCCCGCTTTATCTATGGTATCTTTGGTAATTTTTACACCAAGGTGGCAAAACAACACTTACGGCTAAAGAGATCTCTCTATTATATATTGAACGAGTGGTTGACTTGCTTAATTCACTTGCAACTAAATTTTTTTTATATTAAATGATCTCTGTAGTTGATTTATGATTTTTGCATCAGTCTCATGAATTTAAAACTTTTATAGTCTAGAAAATATTTTAAAATCAAAATTTTTCTAGAAGATATTAAAATTTATGTAACCTTTTTAAAGAATTTATTTTAAAGGTCACACAAATTTCACATGCTTCTGTTATTTTTAAAATAATTATGTATGTCTTTCACAAAATTCCTAAAGCTTTATTGACTAATTTACATTTTAAAAATATTTTCATTATCAGTCATTGGCAATATAATTAGGCAAAACATCTTTCCAATGAATATTTTTTATGTTTAATTCAAGAAAGCAATATATTCCTTGATAGTGATATGGTAAAAATTGCAGGATACCAGGTTGGATGAAGTTTTTAATAAGTCAATGTTGTTGATGATCGCGTGATCAATCAATCATCTTTGTAAGGCATGGGAAAAAAAAAAAAAAAAAACAAATTAGTCTTGCATGAAACCTTCTGAATGACATACAAGCATTATATCAGCAGCATTCAATGGAAGAAAAACCCAAACGAAAGCAAAGTGGAGGAATAAGTTGGAAATAAAATTCACCCATCCTCTCGCAACAACTTCATCCGACGCTCCATCTCTGCAGTGCTAAGTTGTTCATCATGAATAGGAGTGGAAGCTTTCTCAGATACCACCTGAGCAGCTTGCCTGGAGGGTGGCGGTGCAGCCTGAAGCTTCCCAAGGACTCTACCTGTTTGGTCCACATCAAAAGACTATATCTTCAGGAAAATAGACTACCATCAAAAAGAAATGAGCAAGGACAGATACGAGGAAGGGAGAATGGGATCCTATTTTTATAATTTTCTAATGGATATAACTTCCAATGATAGATGTGAATCTATTACTTCTTTTTTTTTTTTTTACTGAAAATAGACATTGATTAAATACCAAAATGCGAACCACAATTGTTTTGTGAATTGGCCAACACCAAAACTTACCTACAAAATCCCGACAAATATCACGGTCAGAAAATTTGTCAAACTCGAAAATGTAACCTCCAGCCTGAAAAAATAAGCAAATGAAATTTGATAAACTTGAATTATAGTTCTATTCTACATTCAAAGAGCATATGATTTTCCGCTGAAGGCATCTACAGCATGCAGATAAGCTGACATGAATACACGTGTGCCCGAACATATGCGCCCAAACATATGCATACACATTTGCACATAAGCATGCATACAGAGGAATCTAGACAGATGATTTAAGCTTTGAAAAAAGTAAAACAATTAAGGAATTGATAAAAGAATAGAAAAAAAAAGAAGGAAGATAAATCAATGAAAACATGGCATTCAGTTGAAGCCAAACCTCTTGTGTGAGATTCAGAAGTGCTTGCTTTGATCCCTCTTTGCTAAATTTGTGACCTAAAAATGCACCACAAAGAGCAGCAAAAAGTTAAGAGAGCCTAAGACTTGAACGAAGATACTAGGGTGGCATCTACGAAGTAAATACAACGCAACACAAATCATAAGACTAGCACAAGTAGTGCAAGTCTAGCTGTTGTAGTAAGAGACCAATCAATTCAAAGACTCACTTTTTTTCACCTCTTGTTTAGGTTGGAGGTGAGGCAATACTGTAGAGAAACATTTGGCTCATGCCAAAAAAAATTTTATCCTCCTCAATGAACTGATTTCAAGGGATGGGAATTTGATTCATTACTTCAAAGTAAACCCTAAAGCAACCTAAGTTATGCCAGGGAAAATCTGTTTGTCAATGTCAAACTAAGGGTGTGTTTGGCATTTGATACAACTTTTGGGAAAAAAAAAAGTTTTATCTAAAACTTTTTGAAATGAGAAAAGTAATGTGATATGATAGGGGTAATGATAAAGAGTCAAGTAAATAAAGTTAAAATAGATAAGGTAGTTATAAGGTAGTTGTGGAAATGATTGAAAAATGGGATAGTTGTATGATAAGATGTGAACGAATGATTAAAAAAAAATGATAGTTGTGGAGAATGAAAAGTTTTAGGTTAACATGTTTTCATGATTGTCAAACACACCCTAAGTAAATTCCATTCAATCAATTCAAATGTATTTCCCTCTGTCACACATGTCAAAATTGTCTGCAACAACACTCTTTAGCATCAAGATGTATCCATTTGTCTCTTTAAAAATTCCACTAAAGGAAGTGCCTTTAAGGGCACCATGCAAGAAGACTATGACAACAATTGCTACGGATCAACAACGAATAACCAGGGGCAATAACGATGCTTTTCTGTCCCTTGAACTTGGTGCGTCAGCGAAAAGTGGAAGCGAGCTTGGGTTACCTATGCAATGACGTCAAAGAACTCAATGGCATAAATTTTCAAATGATCTGGAATCCTTGAAAATGGCATTACCTTTAATCAGTCTAAAATTCACATCAAGCCTGACAGCTGACCTCGGATCATTAGGAGTGAAAGTAAAATGTTCTTCTGTCTGCATGGTAGCAGATAAAAAAAATAAAAAAAATTAAAGAGCTAGCATTTTGAAGTAGTGAGAACATCAAAACAACAATAGCTAAAGGGGAAGAAACAGTGACAAAGAGTGATAGGCATCAATTCCTTTGCAAGTGATTGGACCGGTGCTCAGTAAACCTCAATATTCATATCTGATAGCAATCACAGCAAAGCTGAGCAAAGTACATGATCTTTAAAAAAAGAAGAAGGTCAGGCTAGTGCAGTTTTTTGCTTGGCGAAAATGGTTAACCCAATATATCCTTTTCTTGGACACCCAAGACAGCTACAGGTCAAGCAACTATAAAGTTAGTGATTGCTGGATGCCCATGCAAAGGCTGCCTCGCTAGCAAAAACTCGAATAAACAATCCTAGCAATATTCCGCTAAGCTGATGCATGGTGAATCAGCTGTGCCCGTTCAACACATTCGACTCAGATGCTTGCAATCAACTCAGGTTGCAACAATTACATGGCTGAAACTGATTCATCGTCTGTACCAGCTATTCATCCCACCAGTAGCCGGCATTTTGTAGAAAGATGGGAGAATGGTAAAAGAAGCGCAATGCAACAATTGCAACCGAATTTGGAGAAAAGATACCATTTTAAGAACTCCTGGAATCCCAGGGTCCTTGACGGAGGTCTTGTACTTGGCGCGCATGCTAACGACAGCAGCCATGCCTTAATTAGGAAGCAAATGAGTGGCAATCAAGGCGGGAAAGATTGGATGGTGGAGATGGATATGCAGGGATCTAGGGTTTGGAAGAAGGAAACGCGAGGAAGAGTTAATTGGAGAGGGAGGAAGTGGTAATGCGGTCTCAGTCGCTCGCCATCGCTGGATCGGGTTCGAAAACGCAGGAAGAAAAGAACGAAAGCAAGAACAGAAGCAGGGTGGTCTTATTTATAGACGGACGGAGACAGAGCGACGAACGAACAAGAACCGGAATCGGGCAAGGATTGTCTCCCGCACGTGCCGCTCTGCGCCGATGGTATGTGGCCCAATCCATGGGCGACAGGCTTTTGACCTGACGTATCTTCCACGCAGATTGGGCTATGCTCGATTTCTTTTCTGCCCGGGTTATACCCGTTCCCCTTTAATTTTAATTATATAAGCTAAATTTTCAAAATCTTAAGCATACTTATTACGGTTGCATTTAATCTCAAAATTTTCAAAATCTTAAGTATACTAATTACTTTCGCATTTAACTCAAAAGTACCTGTTTCACCAAAAACCATCATTTAAAATTTTTCAAATACCCAAAATATCTCTGATGTAAAATAATAAATGATGAAATAAATAAAAAGAAAATAAAATTAAGGTGCTTTAAATTTAGATTTCATGTGCACTTAGTACATTAGAAAGTTATAATATTCAAAATTTCCAATCATATTGTAAATTTAAGGGGCATATTAGTAATTTCACATATACTTTAACGGCATTAGCTCACGGAATGAACATTTTCAGGATTAAAGGCAGATGCAGTGGATATATTTGAAATTTTAAAAATGGGTATATCTTATGTTATTTTCGTAGGATTTCCACCTAGGACGAAAGCGCTTGTTTGATAGGCCTGAGCCCATGGACCATCCAGATTAATTTCAGGCCCAGTACTCAATGATAGATATATTTTTTTTCAAAATGTATGGCCGTATTTCTGTTGCTAACTATAATAATGGGTTAAAATAGACATTAAAAATCTCTATTATTCGATAATGGATATTAAAGAATCTCATGGTTCCTAAAATTAATTGTCATCACGGGCGTTAACGGTGGTATATATCGAATTTTAAGAATGTTTAGACATATATAAGGTTTTCTGAATTTTAAAAATTTATGGCACTTTGCATATATTAAATTTTACGATTTTTAAATATATATATATTTTTTCCAAATTTCAAAATTTTGTAGCGCTGTTTGCCATTGAGGCTGCACCCTTTGCATGTGACATGACATTTTTACTTATTCTACTTCTCAATTATTATTTTTATTACCCCTACCAGTCACTTTTTTCACTTTCATGAAATGAAATAAGAGAAATGCAAAAGTCAGCACTTACCTACTTACTTTTTTCTATCTATTTATATCTATTTTATTCCCGCTTTATATTTTTCATATCCATTTTATTCTCCTTCACCTCTCTTATCCTATTCATATCTTTTATCAAACACCTGCCTACCCTACTTCTTTTCATTTTAACCTCTATACTTCAATTATTTTCTTATCTTTCCATACAACTACCTTATTTGTTTCTGCTTTATTTTCATTTTATCCTCATCATATTCATTATGTTCCCCTCTTCACACAATTTTTTCCTCGGTGCCAAACGTGCCTTGGCCAAGTTTGCAATCCTACTAACACAATTTCCACTTTGCATTGGGTTGGTAATTACCAATCATAAATGTCGAGAAACAGCACAGCTCAAACGTTGCACGGGATCAATGGAGGAAAATGATTGATGTACTGCATTTCTTATAGAATAGAGAGTTCAGACTATCCAACTTCTATTCACATGAGAATACAAATTTTTGACTGACTGGGTTCCAAACACACTGCGCGGAGACGTGCACAGCAACTCAGAAGAAATATCGACCACTAATATCTGCAATTTGCGATCCAGGATGAATTCGAACACATGAAACCAGTAGCAATGGGTCTGTCCGTCTTCTTAGCTTCTTTTGTTTTCAGCTGCAACAACTTCCAGCTTGAGAAATTGACCCATCTCTGCCCCCTGACGGACCAGGCATGCCTCCATATCCAACTTTGATTCCATGAGACTAGACAAGAAAACCAAATGAGCAAATCACAGTTTTGTTAGTCAGGCGGTAGCCTCTGATACAAGGAGAGAATACTGGAATTCAATTAGAAAGAATTTATATGGCACGCAAGCTTGTCTGTGACATCTCTTCCACTTTCAACTAATGATAAAATTGACAGGAAAGAAAAATAGAAACTATAAGATCCTCATGCAGAAGATATCCAGCGTACATTCAGGTATTTTGCTGAAGCTGAAAAGCCATAGTTTCATGATCTAAAACCTTGGATGGCCTCCCATAGACCTCCATAGCACACAAAGTTTGATCATTTTTATTGAATGAAGAAAGTTTGATCATTCTAATTGCAGCAGAAAACTGTCAAAAAGACAACATAGAATCCACCACACTGAACCAAATCAAAAGTCCAACACCAGCAACTAGAATCTTTTTTTTATTTTATTATTATTATTATTAGACAGTAGCTAGGATCTTTGATATGTCAAAGAACTGATAGTCTGTGCAGATTGAAGTCAACAGCAAAGCAATCGACTACATGAAATAGCAGATTTGATATGGTTAAAACCATTACACGGTTCCCTCCCATTAGTCAAACAAAATAGATTTATGAAGGCAGTATGCTCACCTCATCAGATATGTCAAAGACCCCATCCTGAATTTTCTTGTATATTGTTGACGCAGTGCTCATGAATGCCTAGTATAGGTCAACATTTTCAGAGAGAGCATACCAGAAATTGAAACTAGACACAGAAAGCAAGTCTTGCTGTCCCTCACCTCCTCAACATTCTGAGAAGTTTTTGCAGAGGCCTCCATGAATATTAGCCCATGCTCCTTGGCAAACTGCCCACCCTCCTCTACGCTAACAGCTCTTCTATGGGCAAGATCACACTTATTCCCAATAAGCATAATTGTCATGTTAGCATTTGCATGCTGTCTTGCATCTTCAAGCCAACTTGCAAGGTGATTGAATGTTTCCCTCCTAAAGACCAAAACAGTAACAATAACCTGAGACTTCAAAAGCATAAAATCATAATACAAGGCTTTATTCCTGAAGGCTTCTCGACAAGGAATGCTTGATTCCTGAACAAGGTACAATAAGTTCAACGAACAGTGGTATTTCTATAAACAGGTCATGCGGGGAGTTTTATGCCACATGCCAATGGAACTAGCCACATACATGGCATGGTCCCAGCTAAAGGAATCTGCTCAGTGAGTCTCGCGTTGCATAACATGATTCATAACCGATAGTACGGAAAGAAAGAAGTGAACATGATGAGCACAGCAATCAATGAACAGGTTCATCTACCACCGAAGCTCCAAGCATCTTGTATAAGGTGAAAGTCATGGGACAAACTCAAGAACAAACAATGTACCTTCTTTACAAAACATGCAGATGTGAGATTCAAACCGTACCTGGTTATGTCATAGACAAGAAGTGCCCCAGCAGCCCCTCTGTAGTATGATCTTGTGATTGACCGGAAGGACTCTTGTCCTGCCTGCAATAAAATAAATCTTTCAACATCAACTGCATCTAGAGAATATAGATCCCTAGCGTCTAAATCAAATTGGACTAACTGCCTTCAAACAAAATAAATAATTTTTTTTTACCAGACAAAATTCGAATTTTTATTTCATCAAGTATTATGCATATGAGTGCTATCCAATACATACACACACACACACACACACACATATATATATTGTGCATATGTGGGAGTTATCCCCAAAACTTTTCAACCTAAAACTAAAAAATTTTCATTCTCCACAACTACTCTACTTTTTAATTATTTCTTCACTTCTTCCTATACAACTATCATACTTTTTAATCGTTTCTACACAACTACCCGTACGTCTAACCTATCTATTTTAACTTTATTTTCTTTACTTCTCATTGTTACCTATATCGTATCACATTATTTTTTCTCATTTCAAAAACTTTTACACAAAAAATTTTACGACTTCCCAAACAAAGATGCTACTCAAGTTTAAATATTTAATGCAACAAATGGAGAAAATTGAAGTAAAAAATTTCTATGCAACATATTTGTTCAAAGCACCAGTCTGAGATATATCACATTAGAACAAATTTCATCCTTTTAATATTAAAGATCTTACGGTTCTTATAAATGGAACCTGCATTCTTAGGCCTTCTTGGTCATGTGGATGTTGGCCTTTCCAGCTCTAGCACCCATGCAAGAGAGCTATCCTCGTATTGTCATCACCCATCGGGAAGAACAGGATCTGCTGAGGAAACCATCACACTCATGCTGCCTCTCTCATGTTCTTGCCACTGAGCCGATATCAACAGCAATCATGACAGCGCTCAGAAGTTCTGGTAGTAAACCTAGGATAAGAGCTCACAACTCTGTGGACTAATTTTACACCCATTCTAAGAGCTAGAAACTAACAAACATGCAGACACAGGTGAGACTAACCTTCTTTCTGGCAGGTGAATCCCTGATAGTCTTGCAAAATTCACAGCTAGTTTAATCGAGACTATTTAATGCATCTATCACATCAATTTCCCATGATACAATGTTAGGATTTAGAAAAACACCAAAAGCCAAATGACAGAGGATTATTCTAACACCAAAAGCAAATGCGTAGGAGATTCATACCTCTTTTATTGGAAAACACATAAGGGACCACAATTATGCTTTGACCACTGCATCTCAAACACTTATTCTAATAATCTCCATATTATACTAGTTTACTTGGAGCCACAAGGAATCCTGTTTCGCCGTAGCACTCCAACCTCAGAAAACCATAGGTCCTCATTCCAAGAAACCCCATGTCATTTCTCAATATTCGCATTTGTCAGTTTTGTTGCGAACAGCAGTTACCTACCTTCTGATGACATAATTTCATTTGCAATCTTGGTTTCTTGTTCGGGTTCACTTAGGAAGGATTAAACAACCTATATTTGCTATATGTAGACTGTTTGGAGGCTTTGCAGCTTTCTGTTCTTTAGTTGGATTGTGGGCTTGCATGGTAATTCTATATAGTTGGATTGGATACTGTCGAAGCCAACTTCGCATGCTTGCTTAGGATGCCAAAACATATGGATCCGTTTTTACTGCATGCAGGCTCTTTCCTACTTCATTCTTATATGACCAAGCATGGTTTTTCCATTTAACATTTACTATAACTCAGAAAATAATAGTGTGAACCTAACTAATGATGTGCAGAGAATTGCAAGTTAGCAACCACACGGTAGAAAAGAAAGGGTAAGGGGAACAAACCGTATCCCATATTTGCAGTTTTATAGGTTTGTTGTCGATAGTGATCATCCTTGCCCCAAATTCAACCCCAATGGTCAAGTCATGAACAGGTTGGAATCGTTTATCAGTGAACTGCAGCAGAAGACATGATTTTCCAACTCCTGGGGTAAATGGAATGAGAAAAATAAGATATTTGAATAATTAGATTGCCATTAACTTCAGGAAAATAGAAAGAAAGAAAGGAAATCACAACAAATGATACAGTTGAAAACCAAATGAGAATTCACAAAATGTATTGCAAAACCTTAAAATGAGTGATAGAAGAGCAAAGAACTTGTAACCAAGTAAATAACCAAAAAATTGAGGACCACTTCAACAGCCTTGAAGAATATCCCTCATTTCAATAGCAGAAAGAAAGAACTGACAAGATATTCTCCACAAACCAAACATATGGAGGGAATTCCATGAGAATAAGAGGTCTATTTTCCAGACTAACATGACTTCAACAAGATTTAGAAGGTACAATCAATAATTGAAAGAATTATCTGAGTTAGCAACAACATCTAAATGTAACTAGTCATCAACAATATCCAGAAGCACAAGGAAATAGAAATGGGAGTTTTATGGAGTATCACATAAGAGATTGGGATTTCAGAATTACCAAAAACTAGAAGAACAGACAATAAATTCGGACAGCAATAATGCTGAAATTCCTTCTAGAGTATTCATATCTTATTCTTTATTTTCTTAACCCTTAATAAAATTTTCATTGCTTATCAAAACAAAATACATTACTAGGATTCATGACTTACAAAAACATGCAATGAAAAAAAAATCTATTGATGAGAAAATTAAAGATATTATAATGGCATTGCATTTTCGGTAGCAACATTTTCTGAATAAAGAGGTTACAACTCATAACCAAAGCCACCAGAACTCTTTCTGAACTTGGGTCAGCATTAATAGATCATTACTCTGGAAGTCCATCCCATCGTAACTCATCAAGCCTTCACATCCTTTGTCACCAACTCAATCAACTCTATTTCACTCACTCCCTCTTTCCAGGCATTTTGACCATGACCTTGATCTGGCTATCGTTGCACAAATTGCACACGACAATATCATTAAAGTTTCGTGTGAATTGATTTTCCTAGCTGGAGTATTTTTCAACTATTGCCAATACCTCATACCAAAGTTTATCCTCCCAATCTTCTCACACTATGATTTTCAAATGGTCATTAATGCTTCCAGTGCTTGAATATTGGATCAACATAAAAAAAGTTTGGCATCAGCCAACACAATTGTGCAGCTAGAGATTACTCTTCTCACACATTTGTCTCAACATCTTGTCTCTACAACACACAAAATCTGATTATGTTACAGTAGCAATTCACCGAACATTTAAAAAGGCTGGTTAAATACTTGTCTAATGGTGACTTTCTTTACAGCTCCATGAAGGTATTCAAGAGACCACGTAATAACCAAGAGGCACATGCTCCACATCCACTTCAATACCTCATCCACACTCCCCAGCATGCTGAAAACACACCAACTAGTCAACCACCCTTTAAATTGGTTTGAACGCCAGACAAAATACACCAAAGGCATTCCCACTAGGATCTCTTAACCTTAGGCAAATCCACTGCCCTGCTTCTAGAATGAACTCAAATGGTTCACCTGTGTTGCACAGATTTTTGGTTTCTAAAACCAGAATTTTCGTCTGCAATAATACACGTCGAAAATAAATGAAGATTGGGATGAGGAATATTGTATTTGTATCGTGAGTGTATTGATGCCTTGAGATAGGTATAACATCAATATTACAAAAACAATATCCAATATATGCAGGCTAATTGAGCAACTAATACTATCCGGAAAAAAAAAAAAAAAGAGCAACTACTTGACAGTCATCATTCATATAGGCCAGAGGTTTCAGCAGCCTTCCTAGAAAAGATCCACGGCTTGAAAAATCAAGGATAAAAGATGCTAGCCAATATATCTGCACTTCCCAATCCTTGTCTGCTTAAGGTACATGATTAAAACTTACTAAGGAAAAGCAAATTTTCTCTTGCAGGCATCCCCATATCTTCAGTCACGAGCTAACGTAACGTCAGACAACCCCGAAAAGTTACACAAATCATCATTCTCGTAATAAGTATCTCCTTAAGCTGAGTCTTTTCATGCACAAGTATAATAAAGAAAAACCAGTAATTCATTCTGAAACACATTAAGGAGTCTTTTTACGGGAAAACAAAAACATTAAAACGGTGGCTTTGGTAGATATATCCCAAGAAATCCTTCGTACAGAGAACGCACTAGAAATACCTACAAGGGTTTCAAAAACATCAATTCTAACAAATCCAAAACATAAACATAGAGAGAGAAGATGAGCTCACCTGTATCTCCGATGATAATATACTTCAATAGGTAGGCATAAGACATCGCAGCTCAGATCTAAAAACAAGCCGGAATTCTTCTTAAGCTTCAAGAGGAGAGGAAGGGAAGGGAAGGGAGCTTGAATCCAAGGAAAACAACGTCGTGGGAAGCAAGCTGGCAGGAAAACCAATAACGGAAATTCTTGGTTTTCCGCTATTTATAAGGGGTTTTCGCGTGTAGGTCGCTAAGCGTGTCAAATTTGCAGTTTTTACCTGAAGTTTGCATACCGTGGTATTAAGGGTTGTTTGTTTACATTAAAAATTTTTTAACCTAAAACTTTATATTCTCTATAATTATTTTATTTTTAATTATTTCTTCACTTCTTTTTATACAGCTATCCTACTTTTTAATTTTTTAATTATTTTTTCGCTTCTTTTATACAACTATCCTACTTTTAAATCATTTCTACACAACTAGTGATAACATATTTATTTTAATTTTATTATATTTACTTTTCACTCCAATCATATCACATCATTTTCTCATATTTTTTAAAAACTTTTATACAAAAAAATTTCATCAAAAGTTTTATCACTTTCCAAACATACTGGAAGATTTAGGAATTTGCAAATTAGTCAATTTGGATTATTTGTAGAAAATGCCCTCTAAGTTTACCTAATTGGATTTTTATCTTAAGTTTAATATTTGCAAAAGTACACTCAAATTTTAACATTTTGCGAAATAACCCTAACAACAAAGTAACCGGTTATATTTTTAAATAGACAAAAACGACCAAATACGACTCCAAAATTTGAAAAGTTGTTTTTATAAATATCCAAACTACAGAGTTTAAATTCTAATTAATGAAACTTATAATGTGAATATATTTTTAAAATAAATTTTTTTATTTTAATGTATTTCATATATTTTATATTATAATAAAAAAATTTAATATTTTATTTTTGATTAATTTCACGTATTAAAATTAAATAAAAAGTCCTTTAAAATATACAAATTTGAGAAATATTTTTTTAATATAATCTGTTAATATGTTAAGGTATTTTTCTATATTATTTAACATAACATTAGAAAGTTAATTATTAGTACTAGTTGCTATGAGAATTTTGAAAATATTAATAAAACTACATTAAAAATTAATATATGGTAGTCATCGTCAACCTTTAATCCACATATTCAACTCATTTATAAATGAGTTTAGGTTTTGAAATAAACAATTTGTGAATAGCTAATATGTTCAACTATTTAAATAAATAAATAAATGAGAGTTGAAATTTTACAACCCATTTAACCTATAGGAAGTGTATAAATATTTGCCTTGAACCCTAATTGGCTTCTCCTCCTGACTCCCTCTCCCAGTCTCTCTCTCATCATTCCTAATTAGCTTTTCTCCTTCCTTCTCTCAACGTCTCTTTGTTTTCAATCATTCTTTTCTCTTTTACAATTTCTTTTTGTTTCTCTGCTTTGGCTCTCTTTATCTCTCCTTTCCACTCCATCCAACCTTTTCCTCTTTCCTTCCTTCTCCATTTGATTGTTCCTCCTATTTTTCTCTTGGTTTCTCTCTCTCTTGATGCAATGTATTCTTAGTTTATGCAATGTGTTGTTATGATAATTTGTATAATTCATACAATGTATTGTTGTGATTAATATATATACAACCACTTAATAACCCGTGAACTCATTTATCAAAGGTGTTTTGAATGGGTCAAGGTTGAAGTTTTCTAAAAGGTTAGAGATTAAGTTCTACTACAACTAATATGATTAGTTAACGCTCCTAAATTAAACTAATAATTTTTCTAAAAAATAAAAATTATCTTTTGAGATAATTATTCAATTTGATGTCTTAAGGGATGTTAAGGAAACTGTAAAGCTTTTATAACTAAAACTTTTCATTTTCTATGTGTAATCTATTATTCAATTATTTTCCGCATATTTTTATATAATTACCATTCTTTTTAATTATTTCTACGCAATTACTCATTCAACTAACCTATCTATTTTAACCTCATTCTTTCTACCCTTCGTAGTTACTCATATCATATCACATCATTTCTTACTAATTCAACAATTTTCAACAAAAGTTTTGTTATTTCTTAAACATACTTGGATACTTTGAAAATTTTCATAATAAATAATATTAAAAATTAGTTTCCTAATACAAAATTGTTGGGACATCAAAATAAGCAAGGAGAATTAAAGGCCCGGATGAGTGCACACGGCTGCACATGCGCAAATTTTGGTACATTGCCGCAGAACCATATCAAACAAGTATTCTTCTTTAGTAGAGATTGCTGTTATGCCTGATGAAAATAAATCATGGGGAATTTTTCAATATATTCACATATTTTATCTAAAATTCTTTTTACACCAATGAATTTTTAAATATTCCTTTAATATTCACTAATTTTACTTATTATTCTTCCTATACCCATGTCGTCATTAGTCGTTTGCTACCATTCTAAATTTTTTCTTTTATTTATTATTTACATTAAGTAAATACCGAAACTACCCATGCATTTGTATGTACATGAACGACAGTCTGAATCTTACCAACAAATGATATAGGAAAGAGATGGTTTGAAAAATGCTAATGAATCATAGGTGAATGATTGAAAGAGTTTAGAGAAGAAGCACATGGGTGTCGTAGTTGCAACAATCTTATGCTCTGCAATAATTTTTTGCTTTTTTGAAATCCTTTTTGCAATTATCTATTTCAATTTTTGAAACCCTATGCAGGCGGAAGATATACAGAGAGATGACAAAAAAATTGTAAGCTGGTGATTCTCGTGGTTTTTGTCAGCCTTTCTGCCATGAGATGAGTTGTCTAGGTGAAAATTCGTTTTCACTCAACTTTCATAACACATTATTTTAATAGCGTGGGTATGAAGGACATGAGAGGTGAAATTCATAAGCATGAAAGAAATTTTTAAAAATTCGTGAGTATAAAAAAAAATTTTGGGGTAAAATATGTGGGTGTATTTAGAAAATTTCCTCAATCCTCGTTGCCAACGAATGGATCGCTGTAACTGGCAGAAAAAATATATATATTCGGGTAAAATATGTGGGTATGGATCGCTGCAACTGGCAGGGAAAAAAAAAAAAAAACCACTTCAATCGTCTATGCGGCAATGCCGCTGCTGCAGTCGGGCGAAAACCAATCTTCTCCTGTCAGCTGTGCAAAACCCATGTCCATTGCCGGCGAAAATCCATCTCCTACAGTCAGCTGCGCCAAACCTATCCCATTGCAACACCGGCGAGATCCGTGCCAGCCATGCTGGATCTGCTCCCAACCGCCTCCAGCAGATTTTCTTCTCCGATTCGCAAACCCATCAACAAAATTTCTCCGATACGCAAATTTTCTTCTCCGACCTGTAAAGCCATCCCAAATTTTCTCCGATCTGCTAATGCTCGGCCGTCGATCGTAATCGCTGCCTCCCGCACCAAATTTGCCACTGTATTGTGCGGGGTATTTTGGTCCATTTGAAAATATAAACGTCCATTTTCTTGCACCGTTTGGGCAAGGGGCAAATATAATTAAGTCAACCTAGAGGGTTATTTTCGCTAATAACCGCTCTCCGTTGAGCTTTAGTGCATCTAGTTGCCTCGTTTTTTTTTTTTTTTTGGCATTAATATGTGAGTCCAAACATCAATATCTTATATAATAAGTAATTTTTATAATTTTTTGACTTTTCAAATGTTTTTTGAATTACGAAATAAAAACGGGTATTGTTCATGCGTTCAGGGAGTATAACAATGCTTTTTTTTTTTCGTAATTCCAAAAGAAATAATTAAAAAATTAAAATTATAAATTATATATATATAAGATATTTAAGCTAGGGCCCGTTTAGTAATGCCAAAAAATCAAAAAAATAAAATAATGCAGCTTCATATACACTGGTGCATTGTGTCATTTTCGGTTAAATAAAGACTTAAGGCTATCAACGCTTTCGACTCATTGGATGAACTCTTAAAAAGAACCTTCTGATAATTACCCTGTCTATAGTTTCGTTTGACTAAGCTTTTAAATTCAAGTTTTTTCTAAAAGTTCAATTATAAATTAAACTTTTATAAAAAGTGTGATTGCAAAAAGTTAAGAAGTGTTTGACTTTATAATTTAAAAAGTGCTTTTAATAATATGTTAGTGTTTGACTTAAAATATAAAAGTACTTTTAAGCATGAAAAGTACAAAAAGTACAAAGAAAGTGTTTTTTAACTTTGAATTATTGCTTCTTAAATGTCATTAAAGTAAATAGATTGCTATTCAATTGATAAAGAGATCTTAAATAAATTTTAAATTTATAACAAATTGGTGAATATCTATTTCTTTCGACTATTACTTTTACATTGAGAAAATAATAATCTTAAAATATTTAGGAAAAAGACTTAATAATATTTTAAATTTAAATCCTTTCAGTAATAGAAGAAAATTCTTTTAAGTTAATAAATTTATTAAAATATATTAATAACTTTATCATGCTATAGGTGTGTTCTAGAAGTGATAAAATTTTGAATGAAAAATTTTTGGTGCAAAAGTTGTCAAAATGAAATAAAATAATGTAATATGATATGAATAATGATGAGTAATGAAATGAATAAAGTTAAAATACAAAGATTAATTATATAGATAGTCGTGTATAAACAATTAAAAATATGATAGTTCGTATAGAAAGATATAAAGAAATAATTAAAAATTGATAGTTATAGATAGTAAAAAGTTGTGGAGGAAAAATTTTACTTAAAAGAAAATGCACCTTATATTTATTTTAAAATTTTATAATGTAAAAAAATACTATTCTTTTAAATTCTCACTTAATTTAATATTTATTATTTGTGACACTTTATTTTCTATATCTAATTTTATTTTATATTTTCAATCTATTATAATAATTATGACATAACTATCTCTACATGCTTAGGTATAAAAGTTATATTATATTTATTTGTTTTAATAACATAGGTTTAAAATTATTTATTTAAAAACTTTTGTGTGTTAAAAAATTATCCCTTTTTATATTTAATTTGAGCTCTTGAATAATGAATATCATTATTTAGAAGTTCAAAATAATTCAGCCCTTCAAGCCGTAGCACCTCTTTCACACGTAGTAGGCAATACAATAGATATTATTATAATAAATAAAGATTAAAGCATTAAAATGAAACTATTAACAAAAATATAAAAAGAGGAGTCGCTACTAATCTTTTTGAGAGGATTAGAATTCAAATATTGTATATGGTACTGGTTTACATAAACAGAGATACGGGTTACTGGCAAATCATATGCTATGAAATAATAAAAATAAATTGAGCATTTTTTGAGAGGGTTGGAACATGTGTAGCTGGAACGGGGCCTTCACGAGAGAGAGAGAGGTTTCTTGGAATGGAGGGCTGGAACAATGGTGGGGACGGAAATGGTATTTCTAGAGCGGTTATAAAGACTTGCTTTCGTAACAAAATAAAGAGACAGCGAGCTTTATTTTTGGAAAGATGAAGATAAAAAGAAGCTTCAGAATGGAGGAGGGAGGCAGAGATGAAGGAGGCCGAGCTAGCATGGTTGCCTCGTAGAGCAGGTTCTCCTCTCCTCTTTGTTGGGAGCTTCTTGTGTTTTTGAATGCCGGAGGGGCTGGTATTTATATGCGTTTGGCAAGGGATTGCTGACATGACATAGTTTCATTGGCTAATAGTATGGGGCAAGGCACGTAACGAGTATTCTTGTGCTTCATTAGGCTATGACGCATGTCCGCTGGGTAATTTACTGCTCTCCCGTTATTTTGTCTTCATGCAATTTTTCTTGGCGCCCAAGCAATGAGCTGAACGGTGGAGATCGTGTCTGGGAAGTGTTGCAAATGATGGGTTTCGTGGTGCGTCTTTGTCACGACCGTGAATGGTGGTGGGCTACTTGAATGGAGGATGCTGGATATGGATTTGCAATTGTTTGGATCAGAGGAGAGATGGCGGACTTGACCTTGGCCAGTGTCGACTTGGATCTACGTCAAGAATCGGGCGGCCGAGCTAGTAGTGCGGCAGTGGTGATGGTGCTTGGGTGGTGGGTTTGACGATGCCAAATCTGAAGGAGAGATGGATGCGGTTGGAGATGCTGCCATGGAGGTTGCTGCCGGAATCAAGGTTAGGCAGAGGAGAGCAGCGACGCGTCAATAACAGCCATGATGGAGATGGGTTTTAGATGCAATCTCGAAGAAGGTTAATTTGCCAGAGATGTAGAAATGAGGTTGCGTTGGAGAAGACAAAGACAAGCAGTATTGCGCACGCCGTTGAACCTGTGAATGGCTCTGATCGGTCGTCCGGTGGCTGCAGGAGGAGATCGCACAAGCAGCCCCGGGGGAGCTTCTATGCGGGGAAATAACGGTTTGTTTAGGAATGGATAAAATTTTTGATGAAAAGTTTTGGAGAGTAAAAGTTGTCAAATGATGTGATATGATAGGAGTAATGATGAGGAGTAAAGATGATAAAGTTAAAATAGATAGGTTAATTGTACGAGTAATTGTGTAGAAATGATTGAAAAGTAGGGTAGTTGTATGGAAAAATGTGAAAAAATAAGTAAAAATATGATAATTATAGAAAGTGAAAAGTTTTAAATTGAAAAATTTTAAGTTAACCATTTTTCCTCATTGCCGAACACACCCTAAGTTGCTTCTTTTGGTTTTATCAAAAAAAAAAGTTGCTTCTTTTGGTACTCCACTGACGCACAAAAAATCATGCACATGCACCTCGTTTTTAATGATCTGGACTATCCAATCTCATGGGATGTTGCTTTAATGGGCCCAAATGGTGTAGATTCAAATCTAATGGCATATTCTCATGCATAATTTAATCCAAACTTACAAACCATCCATCTCATTCCAATGAGCTCAAAATGTTTTAGTTTTGTTAAAATATCTCAAAAATAGGGTGTCTACACATAGGTTTAGAATTATTTATTAAAAACTTTTGTGTGTTAAAAAATTATCCATTTTCATATTTGATTTGAGCTCTTGAATAATGAATATTATTATCTAGAAGTTCAAAATAATTCTGGCCCTCAAGTTGTTTGCGATTATAAGGGCTTTTTTGTCATTTAATTTGTAGCAAATAACGATTGGCTTTTGCGAGTATGAAAAGCATCAAGTCGAAGCTCTTCTTGTATCGTGATTTTTCACGATTGCCAGTCGCAGTCGCCGTTTCGTTTTCTTATCCAAATGCTTCAAACTCGTTTTTTCCATCAAAATAATCACTTAGGCCAAACAGAGCTTATGTCATGAATGAAGAGCACCTGTTGTTTGCGGGCAACTTTTTTTTTAATTGAATTTCCTGCATAAAAAAAAATATCTCTCAAACTTTCATTAGATACGCCGAGGAGACATTTAGGAAAGTAAAAGTTGTAGGAAATGTGGGATGAAGTGAGAAGTGAAAAATGAAATATTTTGATAATTGTGTGATTGATATGAAATAATATGAGTAAAAATGGAATAAATAGGGTAGTTGCAGTGTAGTGGGAAAGATAAATAATTGAAATGTAAGAATGAATAAATAAAAATATGATTATTAATTGATAAATTAATGAGCTCAGAACATGATGCTCCCACATTTTCCACACCATAATTCCCACGCATATTATCATACAAGCCCTAAGATATCTATTTTGAATATACAAGAGCATCACTTAACAAGATGGTCTATACCTGCAAAATTTTAAGACTTAGAAACCATATGTTTGCAAAAACGAAACTTACGGGGTTACAAGAGCAAATTTCATATAGTAAAGGACAAGTATGCAAAAAATTATATTTATTAGTTTTTAATTAGTAGCATAACCGGGGAACTTATGACTTGGCTCACCAAACACAGCTTGAGGCAGAATAAAGTTAAGATTTTATAATTGTCAACTTATTTATGTGACCCATTAATCCGTTTAAATAAAGATCCATTTTCTATGTGACTAATTGTAAATCAAGCAAATTTATAGGTGATCATAAAATATATTTTTTATTTACAAAAAATTTACATGTAATACGAGCCCCACCCAATTTTTTTCTTTATAAAAATTGGTAATTTTAAAATTTAATGAGTTTCTTTAACCAACTAAACAAAAATGTATACATTAAATAAATTTTAAAAATTGTTAGATTTCATATGCTGAAAGATCTAGGTAGAGCTAATATATATAATTGTGTATCCAACTAGTCAACCAAACCTAATCAATCAACCCACTTAATGTATCAACCCGTATGATATGTTATAATTAAGGGTTGTTAACGGATCGTGTTAGACGGGTTGAAGCCTAATCATAATCCCAGTCCGTTTAAAATATCTCAACTCTAATCCATTTATTATCTCATTTAAAAAATTTTAACACTATCTCATTTATAACTCATTTAATAAACGAGTTGGGAGTTATTAATAAGTTGAATAGTATATGACCTCGAGCCTAGACTTTGGTAGATAATGATTTCGTCAGGAGAGGTGAGAGGGAATTTTCATTGAAAGGAAAATGAAAATAGAATAGTGACAGAAAAATAAAATTTGGACAACAGTAGAAAAATAAAAATTAGGTTATGAGAGGAAGACTTAGCAAGGAAAAATAACCAGCAGTTTACATTTATACATATAACACTTTAATGTGTTAAACGAGTTAAATAGGTTAAACAGTTTGAATGAGTTATATAGGTTAAATGGGTTATTAAACAAGTAGACAGATTATAAAATCTCAAAATCCATCCATTTATTAAAAAATTTCAATCTAAACGCATTTATAAATGGGTTGGACAAACGGATTAATGGTTAACCATTAACACTCTTGGTTATAATTTTCCAAGTAAAAATTAACATCTTTATTTATATTATTTTTATAAGTTATATATAACTATTGACAGTGGAACCAACATTTAATTAAAAATAAATAAAAAATAGATAAGGATTAGGATTGAAATTTTTATAAATAAATTGCAGGTACAACCACTTTTTTAATAGGTTAAGGTAAGAGTTAACCTCTATTTTTTTTTAAATGTAATAGTTACCCTCTATTTAGTATAATCCAAACTAAGCCACGGGTCCATAATATGGATGGAGAGGGAAATTAGAAGTGAATAAGGAAATACTTTTAAAAGTATAAGAATAATACCATATGATAGAGATAAAATGAGAAAAATAAAGTATTTGAATAAGAAAATGATTGGAATATATAAGTGAAAAAATGAAAAAAGTAAAGTTGCTAAGTAGTTCAAATATTAATTTTTTAAAAAAAGTTTAGGAAGAGATAGCTTCCCACGGACCCTTGTTACCAAACTATGGTTGACTATGTCTATGGTTGTTGTTATTATTATTATTATTATTATTATCTTTTTTACATGTTTTTTTCCAATATATTGCTGAAAAGGAAAATCTAACAAAATAATAACAGTGTGTTAATAAGAGACATAATTCCTGAAACGGGGGACAAGTTCCTCATTATGATTCAATACCTGAACTCCTTGCACGCTAGGCACGAATTCTTGCCAGCCGCATTACATGATGAGCATGATTATTATTATGCATGAGCCAGCTTATATGTAGATCGTTGCTGTACAATAACAAAATTTCCAAAGTGTATAGGGCTGACAGTGATTGAGATTTAAGGGAGGGAAGATTGACTAGATATCCAAACAGGGATTACGAGGATGACAAGGACCTGGAAGATCATTTGATCTACGTAAGGCAAAAACCAAAAAAAAAAAAAAAAAATTCTCAGACTCTGTTTTACACGTCTCTTGATATATATTTAATGTATTAACTATCTATTTACTTTGCTTCTTTTGTAATTATCTTTACATTATAATCATTTAAACATTCTTTTGATAGAATTATCTTATTTATTTTATCTTTATTTTTCATTGTAAAGTATTTTCCGAAAATATTCCCCGCTTTTTTTTTCAAAATTTCTCTAAATGTTCACCTGAAATAAACGGATATTTTGCATTTTAAACTCTCTAATTTTGCCTATTTGCATTTTAAACTCTGAAATTTTGATTCCTTTGTATTTTAAATCCTGACTCATAACGGCGTTAAAAACTATCGTTAATTTATGCAAAATGACGTAAATACCTTTCAATATTTAAAAAAAAAACCTGAATCTGTATTAAAGGTGAAGATCTTATTAAAGCTTTTAATAATGAAATAAAGAAAGTCTAATAGTCAAGTTTAAAATGTAAAAAATATATTTTTTAATATTTTAGGGTATTTTCGACATTTTGCATAGATTAACAGTGGTTTTTAACGCTGTTATGGAGCAGGGTTTAGGTAAAGTTGGAGGATTTAAAATTAAAAAAAATCCGAAATAAACCGGTGTTTTTTTTTTTTGTTGTTGTCTGAAGTGGGTGTGTGCGCACGCGCAGAAAGCTGCCAGCGAAGAGCGTAGAGTCACGACGCTTCAAACCCACAATACCTAGAAATGACGTCGCAGTGACTCGAGTTGAGGCTCATCTTAATAGAGGCCCAGCCCAAAATAGTATGGAATCGCATCTTGCAACTGATTTTTTTTTATTTATTTTAATCTTTTTTTCCCCCCACAAATAGACCTTGTACCGTTACCTAATTGCAAAGTAGCCCTTACGTTTTAGATATCTTTACGTTTCATATATTATAAAGAGGGAGGATCCAATGCGCCCGGCCGCATGGGACCCTCCCAAAAATATTTTTTATAAACACGTAGATATAGATGTATGTAACTTAGGAGCCAAGTTTTATTATTTTTAAATGCTTAAAGTACTTTTTTATTTGTAAATATAGTAGTATTTTTCGTAATTTTAGAGTCAAAAAAATTACAAAAAGACAGTTTTTAAAAATAAAAAATACTTAAAAACATCTAAAAATGATAAAACTTAGTTTGTATGTAAAATACAACTGGATGTACACATTTATAAACAATTAAAAAAAATAGGTACCACGTACCTCCCATGCGGGGACCGGGCCTCTATAGTAAAAGAATCGCTAGCACTGACGAGTGTGAGGCAACTTTACATTTGAAATGTACTGGATGTGGTTTCCGAATGTATTGGAAGACCTTAAAAAATTACATTTGGCCTATTTTACATACAAAACTGAATTAGCAGAGTCAAAAGATGGAGGTCTGTCTACAGTTTTTTTTTTTCCAATTCAAATGGTCATCCCCACTATGATTTTTTTTTAAAAAAAAAAAAAAAAAAAAATTAGATCCCCACTTTGAACTTTTGAAACCGCACAGGCACAGGTAATGAGGATATCAATCTGCACTCCAGCTGGTAGCATTGGGAAGAGCGGACGCATCCGAATAGCCAATGAGCATGAGTCCAAGATAGGTTTTTAGTATACATCGTCATCTATATTTTGGACCTCACCCACTATTTTTACCGATGATATTCGTAATCGCAAAAGCATACTCACGGTTTAAGATGTTGTTCTCTCTTTCAACTCTAGCGAAGTTAGAGATTTTATAATAAATGGAAGAGTTCCCAAGACGCAGCGTGGTGTGGGGAGTAAATAGAAATGCAGTCATTCTTTCAGGGATTTGGATCCACAAGGTTTAAAGCCCAGTGGTTGGCCGGCTGCTCTCAATATATCACAAGCAATGCAGTGAGTTTAGCTAGCTTAATTCCCGGCCTTTAAAGTACACCCACGCTATCCAGGGCTGTTTTCAAACTCAGTTTTTCAATTCATTCAAATACATGTTAACCGAACCACCTGACGATTAGTTCACTTGGTTAGAAGCTTTGTCCCTGATCTTGGATTCGAAATCCAACAAAGGCAATACTTTCTTAATTTAATTGTATTTGTATTTAGAAATTATAATATAAGCCAAGATGTGATATAAAATATGTACTAATATTTTTCTATCGTATCGTGAGCGATGGCGGATACTTTGCCGGCAGTGTTCTACTTTCTCCTTGAACGGGAAGTTTGATTTCCACTGTAGATAAGTGAGACTTTACTGTATTCCATATGAATTCTTAAACTTCATAAATAAAATATAATATTGTACACGTTAAAATACATGTTGACCGGCAGAAAAGAGCCTTCGGCATCCTTCCTTTTCACAGATTGATTTTGATTTTTTTTTTTTTTTTTTTTTGTAAAAAAAAAAAAAAAAAGGTTTGCTTCGGAAGACTTGAAAGACAAAAAGTGGGCAGTGGGGCATGCATGTGTATAAAAAAGCGATAATAATTAATTAGTTTGGCGGTCCAAATTCATGGCACGTGCATTGCTTAATTAAATTACATTTCTCTGCCCGTGATTTCGGGATTGAGCAGATTGCTGTCAGTGCAGAATACTAATAAAATATGTAAGACACGTGTGCTCAGAGACGTACCACGTATTCATATTGAGCCCCTCAAAAGACCGAGAATCGTTGTCGAGCATTTGCTGACGCTTTTTTCCAGCTGGGAAAAACGAAAGCCCTTTTCATTTCATTTGTTGCTTTCTCATCCAAGCCCTGTTCATAAGCATGTGATAACCATTCATTTCTTTGCAACTACTCCGATGCCAAGAAATGATCCTATCTAATCTGACTTTAGTTACCCACCACTCATACCTTGAGGCATTGTAATGCTTGCCTGCCCCTTTTTATATCCAATTTAATTACTTCTTATAAACATAACTTTCTTTTTAAAAAAAAAAAATTTTTCCAAAAAATTAATTTGCAAACCACGAATCTGCCATAGCATTAGAATTATCAAGATCACGACAATGCTCACATCAATCATGTATCAGTATTATAGTTAATAGAAAATAGTAAATATGCATATTTTGAAAAGTTTTAAATTTTCTTACCAGGATGCAGGAATATGGCGCGGGTATATTTATAATTTTTGATTAAACTATATAGTAGTATTCCCAAATCTCCCAAAATACAAATAAAAGCAATAATTCAGTACTTGCATGCTTCGGAGCTGGCCCATCCAGACAGAGCCCCATACAAGGTAAACAGTACATCCATGGTATTTACTATTTTCTTCAATGCTGACTAGTGCTATGCATTTAGGTTTGTGGTACATCATCATTGAACTGAACGCTGACCGCCGTGGAGTTTTGTATTTTGTACATCATTATCCTGCTCTTTCAGATATTGCTGACCACTCTATAATTGCCAGTGTTGGACGAAGCTATCGACGGTGCCATGTATGAGAGAGGCGATGATTGATATTAATTTCTTCGCACGTGCAGATTTGTGTGTGTTGGACCACTCCCCATCAGCCCATTCTACAAAATAAAATAAAACAAAACATAATTGCTAATCCGAGAATTCTTTAGGGCAATTGGCATCCATGGCCAGGTGGATCATGTCAACGGTTTTGATAAAGAGAAATGTCATTGCCTTGCCCATCATCTTACAAATGCAACAACCACCGACCATTCTCTTTCCGGGTGTCTGCTGAGCGCAAATCAAAATGATGCCACACGCACGACCGTACGGCCCATCGGCCACCACTCCAAGATTTTGTCCCGGCAATCATTCGTCAGCGGTGGACCACATCGGCTCGTTGGTTGCACGTGCAACGTGAGTTGGATGTGGCTGCTGGGCCACCGCCGGCAGTGCTGAATATTATATTGCATTGCTGTCGGCTGACAATTCATACTCGGGCGGAGCATGATACTCTGTATGCTGGCAGTCGGATTGGTATATTGTAAAAGTTAAACATTTTGGAATAAGCAGATTTAGATTTTAATTAATTGGTGTTCCAAGATCCGACATCCTTGCATGGAATGCGTGTATTTATTTTCAATATGGCCTTTTCAATTCGTACACAGCTTTTAATTTTTTTTTTAATACAATTCGTTGCATTTCAAATACAACTTTTTTCATTTCTAATATACCCACCGCATATGCCTTAAAATTTAGGCCCAAAATTACCATAATACCTTTCAATCATCTGAAAATAAATATATAAAATAGTCCATGAAAATTAAAGGTATCCATTTTTAAAAAAGAAATCCAATAAGGAGAAATGCATTGAGGGTGCATTTTAGTAAGTTAGATGAAAAAAGTCATCTCAAGCTAGGGGTTCATTCACTTATAGGGTGTGTTTCGTAATAAATAAAATTTTTAATGAAAAATTTTGGAGAGTAAAAGTTGTCAAATGATGTGATATGATAGAGGTAATGATGAGTAGTAAAGAAGATAAAGTTAAAATAAATAGGTTAGTTAGGTGGATAGTTATGTAGAAATGATTGAAAAGTAGGATAGTTGTATAAGAAAATGTGAAAAAATAATTAAAAAATATGATAATTGTGGAGAGTGAAAAATTTTAAATTGACTTGACATTTTTTGTTAATCGGCAAACACACCCATAATTGAAGGGATAAAAGCTGCAATACTTCTTACGGGATGAAGCAATCGGCGTGTGGCGGTGCACGGCGGATGAGTGGGATGTATCGATTATCCAGTTAAAGGCTTATATCATATACATATATTATCCAATTAGAGGCAGGGAGGGAGAATTATTGGGCGGTGGCTTTGGTATCATATCATCATCGAGGGAAGCTATATGATTCGAAGGCTGAAGCGTGCAAAGGTGGTCCACCCCTCCTCCGATTCCCCTTTCTACCTAGTGCGGGCCCCATCCGCAAATCTCCGGACTTGTACCGTTTTGCGAATCCCAAGCTCGTCTACGGAGGTCGGCCAGGCTATACTAGACTAGAGATGATGATGACAATGGAGCCGAGCAGAGTCAAAATAACAGTGTAGGGACTCTCGTGTCATTTGAGCAATGTATTCTCCTCACGCTTCCTCCGCTGAATGGTGCATTGGGCGGCGGGTAAGCCATCCCTTGCCATACGGTCCCGGGGGTGGGGGGACTGGCCTCATCCAAATATCATTCTAATTTCTATATAATTACTGTTTGTATTTTCCTTCGCAGCAAGTTACAATTATTACTTTTTCTCTAAAATCAAGACTTTTTTTTTTTTTTGATTGGTACAAGTACATATCTCAACACATATCATACTTGAAGATCTGAGACATTCTTACAAATATAAGGGATACATCTTTCCCAAAGAAGTCTGGAGACACAGCTTCACGAAAGAATAAGGAAGACACAGCTTCCAAACAACCATCTGGGAGACCACCCGCTCCCACACTACATCCATCCGGGAGACCTATTTGCTCCCACGCATATATTTATCGAAATCCGCACGCCCGCGGATTCAAACTCTCGACCGACTGCGCGCACGCGTTTCTGTGCCGCAGTCGGCCACCAACCGAGCTAGCCTCGGTTGGTCTAAAATCAAGACTTTTGAAAGACCCTGTAGTTCATAAATTTTGTTTGTAAAATTATTATTATATATATATATATTATCATGTCATCCTATAATCAACAAGCAACTAATGGAGGATAACTTCATGAAAAGAATAAATAATATAAATATTTCTACTCAATCCGGAGCTCTGGACCTTCCACTATACAATCATCCAAACAGTGGCATTATTTAAGATAAATAATAGAAAAATTTTGGAATAAAATTTTAAAAAAGTAAAAGAGTAATGTAATATAATAAAAGATAAATGATTATGAGTATAAGTAATAAAGTTGAAATAGATAAAATATTAATGAGTTTTTCTATTCGGTATCCTATAGGTGAGATGGGATTTCTACATGCTTGTTAAGCTTCGGTTACCACCTGGAATCAACCCCAGTTACTAACATATATTTAATGTATATTTTATATTTAAAGATGTAATATACTCTTCAAATACATAGAAACTTGTTTAATTGTCATTTAGTAATTAATAAATTTATTTTGAAAATTATGTTGTTATCATCTTAATTATAAATTTTTAAACGAGACTGCAATAAAATTATAATTTTCAATTATAATATAAATACTGTTTTAAAGAATAACTTTAGAACTGAGACGAAAATCGATCCGATCTTAGAAAACATGATAGAGTGGGCTTAAAAATTGACTTGAAAATATGATAAAGATTAGAATTGACCTTATAACCCATGTTGTAACCCTAAGACTAGCACTACAACTTATTCCATTTTACATTACACATATATTTGGTTGTAGTAGATGTATTTTAATTATAATTAATTAATTATTAGCTATAAATACTTTATATAGAATATTTTTATTGGTATTATAAAACATAACATTTAATATTATAATCGGATTCGTTCATTTGGAAAATAATAAGCTCCCACCTCTTCTCACATTTGATATCACAATTAGACTATTTCATTCAGGAAACAATAAGCTCTCATCTGTTATTATCAGAGATAAGACTTCCACTACTTCTTCTGGAAGATGAAAGTTCCCACTCAATCAGTACCATCCAACAAAAGGAGAGATTCGAACACTTGCAAAATGCATCTTTGGCTGCGGCATTACCGCCAGGCCAATGACTTGGTGGTTTATATAGCATGTTTATAACTCGAATGAGGTGAAGATAGGATAAGAAAAATATGTGATTTTCTATTTTCAAAAGATATATATTTTTCAATCCTAAAAACTTAACAACTTATATTTATATTTTTTCATATAAGTTCTTTCAGTTTTTGTGCAACTTTATTCATTTATAATAGAGAGTATATGACATCTTCATCCCCTCCTTGCTGAAGTCGTGAATAAGAATTATATTAAATGCAATAAAAATATTATTGAATATGACAATTAAAATATAGGCACCAGTTGATAATGTGAGTAGTGAGTCGATGAAGATGTTTAGAAAAGAATATATTTTATAAGTATGAGAGTCATATGATATGATGAAAGTAAATTGAGAATAAATATAATAGTTGTTTAAAAAATGATTGAAATCGGGGAATAAAAATGTAAAAAATAAGTTAGCTAAGTAATTAAAATATTGAATAGTTTCTTAAAACACTACAACAAATTTGGTTAATGGCAACAAGAATTTTTGTTGCCAATAGCATATAATTGTTATCATTGCTATTAGGAATAAATTTTTTTGTTGTAACATTTGTTGCTAATGCCTAGTAGCACTTAGGTAATAGTAATAAATTAAAAGAAAAAACTTGTTGCTAATGTAGGTTTACAAAGTTGTGGCAAGATGACGATGAAACAAAAAAAAAAAAGTGATAGAAAAATTTTTCGTTATCAAATTTGTCACCAAAGACGGGCTTTGTCGCAATGAAATGTGTGTAGAAATAGATAATAAGATTTGCCTCTTGTTGTCAATTGGACACAAACAGAAATACAACTTTTGCCACCCATAATAAATTTTGCTATAGTGTCGGGTTTGTAGTTTGTACAACAAATTTGACCGTGTCATCTTTATTAAAAGATATTATACTCGGGGGCAAATGTTTCCAAGCAGAAAACGGCCATTTCTGCGCTTGCTGCAACTGCTGCATGGCGCATGCTCCTACACTCGTCCATCTTTTTCGCTGCCAGCTTTTCCCGTGGATATGCGTCTCCGTCTCCGTGGACAGAGTCTGACCGACCTTTCATCCCTCGTGTTGCTGGATTCGGAATCCAATCTGTGGAATTTCCTCATCCACCAACCCATCATGCAATGCAATGCTACCCAAATCCTTGATCCACACCCATATCGATATTTCATTCGATGTTAAAATAATAAATAAATAATGGAATTATTTTTCCCTAGAGATTGAATTCATAAATTCCAGTTAATTTGTATCTTGATTAAATGGAAATATTTGACTAAATAAAACTATAAATGCAATAATATTTTCGAGTCCCGCGGTCTACGGTGGGAGTGCTGGACAGACTGAGTCAAAAGACACAAAAAAAAAGAAAAAAGTAGGGGGAATGTGGGTCCCACTGACAAGGCCTCGTGCCGTCTCGAAGAAAGCGAAATGAGAAACGCGAACGGGTCATAGTCCAACCATACGTTGCCTATCGCAGTGGGAGTGTGGGACGGACTACTCCAACCCCGACTTACTCTCGCAGGCAGTTGGAGGTGTAAATACAACTGTTTTCAACCGAACTAGATTAACCCAACTTCATTTATAACAGAGTGGGGACAGGTATTTTTTTTTTTAAAATAATTTATCTAATCCAATTTAAACCAACCTAATTTCAATAATGAGTTGATTTTGATTAGATGATTATCAACCCGACTAGACCCGATTTCATATATTAGCGTACAATATAATAATATCTTAATAAACAGTCTTACATTATCACATAATGCGAATAAATTAACTAGACATTATTGATTTGAAATAAGATTATTTAAGAATTATATCATTATATAAGTCATAAATTGAAAAGTATTCCTATAAAAGGATTAATTTTTATTATTTCATATAAATTTATATTTTAAATAGATTTAATTAAGCGAAATATTTTTAGATATTATATATATTTATTAACTCAATTTTTATACAGTTAAAATAGAGTTGAGTTAAGGTGTGGAAAATAGAGTTGAAAGTAGGACTGAATTGAAATTTTATAAGATGAGTTTAGAATTATGTTTACCCAAACCCGAGTCAATTCGACCCAATTTACACCCTTAGATTCAACCATTTATGAATTATCTCCACCTGAACTTTTCAAGATAAAGTGGCATGTTATATTAGGGGTGTTAATGGTCATGGTCAACCCGTTAACCCGCTCGTTCAACCCGTTAATAAATGGGTTTGGGTTGGAATTTTTGAATAAATGGGTTATGATCCGCCAACCCGTTTAATCATTTAATTAAATAAACGGATTAGGGTTGAGATTTCGCAACCCGTCAACCCGTTCAACCCGTTTATTTAACTCGTCCAACCCGTTCAACCCATATAATTCATTTAATATAATATATTATAGTATATATATATAATATTTATAACAGGAATTGGCATTAAAGAGATGATTTGAGATTGAAGCTGATGTTTTCAAGCCAAAATAAATTAAATTCAGGTATATTAGCTTCAAATTATTTAATTTATTTAAATTTACAAACTTTATTGAAGATTTTTAGCATGAAAATTAGTAACAAACACAACCCGTTAACAACCCGTTAGCCCGTTTATTAAATGGGTTGTAAATGGGTTAGGGTTGAAGTTTTTTAAATGGGTTAATAAACGGATTAGGGTTGAGATATATTAAATGAGTTAGGATTAGGATTAGGCTCCAACCCGTTCAACCCGATCCGTTAACACCCCTATGTTATATTGATGAGTATATTAACTAAAAGTATATTAATCAAGATAGTATGTTATTTTACAATTCTAAATTATCATACATGGATAGTTCATGAATTGTGTTAATCCGCGTTCGACCTCTTCTCCTTAAAACACACCACGACAACTGGTAAATCGCTTGCTCGGAACAGTTGCAACCTGCCCTAACTCATTCCAATAGAGAAGAAAATGATTTACCACTGGGAAAACAAATTTTCATATTGCAGATGCCAAGCCAAATGGTGCTGAGGTAGGAAACTGCATATGAAAAATGCAATTAGGTGATTTGCAAATATACCTACTTCGTTTAATCATAATTACAAATATACCAAAATAGTTTTAGAAATTGCAAATAACAGCACATAGTTTGACCGTAATTGCAAAATACTCACGTTGTTATGGTGTCGTTACTCGTTACTGTATTGTTACGACATTGGTATATTAGCGAAGATATACGAAATATATAAATATATTTGTAATTTCAAAAATTAAGTAGGCATATTTAGTTTTTGTAAATATACCCACGTAGTTTACATATATTTGCAAATATATCTATAGCACCCATTTCGTGAGCAGTAGTCGCTACGATAGATATTATTACAATAAATAGAGATTAAAGCATAAAAATGAAAATAATAATAAAAATATGAAAAGAGGAGTCACCCTAATCTTTTTGGGAAGATTAGAACTCAAATATTACATAGATGGATAAAGCATTAGTTTACATAAACAGAGATACAAGTTACAGGCAAATCTCATGCTATGACATAATAAAAAATAAATGAGGCATTTTTTTGGAGCTGGTCTAGAATAGAGAGGTAGTGATGGGTAGAAAACGTGGCACAAGACTTAACTTTTGGATTTATTAATGTAGGCAACAGTTTATTAATAAAGTTTGGATGGCTAGAAAGGAGGTAAATGAAGAGGAGGGAGACGGAGATGGAGGAGGAAAGAGGCTGGGCAAAATGAAGAACATGGCAGCAACTTCTCCTTCCTAGCTCCTGTGGGAGCTTCTTGTGTATGATGTTGTGGAGAGTTCTCTATTTATAGTCATTTTTGGGTAATTTGGCTATCCATGTGGCAACCACCCATTGGTTGATTGTGCATATGTTGTGACATGTGCTGTGTATTTCGCTTTCTCTCCTGCTTTTGTTATTGATTCATTAGTTCTTTGCAGTGCATGTTGGACATTACCGGGTTCTCCCTTTACTTCATCTCTAAGCATTTTACTTGGTGCCCACGCAATGGAGTTGGACGGTGTGGATTGTTGCTGACGTGGTGGATGGATCTTTCGTAGCAGACAAGCTTGAACTTCTCTTACTATGGCTAGAGCTCAGGATGGCAGAAGTGCTGCTGCCCCTTCAAATTCATGGTAGATCCAAGGGTAATGGTGTCTTCCTGGGTGTCGGTGGATGGTGCGTGTGGTTGTAGGTGCAGGCTGCCGGCGGATGTAGATGGGTTATGAGTGACGACTAGTTGCTATGCCAGATCTAGAGAAGAAATGCAGGAGCGATGCTTGCGTCGTCATTTTGTGGTTGCCTAAATTGGAAGAGAGAAATGGTGGTCACTATCAGAATCAACGCCGGGCAGAGGTGAGCAGTGGCACGACAACAGATGGGAAGAGATGGGTTTTGGGTGGAATCTCGAGGAGGGTGGATTTGTCAAAGCTGTGGTAGAGGGGTTTTGCTGTAGATGATAGGCAACGGTGTGCACGCCGTTAGCATGATGAGTGGCGCTGATTGGACGCCCGGTAGATGTTGGAGGAGCTCGCAGGTGGGCCGCCATGGGCGGAGCTCGGTTTGGGGGAAGATGCATTCGGTTTCGGTACTCTATGGAGTCCAGAGATGTGAAATCCTAATCTTAGACACGTATAAAATCCTAGGGTTGTAAATCCTAGGTAATATATTAATGAAATATATATTCATGAGTATGAAAACATGTGTATTAGAGATTAAAAAAATGCAATTGTGGGATTAAATCACGTGAATAGTGCACATGAATAGTAACCAAGGTGATTAAGAGTTAATCACATAGATTAACCTAATCACAAAATGACAAAAAGGGAGATTTAATCACTACAGGACAAAATAGCAATACTTTTTGATATTTTAATGAAATTTTGGATTTTAGTGAAAAATTAAAGAAAAATTCATAATTTGCAATCCGGACGTCGGATTTAGATGAAATTTTTTATGGATGGTTAAAAATTCATGATGGACATGATGAATGGTTTAAGATGTGATGAAAATCATGAATCAAGGGTCAAGATGGAATTTCAATTGAAGATGAAAAATGAAGCTTATCTTTTCATTTAATTACCTTTGACTTTTATTTAATTTTAAATAATTAAAAAAATAAAAATAATAAATGAAAAGCAGCAACATGGCAGGGACGTGCAGGGGATGGGGAAAATGGGAGCCAAATCCAACGGCTCAAAATCATTCTTATAAAAAATCAATGGCTAGGATTGATTAGCTTAAAATAAATAATTTTAATAAATTAAAAATCTAGAAAATTAGGGCTGCCATAGGGGGGAGTGAATAGTGTAGGGTGGGCTGCACATGGCTCCACGCACATTTTGAAAATTAGAAAAAAATACATTTATAATTTAATACCTCAAGCAAGGGGGGTAAATTCCAATTTGATGAAAAATTAAAAACTATAAATAGGGGCAGGGGTGGACGTCCAAAGGCACTTCATCCCAGCTCCATTTGAGCAAACTCAAGTTCCCAAACCCCCTACATGTCCAAGGAAAGAAGAGGAGAAAGTTAGAGAGAAAAAATGTGAGAAAAAGAGGGATATCTCCACTTCAGGTAAGAGGATTCTTCCCAAATTTCTTTTGGATGTTATGTAGGGTAAAATCATGCTTAGATAATGCCTAATCATGAGAAAATAAGTATGGTTATAATGCCTAATTGGAATTATGTCAAAACATCAAAAATTTGGAGCAAAGATAGAGCATTCAGGAAGATAACATATGGTATGTGTAAATAATGTCCAATATTGATAAATGATGATTTGGGATGAATAATTATGATAATTATGATGTTGGAATGATGATATATTAATCTCATAATTTTTGGAATTAAGGATTATGCTTAAGTGAAATTATGTTGATTTTTAGTATATGGAGAAAATGATTTATTTTGCCAAGTTAATGATGATAAATTCAAAATTTATGAATTTTTCCATGATATACTAAACATAAGCTATGTCATAGTATTTTTTATTTTTGAAAAAAATGTCAATTTTTGAAACTCATGAACAGTAACCAACGTTGCTGTGAACACTAACCTCGGGTGAACAGTAAATGTGAACAATACCCATGAACAGTGATTATGAATAGTAACTCATGAACAGTGATTATGAACAGTGATTATGAACAGTAATATGATACAGTACTATGAACAGTGAACAACGTGATTTTGGGGAAAAAATAGAGATTTATTTTTTCTATTTTATGAGGATATAAGGATGAAAATTTTAAAGTATTTATGGATAAAAATCCATATAATGAGGTAATGACCAAGTATCTTTATAAGATTAACCTTTATAGGAATGAAGTAATGAATAATTATAAAGCATGCATGAAAAACAATCTAAGATATGGAATGATATAGATAAAATATCATTTTTCCTTGTATAGGAAAAGGAAAGAAAAAGGTGGAAGACATGGACTGAGGAGGTAAACAAGCTATATGCTTTCTAAAATATTTTTAAATATTGCAAATTGTTTGCTTATGTGTTTTATGAATTAAATTTAAGGATGACCATTCCTATACTGCTTTACATGAAATGATTATTGACTGCTTGTTAAATTACTTTCTAAATGATTTATCAAGTTTTATGGAGCATGTCATGTCGGCATATGTATGAACATGGTGCACAAGGAAGAGGCTTTGGTTGAGGTAGTAAGCGAATTAGAGGGTCCCCCTTCACTATTGCCAAGTTGCAAGGGTTGTGTGCCGGCGGTGTCCTCCCAGAGGTTCGGGGCACAAGGAAAGTCATGAATGAATGAATGCATTGCATTCTCATGAAATGCATGAAAAGGTTTCTGTCCCATTGGTAATTGATCACTTGGTAAGTGTCTCCTACCAAATGGGGAGAAATGCATTTGAATGAAAGGAAAATGTTTACTTACCAAAGAAAAAGGCTTGCTTACTGAGTATTATTACTCATATGTGTTTTCAAAATGACAAACAGACTATGGAGCTGACTCATAAAGGATGCTAGGTAGAAATGACCTGCAAATTTAATTGCAGTTCTATGTATGCGTCTAAAGGAACAAATGTATGATAATCATGTTGAAGACATGTTTTATGAATATTACAAACATGATTGTACTTATGTAAATTATTTCAATAAAAAGAAGATATGAATGGTTTTATGATGATATGGATGAGTCTATTATGAATAAAGTGTATGCTTAAGTGACGAATGAAAAAAAAATAAAATTGGACGAGATCAAATTAAGAACCCGCCGCGTGATCAGGGCAACAATCCTGACTTAAATTTACCAATCGACAAGATCCAGGAGTAAGGACTATGTGGACGCTTCGGTTCGGGGCGCCACAAGAGATCTGTACTTACGCAGCCTCTTTGCAAGCAATCTTAGCCGTTGATTCACACTTGTTGATGACCAATAATTTTTATAATAATCACCTAAGTATAAATCTGACTCGATGATGCATTTTCATTGGAGATTAATTCAAATAATGATTATAATTCTAAATAACATAATTTCATGTAGTAAACCCATATTTAATTAATATGGCTCAAAATTGAGGTGTCTACGATACCCATGCTGTGGCATTGCAATTATGGTCGATCTAAGTAGGGATTACTTATCATTTTTGAAACTATATAGGTATATTTGCAATTATAATCAAACAAAGTGAGTATATCCACAAATTATCCAAAAAACTCATTCATTTTTTAATGATTTGCCATATGTAATGGTTGCATATAGTATTATATACAACGATTTTTGTTCGAATGTAAATATTATTAACGGCTAACGACAGACATTTTTAAATTGACAATGGTTACCCTTATTTGCAGCAAAATTTATATTTTGTTGTAAATACATGGTCGCATATAAAAATTTTCTTGTAGTGACCTCCCTCCAGATGGCAAATTTTGTAAATAAAAACACCATAAGCTTAAAAACTCTTTGAATTTCGTATTCCTATTGGCATATATGTATGCTCGATGAGGAAATCCATGACATAGAACGTAGATAACTACAGATCCCTGCTTTCCAACATCGTCGACTAATTGTGACAAGCTAACTAACAGTGTCTAGCCACTTCTCAAAATCTTCCCTGGTATTACGAATAGTCCTCCCCTGGTAGCTCCGAAAGGCATCTCGGATGTGCGCGGAGCTGGGTGGAGGTGGATGGGACGAGGATTCTAGACAGTGTAGTGGGGAGAGGTGATTGTAAGAATGCAGTGTTTACCCCCTCGAAGCTAACAGGTGGACAGCTGGTCGTCTGAGTGTAAGGAAATGGATCCGAGCATAGGTGATCTTCTCGGCGCGGAGCTGCAAACGATGGAAATTGTTGGGGAGGCTGTGAAGACGATCAAGCCGGGAGGGAAGGCCGACGTCCTCTGTTCCGTATGGGCGGCAAAAACATACAACCGGGAACTCTTTAAGGCAATGATGCGGCGTTTATGGAGGAAGAAAGGAAACTTTCAGTTTATGGAAATGGATGAGAACTTGTTCAGAATCTCCTTCGCAAGCTCCAGTGATAGAGACAGAGTTCTTCATGGACAACCATGGGTGTTTGAGCGCAACCTGGTGCTTATTGCGGAGCTGAATGAGGAAACCGAGCTTGCCCAACTGGTGTTTGTCAAAACTCCGCTATGGGTTCATGTCACAGGCATTCCCCATCTTGTGGATAAACAGACCCTGGGCACAAGCATTGGGCGGTCGTTCGATGAGGTGGAAGAGATTGTAGCTACTGAAACTGAATTAAAGGTCCGTGTCATGGTGGATTGTAGAGAGCCATTGAGACGCGGTATCTTCATTCAAGTGGAAACGCAGCAGAGGAGGTGGGAGTGTTTCCAATATGACAAGTTGCTGATCTTCTGCTACTTTTGCGGAGTAATGGGACACGCAATCAAAGACTGTTCCAGTGTGCCGGAGGAGAAGAGGGATCTGTCCGAAGCTGAGTTACCTTATGGGAGTGGGCTGAGATTAGGGGCGAGACCAATGCGCCTTCGGGTTGAGAAGGAGAATGGGAACAGGGTAAACCTAGTGAGGTACGTGGGTGATCATACCATCTCAAACAGGTCCAAGGCAGCGATGGGGAGGGAATTGGCAGATGGCCTGGAGGACGGGTTCAATGGTCAGGGGGCTGTGGCTATCAATTCAGCTGACATATTACGGTGCAGCAGTATCATTGGGCAGTAGATTAAGGGGAATGATGAACCTTGTAGGCAGCAGCAGAGGTGTAGCAGTTCTGTAGCTGGTCCATTACGGTGCAGCAGTTCTGCAGCTGGTCCATTACGGTACAGCAGTACTTCAGCGGAGGTGACTTGTTCTCGGTTGAATGCTGCAAAAGGGAAGGATGGGGGCGCTGTGAAGACGGCTGGAAGTGAGCTGATGGGCAGTTGCAGCGGGGGCAGCACGCAAAGGTGTTCCACATTCCGGCCTCATCTTCTGATCATTGCCCACTTCTATTAGTCCTTGACTCAAGAAGCCATAAGAGGAAGCCCCTAAGGGAGTTCAGATACGAGATGTTCTGGGCACGAGACAGGGAGACACATTCTATTGTTCATCAAGCATGGACCTCGATACCCCATGGGCACTTGCCCATCTCAGCTATGATTGGGCGGAAGATTCAGGCATGTGGCAAGGAGCTCACAAGGTGGAATAGAACGAAGAGAGGCAATTTAAGACGTGATATTGATCGCAAACAGCAAGAGCTCGCTTCCCTTCTGATTCAGGAGCCTATGGATTGCAGGGATGAGGCGGTGAGGAAACTAAAGTATCAGATCAACCTTCTCTTAGAAGACGAAGAGCAACTTTGGAGGCAACGGGCCAAGACCCATTGGCTCCATGAGGGGGATAGAAATACAGGTTTTTTCCATCGGACGGCATCAAATCGCCGGAGGTCAAACTGTATTGAATCTCTGCAGGATTCTGAGGGTAACTGGGTCAGTGATCAAGATAAGATGCTGGACACTGCGGTATCTCATTTCTCGTCTCTGTTCACCTCCTCGGGGCCGACTGATGTTGGCTGGGTCTCAAATCTTATCTCCAGGAAAATTTCGGATGTACAGAGACGGACTTTGACTATGCCTCTCCAATTTTGCGAGGTTGAGAGTGCGGTCAAGGCAATGCGACCAACTAAAGCCCCGGGACCGGACGGAATGTCAGCGGGGTTCTTCCGCACTCACTGGTCTACGGTGGGTCAGGATGTTTTCAAATGGTGCAAAGCTTTCATGGAGGAGCCTGATCCGTCCATGTGCGACGGCCACCTGCGGGGGCTTAACGCAACCACTCTGATATTGATCCCTAAGATGGCGGGGGCGCAGAATTTATCTCATTACCGGCCAATAAGCCTGTGCAATGTAGCTTACAAAATTCTTGCTAAGGTGCTGGCAAATAGACTCAAGGTGGTGCTCGAGGACATCATTGGTGAGCAGCAGAGTGCTTTTGTTCCAGGACGGCTCATCACGGACAACATGCTTGTGGCCTATGAAGCCATTCATTCCCTCAGAAGGAGACGGAAGGGAAAGAGGCAAGAGGTCGCCATCAAACTTGATATGTCCAAAGCATATGATAGAGTGGAGTGGAACTTTTTGAAATCTATTCTTGGAGCAATGAACTTCTGCCCGCGATGGATTGGTTGGATTATGAGTTGTTTATCAACGGTGCAGTACAGAATCAACATCAACGGTTTCAAATCGGCTTACTTCTATCCATCTAGGGGCTTGAGGCAAGGAGACCCACTCTCTCCATATCTATTCATTTTGTGTGCCGAGGGACTGTCTGCGCTTATTTCAAATGCTACTGGTCATGGACGCTGAAGGGGCATAAAACCGACCCCGAGGGGCCCCATACTCACTCACCTCCTTTTCGCGGATGACGCCCTCATCTTCCTTCGGGCTACGGATCAAGTGATTAGCAACTTTTTGGGAATCTTACGGGTGTATTCCGAATCGTCAGGCCAGCTGGTAAATGTGGACAAGACGGCGACTTTCTTTAGCTCTAATATGGACTACAACTCTAGAAGGAATGTTACCCAATTGTTGGGGTCAGGGGGTAACGTACTCTATCACTACCTCGGTCTTCCTGCATGGCTGGGCAGAGCCAAGAAGGGGATGTTTAAGAGCTTAAAGGAGCGAATATGGAAACGTATTCAAGGATGGAAGGGTAGACTCTTGTCATAGGGCGGCAAGGAGGTCCTAATCAAGGCGGTTGCTCAGGCTATCCCGTCTTTCACGATGAGCATTTTTCTCTTGCCCAAGACACTTTGCCATGAGATCAATGGTATGCTTAGCAGGTTCTGGTGGGGCGAAATGGAGAATAAACGTAAAATGAGCTGGATTGCCTGGCGGGATATGTGCAAGTCTAAGCTGTCTTGGGGGCTCGGATTCAGAGATATTTTCTACTTCAACTTGGCACTTCTTGCCAAACAAGTCTGGAGGCTTACAACTAACACAGACTCGCTATGCTACAAGTTGTTGAAGGCACGCTACTTCCCAAATGCGGACATCTGGCAATGTCAGGAGAAAGAGGCCGACTCGTTCACCTGGAAGTGTATTCTCAAAGCAAGGGATGCAATCCAACCGAGTTGTAGGTGGCGAATTGGCAACGGTAAACGGGTCCGATTTTTTGGAGACTGCTGGTTAGAATCAAGGATTTCTAAGGCTGGCCCTCTCCCGAGCTCGATTCCGGAGGACGTGCTGGTCAGTCATTTTATTGATGAGGATACAAACTCGTGGAAGAGCGACCTCATAATAGCGGCGGTGGGCGAGTCTGGCTGGCTACAGATCAACCCGATTCCTCTTCCTCACAGGGATGAGGAGGATGCCCTGTTTTGGACGCTTGAACCTTCTGGAGCTTTCACGGTCAAATCCGCATACAGGTTACTCACTTCTATAGCCGAAGCACAACCGAATGCTGCGGTTTTTCAGGCTATTTGGAGGACAAAGCTTCCTAGCAAAGTCCTCATTTTTGGATGGCGATTGTTCAGAAATGCTCTTCCTACCCTGCTGAACCTCCAGCGTAGGGGTATTACTGTGGACCCTTTTTGTTTATTTTGCAGGACCATTGTGGAGGACAACAAGCACCTCTTCTTGGGGTGTTCGCGCACAAAGGGATTATGGCCCGGGACGGCTAGGCTCATCTCGGCGGGAGCAACCATACAGGATTTGATGATTTCAATAGCTAATAGAAACAGACTGAAGGACTTGGCAATGCTGATTTTGAGGTGCTGGAGGCTGTGGTTTATGCGCAACAGACTTAGGGAGGACGGGATTCAACCGGATTTTGACGGAATTGCAGACTGGTGCCTTGATTTCCTTGAACAACATAAGCGAGCAAAACTGCTTTACCAGGATGGTTTGACTGATCAACCCCTGGTTCCCAGGTGGACTATGCCACCTCCCGGTATGTTCAAGATAAATGTTGATGCCAGGAAACATGGAGGAAGTGCTGTCACGGGATATGCGGCGGTCATTAGGGATTCATGGGGGGCCTTTATCGCGGCAAAAGGATGGCGACAACCTGGCGGGGGCGAGCCTTTGCTCATGGAAGCCAATGCTTTCTTCAGGGGAATAAAATGGGCTCTCCAACTCCGCTTAGGCAATGTCCAGATGGAAACCGACTCTCTTCTTCTCTTCAATTACCTGTCATTGCATTCTTCGGTTTCAGCACCAGCTGGTATTATCATCAAGGAGATCATCGCCATCCTATCTGTTTCTCCCCACATATCGGTTCATCATGTCCTTCGGGTTGGAAACATGGCGGCGCACTCTTTAGCTGACTTTGTGTCATTTTCTATTTTGGATCATTATGTCTGGTGGGGTGATCCCCCCCAAGCCATCTTGGTAAACATTTGTACAGATAATTTTTTGGCAATGCATTTTTTGGACCGCCCGTCCCGGCCAGGATAGGGGGGTCTTTCACATCAAAAAAAAAAAAAAACATCGTCGGCTAATTGGCCAAGTCAGTAGATAGGATTCGGCACCGTCACCCATGATTGCCAAGTACAACAGCTTTTTTCGACATGCTCAAGATGTAGGTTGAATTGGATCATTATCCCTTCTCACGTGCACACGAAAAATAAATGGTGAAAAATCCAGCTAATTAATTAAATAAGAATTTTTATAATACATAATGATTAGCATAATGGATTCTCAATTTTTAAGAATTTATTCGTGTAATCATGTTTTACTTCTGTTCTTGCTAATTTTCTTTCAATGTCAACAGCTTACTGCCACTATTTATGCTGATGTTGATAGTCATCCAACTTTCACCATCTTTCGCTCACTTAGAAAACTAATTTGATTGATGTTCTTCATCTCGTATACAAGGGACAATCTTCCCCTGAAATCGGTTGTAAAGTATAACCTTTGCCTTTTTTGTTCTTTATTCAAGTCTGCATTATATTCTTTTTAATAAATATTTTATGGTATAAGAAGTTATTTTAATTGAATTTATACAATTAATAGAAAATGACGATGCATAATTTTTTTTTATTTTTAGAAATCATATTTATTCACTACGAGGAATGTCTTTAAATGTTGGTAATGTACAACATAAACTACAACATCAACTTAGCTGCAGATCCTTAAAATTGGTTGTGATTCTTCTGAATACTTATTTAGCTTCATAATTCGTATACATTGCTGCATAAAAGCTCACTATAACAAGTAGACCCACGATCATTTTTGCTATCTTTCAAATAAAATTGTTAATCTCACTTGTTTAATTTATAAATCTAATTTTTATCATTTTAGAAAGAATATATGTTTGTAATTTTTAAATAATGAGATATGTTAGTTTTTTTCAACTACCTAGATTCACAATTTTGTAAAAAAAATAATAAAATAAAAATATATTTGGGCCAGTTGCATAAGGCCATTTGCAACCTGGCACAAACGATCATGACCCTAACAAATGCTAACAACTCTATTTATAATTTATGGGGTAATTTGTTGGTATACCTACTTAGTTTGAGACTAATTGCTGATATTCCCATATTGTTTCATAAATTGCATATTATTCCCATAAAGTTTCATCAAATTACTCATATATCCATGTTAATGGCTAACATTTAATGAAAGTACATGAGTTATTAAATAAAAGGAGTAATTTACAGATATACGTACTTAGTTTGATATTAATTGCTAATATACCCACATTATTTTATAAATTGCATGTTATGCTTACAAAGATTTACCAAAATTGCTTGCGTACCCACCACACCTCTTTGCTGTTAGAAATTATTAATGTGTGCATTAAAAATTTAAATAATAACATGAATAATCCTATATAAAGCTATATTGGAATCTCACGATTTATAAAATACCTAGTTGTGCAGGTGGAAGGGATTTACCTAGGGGTGACATGTCATTAATTAATATGGGTATGTAAGTAATTTTAGTAAAAATTTGTAGGACTGATATGCAATTTGTAAAACAATATGAATATATCAGCAGTTAGTGTCAAACTAAGTAGGTATATAAAGAAATTACACTTTTTTATTTAATAGTCATTAAATGTTAGTCTTTACCATGAGTAGGTAAGCAATTTTGTTTGAAACTTCATGAGGTAATATGCAATTCATGAAATATTATGAGTATATTGGCAATTATTGTCAAACTAAATAGGTATATCAACAAATGACCCTAATTTATGTTGTGTAGAAAATAAATTAATGACATATATACTTATTTCGATGCAAATACATGACTATCTAAGGGGTATTCACTGCGCACAAATGCAATTGGTTTTCAAATTACTTGCAACAAATTTCTTAGTATCTATAGTTGTTGATATTTAATTATCAATAATAATGGTTATTTTTTATTGGCAATAATACTGGTTATTTGGCTGCAAATAATATAAAAATTTGGTTGTTATCAATCAAATACAACTAAAAATTAAAATTTGGCAATTTGATACCAAATACTACTAAGTCTTATATTAATTGAGCCAAAATTCTTAGTGCTATTTGAAATCAACTTTTTATAGCAATATTAAGCATTAGTTTTAGTTTCGTTTCATGTAAAAAATCTGCTACTCAAAATAATCAAGTTATTTGTAGCTAAATAATCAATTATTGCTAAAATATATCTAATACAACCAGATATATATTAAATGCCACTAAAATTTAGTTATATAAGAGGAAAATTATTGCGGTGATTCAGCTACTTCCAATTAGCTACAGGTAATGTTGCGTTTGGCTGTAACCTAAATAGGTAGTTTTAAATACACTTAGCCAAATGATCATTTGTTGCCAACTTAAAAATGTTTTTTTGGTCTTGTTAAATTTTATTTTATGAAACTATTAATCTAAATGTATTTAATATAAACTAATTTTTATCATTTTTGAGTATACGTAGATATAATTTTTAAGTACTGGAATATCTTAAAGATAAAAATACATTTATGTTTAAAATCTAAAAAAATACCTACACATTTTCGAAAAATAGTAAAAGATAATTTATAAATTAAATATATGTAGGTTAATTTTTTATAAAAAATATTTTAAAAAATAAAAATACATTTCTAGGCCCGCCTTAGATGATCATTACCCATACAATTTGGGGGTTAAATATAAATAAAAATGTCAAACACTGTGAAAACTAAAAAGGCTGCAAATTGCAACCAGTTTAGTTTCGTGGGGGAATTCCCTGGAGTACAAAACGAGTGAATATATACACCGGCCCTATTTTTACCCGGCACTGTTTCTGATCATCTTTGCTCATGGGATGGTGTGTACAGACGCTACCATGTGCATTCTTCTTTGGAGCAACCAGCTCGTACTACATTACAAAAGATACCGGTTTTGGATGATGCTCTTGTATTCGCCACAGCCTACATGATGTGATCAGCAACATTCCCAACGGATATGATTTTGACAGCGAGATATGCATGCTGCAGGTTATGACTTATTTCCTGGCAATAAATAGACCCATAAAATAAATATATATGGCTATCACTCAACGAGTTTCAATGCATAGTCTGTCAGCTCAATGGCCTTTTAATTGTTAAACTGTGAAAACACGTAGTCCAAGCTCATCCCATACGTTTATCGAGAGTATGGTCCAATGCTCCTGTAAGCATTGAGCTCTCAATGCCCCCGGCTCTGTACACTCATTTTTTTTTTATTTTTTTGAAATTTTTTTATAATATTATTAATCTAAGTGTATTTAACATGTGTATTAATTTTTTACCATTTTTGGAGTATCTTAGATATTTATTTTTTATTTTTGAAAATCAATGACATTTTAATAATTTTAAATTACCTAAAATGCCACTGATTTTCAAAAATAAAAAATAAATATCTAAAATATTCCAAAAATGGTAAAAATTTATACATATATTAAATATACCTAGATTAACAATCTTGTAAAAAAAATTTCGAAAAAAACTAAAAAAAAAGGTGTATGAGGGAGCATAAGATCAGTTCCCAAGTTTATCCATGCTAGATTTTCACATACTATGATAATTAGGGTGTGCCCGAAAAGGGATAAAATTTTTATAAGAAAAATTTTTGGTAAAAAAAATTTGTAAATTAAAAAAAAAAGATGTGATATGATAGGAATAATGATAAGAAGTAAATAGAATAAAGTTAAAATAGGTACTTTTCATTAGTAATAGATAGGTTAGTTTAGATAATTACATCGAAATAGTTGAAAGATAGGATAATTGTATAAAAAGATGTGAAAAACGATTTAAAATTGGATAGTTATGAATATTAAAAAATTTTAGATTAAAAATGTTAAACAAACATGCCTTAAATTAATTATATGACATCATGCAAAACATATATGCATGATACATATCTGGGTCCCACTTATGTAAAAATGTTTATTTACATATAGTTGAATTCATAAAAACCTCATCTATGGAATCACGTTGGTAATCAAATCTAAACAATCATGTTGTTTATGGACATTTGCTTTATCATATTGCAAATATCATTTCAATAAGAGTGTTTGATTCAATAGATATGTACGTATAAAACTCCCGTTTTTTACCACTCTCATTTTTTTGGTATTCTTTTTTCATTTGTGTGTGACAAACTCACGTATACTTGACATGCATGCATGTTGAAATGGAAACACTATAAGAAGATGAACTTTTAGTTACTCAAACTTTTACATTAATTTTTGCAGTAATGTCACTATAAGCCCATCAAAAAAAGACTTGTAGCTTTTTTAAATTTGTTACTAAAAATCATATTTTTAGTGACAATCTTTGTCATCAAGAAATTTTTTCAACATCTATTATGTTTTTTTTGAGGTTATTATCTTTGTGCTTTGGGTAATGACACAACTAGTGAGGTTATTATATATATATTTCATAGAAAAAGAATTGGGCACCTCCTACCCCTCTACCCTCAGGTCATTAAAGCACCCGAGGGAGAAGGGATAGAGGAGTCCACTTATTTTATTGAAAAAAATCATTTATACCAAAATTTTCAAAATGATATTAGGTGGGTTGCCCCAACACATGTGATCCTACACAAAATTACATGTCATAAAATTAGCTAACGTATGCGGCCACCATATTACCCTGCCTCAATACACGATGGTAAGAAAAAATGGAAGCAGAAGAAGTGAGAGATTCGATCTCATTTAAAATGGTCGCAACTTAGGATGAGATATGCCGGGACGCAATCTCCTGCGCCCGGGAGCAGGCAGCGCTCCCTGCTCCCGGGCGCATATACTTATTTTTTTTCAAAAATTTTTCATAGAACTGTTAATCTAGGTGTAGTTAACATGTGTATTAAAATTACCTAAAATGCCATTGATTTTCAAAAATAAAAAATAAATATCTAAAATACTCCAAAAATGGTAAAAATTTATACACATGTTAAATACACATATATTAACATTTTTACAAAAAAAATTCAAAAAAAAAGAAAAAAAGAAAGGTGTGTGCTCCCGGGCGCAGGAGATTGTGTCCCAGATATGCCTATCACTTTTCAAAAAATCAAGTAGGATGAGCGAATTTGATTTCATTTGGATTTGCTGAAGATTAGTTTCCATGGCCCATTTAACACCCAACAAAATAGCTCTGGCTTTTATCATAATCAGATCTAAGAGACCGTAGACAACTCAATTTTTTGCAGCAATGAAGAAGCCCTTTGAATCTTGAATAATGACTGCGAATCTCATACAAGCTTTCTCTACATTTCTCTTGCCATTAACATTTACTTTCTGCTGGTTTGGTCCATCTAGTGACCAAAATGCGATCTAAAGAGCATGAATCCAAGATGGATTTTGCCCTACATTGCTAATCTAGATATGAGACACACCACTCATATATAGCTCGGAAACTTGGTGGAGCGGCTTCTTTGCGAAATTGATTGCACAGGTACCACACACACCAACAAAAGAGGATAAAAAGTACAAGTTTGTCACTGTTCTTGTCTGCAGCTATACTCTTGAGAATGCCATGCATGGAGTTGAGAATTTGCCATGAAGAAGCTTTTCACTTCCCCCCTAATAAAGTTGTACCAAATGAAGAGATGGTGAATATCTTCTGGCTCTTTCTTACAAAATATACAAGATAAATTAAGTGGAATTCCCCGTCTATTGAGATTATTACCGCTGAAAGCTAGTTTGTAACAAAAAGCATGCCACACTGCAAGTTTCGTTGTAGCGAACTCGTTTTGGAAAAAACGGAAGGAACGAGACACGAGATCCACGAAAGATCACTCTGCAGGGTACAATCGTCATCTACGTAAAACATGACATCATGAATAGCCTGTAAATGCTAAATTATGGAAAATGTACACTATTCCATGCATAATTCTTTTGTAACCCACGAGGCAAAAGAAAGATATAATCATATTAAGGTGAAGAGTCCCTTGGAACTAGTAATTTTGAGGAGCCTAAGAAGAATATATTGCAAGATGTGCTTTGACTATATGGAAACAACTCCAAGACATTCAAAATCCCAATTTCCTATTTTTCCACATTTTCATGCCTGCCCATGCAGTTGGATCATCTCAATGCCGGCGAATGTCTAGTCTGTGGTCAGAACAACGAACGATGTTGGCAGGTTTTAACTGCTTATAAGATCAATATTCACGTGGACCCAAGCGACGGGTTGAGGTCATCACCACTCCATCGATCATCTCATCTCATTGAACACAGTTGCAACCAATTTGGATGGTATAGAAGTCTAAAATGGGTCTTCACACGTGTAAAGAATTTGCCTATTAAGAACTTTGGCGGTTTTGGAAAAAAGTAGGATAAGAATTTGAGAAGAAGTAGAGCTGTGGTAGTGATAGATATCTTGAGTTATCTTTGCTGTAGACTTTTTTTATAAGCCAACTAGGCTGTCAGTTGTGATCTCTTGATTTTAGAAGATTTTGTGGGTTGTTACGAAGTTCGGTTCTTTTGGAAGATAATGATAACGTGAGAGATCTGGTGAAGACACGTGTTAAGTGATTTTGACCAAGCTTCTACATATGGAATAATCAAATAATTTTCGTTTGTATATACTTGAATTTTCCGCAGGGCAAGCGACTGCACTGCTCCATTATTCATGGCTACAGGTAGCCAAATCTCCCTGTACAAGAGCTTTATAGCCCCGGCCGTGTATTTTATTATTTTGCACAGGTTCAATTCCTCGTCACATATGAATTCATCATAAAGTTTAGCACTTCTATGGAGTAATTAAGGTGAAAGCATTAAGTTAGCCCCACAATGATGATGAAGTGCTGCTTAAGTAACATACAGTTGATCATTAGATGGGGTGCACCTAACAAAATAAAGATGCACATTTGATCATTAGACGGGCTCACATATACAATATTATATGGTTGGATCAGTTTTTGACATATTAATATTTCATGCTGTTCTATTTGCAGACAAGCTGGCTGGCATACACATGCCCAAGATGACCCACCTCGAGATTACTGCCCATTTCGCAGTTTTTAACTAGCTTGCCTGCTTGTAATTACTCCTGGGCCGGAATACATAATCATAGATTATTTTTTACTTAATTACTATCATACATATCTATCATTGGTTACAGTTAATCAGACAGGCGGCATTGAGATCAGCCAATCACAGTCATTGATCTCAAGAGTCAAAAATTTTGCACCGATATATTTCGATTGTTTGATCAGGCTTATAAATGACAATCATGTATAGGCTAGCTGACTTAGTTTTTGTTGGATATAACGTGGATAGCACGGAGATGAGATGTGATATGACAGAGATAAAGTATAAATAAATGAGATAATTGTGTAATAAAATAATTAAAATACAGAGATAAAAATAAAAAAAATAGAGTAGCTTGGTAGTTAAACATGCCAAATTATTTCTTGAAAAATATATAAGGATACGTGGGAAGGTTTGCTTCCCACTCACACCTTTCACTAAACTAAACCACTTTTTTAAAAAAAAATTCATGAAATTTTTTTAGACGTATTTAACTTAGAAGAATGATCCTGTTAGCCTAGATTAAGCAAATGCCCCACTTAGCCCGCCTTAAAAAATTCATTTACAACAATTTTTCTTCATACACTTGTTTATCTAAATATATTTAATATATAAACCCAGTTTTACAATTTTTGGATATGCATATATATTTTTTGATATTTTTTAACATCTACATGTGTATATGTATTTAAAATATCCTTATCTTTAAAAATATCAAAAAATATATACACTTATTCAAAAATGATAAAAATTGATTTATATGCTAAATATACTTAAATAAATAAGTGTATAAAGAAAAAACAAAAAAATTTATTATAAATGGATTTTCTAGGTGGGCTAAGCGAAACATTTGCTTAGCCCAGGCTAATAGTATCACTCCTCTTTGACTTATATACAAAAAATTTTACTTTTTTAAGATATGAGTATATTCTTTTAATTTTTAAAAATCAATATTTTTTGGAGAGAAAATTAATGTACACCATGCTTTTATTGATCAACTAAGTAACGAACTTCATGTATTTATACTTTTAAACTTTTATGTCTTCTCATTTTTATACGAGTTGATATTCACATATTTTATTCATATGTTAAAATTTACCAATTTTCAAAATTTTGTATATATTATAATAAAAATTTTCCAATTTTCATGTGGGGAAGTGTGAGATGTATGAAAATTTTTAGTTTTAAAATTTTAATATATTTAAAAATCCAAAAAATTAATGTATGAACTAACACCGGACTACATAAAATAAAGAAAAAATAAACTATAAAATATATTATATTATTTTTTAGCTAATTAACAACTAGATATACAAGATTATTATATATAGGGTTCTAATCTTGTTAGCTTGGGCTAACCTAGGTTAATTTATATCTTATATTTTTCAAAATGTGAGCCAAGTGCATTTAATTCATATGCTAATATTTACAAAAATTTTGATATGTATATTTTTTTTATAAATTCAAGAATAATATTTTTGTGTTAAGATTATTTTTTTATACGAGTGTTAAAATTACTTAAGTACCCCAAAAATGAGTCCAAGTATTTTTTTTTATATTTTACGCATAAATATATACGCTTTAAAAAAAATATGGGTAATTCAAGATTACTGGGGAAGAAATTTTACTACCATGATAAAACAAATGATGTAAGTGAAGACATGATTTGAACGAAGCCGTCGGGATCCTAGCTGCTGCATCTTGCACACGTGCGAATCTTAGCATGTTTCAGCAAATTAAAGCAGTTTCACACACGTGTGAACTCATCAAACTTTTTTGAAGACATGATTGGATTTAGCCAAAGGAACAAAAGCCCTAAAAGTGGGATGTGAAGGTCTGATCCTCTCAATACCCTAATAGAATAATTTCCATGAAGCCGTGGAGGTGGACGATAATACGTTGGCCACGTGCTCGAACTGGGCAGGTTGGTTGTGGAGGCAGAGGTTACTGTGCTTTTCTGTGAATTATTGAACTTTATTTATATAAAATAAAATTTAATATTATACACTTAACTGAAAAAATTTTATTAAAAAGAGAGCCGTGGGGGCTGCTGGGGTTCTTGTAACCGGTTCCACCGAGATTACAAGCATGTAACCCCCAAGTAAGATGATCTGGAGAGATCCTATCCACGGTCATTATATTATAATTATATATCCAATAGCGATGGTTTACTTAATTCTTTCCCGCCAATTTCATGTGAATTCGATGTAAAGCAATACATCTAATTTGGCAACGAATTTTTTTAAATAAGATAAAATATTATGATATGACATGGGTAACGATGAATAATAAAGAGAATAAAGTTAAAATAGATAAGTTAGTTGTATAGGTAGTTATGTATAAATGATTGAAAAGTAGAATAGTTTGTATAGAAAAATGTGAAAAAATAATTAAAAAATGTAGTTGTAGAAAGCAAAAAGGTTTTAGATTAAAAAGTTTTATCATAAAATAAAATAAAGACATCCTTAGGGGTAAATAGTAATTGAAATTTATTAACTTACCAAATTCTTTTATAAGAATGATACTATTTCCCATACAATATATTTTATTAATGGAATGCATCTCACTAGGGGTGTTAATGGTCATGGTCAACCCGCCAACCCGCTCGTCCAACCCGTTAATAAATGGGTTTGGGTTGGAATTTTTGAATAAATGGGTTATGATCCGTCAACCCGTTTAACCATTTAATTAAATAAACGGATTAGGGTTGAGGCTTTGCAACCCGTCCAACCGTTTATTTAACCCGTCGAACCTATTCAACCCGTATAACCCATTTAATATAATATATATAATATATTATATATTATGAAATATATTTCGGCCCTGCCCTTCCTTCCCACTCCCTTATCCCGCCCGCGTTGAAAACCTAAATCCCGCAATCCACCAACACATCGTCCACGAGCAGCTGACGCCTGACTGAGAGGCCGCGCACGACGACTCCACGAGCAGGCAATCCTTCATCTGGATGGATTTGCGGTAGATCCGGGAGTCAATCCTTCATGCCCGCAAATCCTTGTCTCATTGTTGCTTCTTTCGCCAAATTTGTGTGGGCCTAAGCACTATACGAGCAGGCGGCGAGCAGCAGACTGAAGTCGAACCCATCCCCACTGCTGCCGCTTCTTCTTTCTTGCTCGAATAGTCGAACTCTGCTGCTGCCGCGAGTTCTTCTCCTTTTTGTTCCATCTTGCTCGAACAGATTCCATCCCTACTTCTGCCGTTTCTTCTCTGTTTTTCTTCTTCCTGCTTGGGTACCCTGCTGCATACTCACTGAGAGACCGCAGAGAAGAGCAGCTTCGTAGTGGGGCCATTGGTGCTGGGCGACGGAGGCGGAATCGGGTGGGGCCATTGGCGCTAGGTGACGGAGGCGACGGCAGAAGACTATCGACGCTGCCGTAGGAGGGACCGGTGTCGGAACTGGCATCGGACCAGAAGACTGGCAGAGGCACAGAGAAGAGCAGCTTCGGTAGTCCATGAGCAGCAAACTGGCAAAGCAGCTTTCGGCTAATTTTTTTCGGTAGTCCACGAGCAACAGACTGGCACTCTGGCAGATCAGCTCATATTTTTTCTAATCCCCTGTAGGTTGTAGCAGAGCAAAGCTGGACAGCCTGGAATCTGGATTAGAGTATAGGAAATCAGGAATGGTGAATCGTCTCGCATTCCTGTAAAGGGGAAGGCTCGGTTTTTCGCTCCTCTCCAACCAGTCGAGGTTCCGTTGACCCCGAAGGCCAAATTCTATCACTCCAAAATTTGAAAAAGGTTCAGCTAAGTGGTGAGTGCTGATACTCCCTCCTCTCTCATTTTTGGTAATTCTCCTTTGAAAATTAGTAACAAACACAACCCGTTAACCCGTTTATTAAATGGGTTGTAAATGAGTTAGGGTTGAAGTTTTTTAAATGGGTTAATAAACGGATTAGGGTTGAGATATATTAAATGGGTTAGGATTAGGATTAGGCTCCAACCCGTTTAACCCGATCCGTTAACACCCCTACATCTCACCGAGCCGACCATCTTGGTAGTCCCCAGGAACCTTGCTGCGTCAGAATTTGTATAATCGGTGGCCTATATTTAATTTAGCTCATGATTGGATATGAAACAAAGTTCATTGATTTTCATGAAATTAAATTTCTATTGTTAGTTCCATCTAATGGCTACTCAAAGAACTTTGGTAAAATAATATGAACCAAACAAAAATATAAACTACAATAATACAATCAAACCATGAAAACAAAAATACGTATAGTGGTTCGGATCTTTCTATCCTACTCCACTCTCCAAGCACGACAACTTAGGTTCACAAGTTATAGCAGTACAGTTTTGTTCAACTGTCTTCTAGATTGTTATTAAGCTCTAGATAGACTTATGAAGTAATCAACACTTTCATTTATTTTTTCTTGATTTGATCACCATCAATACTAAAATAATACAAAGAACAAAACTTTAAATGAAAACAAATCAGCTTAGCACATCTACAAGAGCAACAACTTTTTAATTGATCAACACTGTTATAACTTTGAATGCTCAACAGCAACTCCTCTAAGAATTTACAACTTTAGCTCCACCTTTGAACTTTCACAGAAAGTTATTTCATAATGAATTACATTAGATTCTCTTAAATTTGCAATTGGGTAGTTTCTTTAATTTTTTTGATGCCTTCTAGCTCTTCCAAGTTCTCCTTTTATAGCCTCTTGATTACTTGAAACGTGACCTAAAAGATAGCCCAAGAGAAAATCTAACTTCTTTGAAATTTTCGTTTCTGCCACATCACGGTGGCAAAGAGGTCGACCTTTTGCTGCTCTAGATAAGACAAAAAAAATTCTAAACCAAAAGGTCGACCTTTTCTCAGTTTTTTGAAAAATACAAATTTTGAGGAAAAGTCCTATTTCAATCTTGTTAATCTTCACAAGATAATCATAAATGAATAAATCAATCTTAATTCAAGATTAAGCACATCTCAATAAACATATTCCATGATTATTCTAAATAAAGTTAACAATTGAGAATATTCCAAAATTATTCCAAGCGTTCCAAAAAAAACATATTCCATTTTCAAATTTCAAGCTCAATCTTATCACATCTCAAAAAGCATATTTTATGATTATTCCAAACATTCCAGTAAACATATTTCATTTTCAAATTTCAATCTTATCACAATTAAAAGTCATCTTATCATAATTTGTATCATAACTCAAAATGATAATTCCACAAACACACCACTCTATTCAATCTTTTCAAAATCCCATATAAGATTATAGTTTCACAAATCATCCTAAAACACAATTTCAAGATATTAAACCAGTGACACAAAAAGTTTTCTTTTGTTATCATCAAAACCAATCAAAAATTGATTTTTACAAAAGTTCACATCTATCATACAGTGGCCTAATACTCATTATCTAAAATTCATTGATCAAACATTCTCAATTATTGTCCCATTGAATTGATGACAATATTGAGGCCCACTTTTTATTATCTTATGGGGAGAAGGTTGGATGAAATCTCTCTATTTTTTTAAAAATAACAATTTATTTTTTAATTTACAATGCTATTTTCCTTCGTCCAAATACACATGATTTCCAATACATAACAATACTTTTTTTTAATGTCATGTCTTTATCATTCAATCACGCCTTGAGCATACCCAAATTTGATGCAGGCTTAAACCAAAGTAATGCAAAATTATAAATAAGGAGCCATTGAGGTTATGCCTCAGTGGTAACAACCTTCGCCACCCAAGGATGCAAAGTAGTTCTGAGTCACCCCAATGACAATTAGTATTTTCGTTCCTCCAATGGTGGGGGTATTATTTAGTTCATCCGTGTTGTAAAGATTATGCATTTACTGATATGTAATATCATATGACTTGATATGTGTATATATAAAATAAAAAATTTCAAATAAGGAGGCATGGAGGATGAAAAAGCATGAGTGGAGGAAGAACATGGGGACAAAAGATACATGATCAAATATTCATATTCATCGGCAACGTCTTCCTCTGACATACAATATATTCTTTTGAATTTTGAAAAAAAATCTTATTTGCTATTTTAAAATCATCATACAGAATTTTCAAAGCATGCATGCCATTGATCTCCAAAATATTTGAGATATCTATTTAGCTTTGACTAATGTAAAATATGGACCCTAGTTTCATGAGATGCAACCACAAAGTACGGATCCTTTATCATCATCAAAAATATTTTGCCAGCTTGAATTTTGGACTGTTTGACTCTTGCTTTTCCCCTCTTCTTTCCAAGTAGCAAGAGGTCCATATTATTTGGATAATTTATAAATATACCTACATAATTTGATTGTAATTATAAATATGTATGTATAGTTTTAAAAATTATAAATGATTTTACATATTTTGATTGTAATTGCAAATGTATGCATGTCATTATGGGGCACTATTATTGTACATTGCAGCGTAAGTATATTTACAAAGATATGCAAATTATGTAGGTATACTTGTTTAATTTCTAAAATTTCAAATATATTCATGTAGTTTTTTTTCTTTGCAAATATACTAGTGTCATAACGATGTAGTAATGGTGTCATAAAGATATAAATATATTTATAATTATGATCAAACCTCATTTAACTATTTGTAATTTATGAAACTTCATACGTATATTCACAATTATAATACACAGTTCTTGATTTTTTTTTATCACAAAAGTGGGTTGACTTTTCATCCTAGGCCTCAACAATGAGCTAAGGTCAAGGAGAGGAAGCCTCCAATTCATTCCACTTCAAAAAAAAAAAAAAAAAAATCTTTACATGATTCTTTGACAATATAAAAGAAATTTTTTTCCCACAAAGTATACATTCTTATACCTTATTATATAGCAAAATTTATAGCAGTATGTGCGATCATAACCCCCTTATGGGTCGCATATGAAAGTTGATAGTACCCAAATCTGTTGCTTACCTCCTTAATTTTGTAGATTACATGTTCCATCATTGACAAAAATCTTAGTATCATTTCTGAGTATGTTAATAAGAATAAGTGAGTAGTCTCACATATACTATCTTTATCATTCAATTCATTTAATTATAATATGCCCAGCTCCATCGCATATGCATGCTTCTTACCTAAGATATCAGCCCTCCCCTTCCATGACCAACATTTACCCATCACCAATTTTTTATCAGTTCCTTGAAACAACTTAACTTCATAAACTCCTTCCTACTCTTCATTTCGAGTTCCAGATTATTTTGAAAAGAAAAGAGATCTTTATCTTGCACGTTGTGGAAATGAGATGTAGCAACACATGCATGATTAGAACTTAAGAAGATGAAAAGGTTTTTATGCCGCTTTCGACACTACTAACTACTTTTTACAGGAATTGATGATATGTAGGCTAGCCTACTACCACTGTTTACTAATATAAGAGTGTTTGAAAAGTAATAAAACTTTACATGAAAAATTTTTAGCATAAAAATGGCTAAATTGATGGAAAATAATATGATATGATAGGGGTAATAATAATGAGTAAAAAAATAAAGTTAAAATAGATAGATTAATTGTACAGATAATTATATAGAAATGATTGAAAACTAGAGTAGTTAACATAAAAAGATGTGGAGAAATAATTAAAAATATGGTAGTTGTAGAGAGTGAAAAGTTTTACTTATTACCAAATACCTTTCTAAGTATAATATTTTTTCAATATCGAGTGTGTTTATTTATACAAAAAAATTTTCACCACCCATAACTATATTATTTTGAAATTTTCTTTTTACATTTTTCTATACAATAACTACACTTTACAATCATTTCTATACAACTACTCATACAATTAACCTATATATTTTAACTCTATTATATTTACTATTCATTATTATCACTATTATATTACATTATTTTATCTCATTTCAAGAACTTTTATACAAAAAACTTTTCATAAAAAATTTTAATAGTTCCCAAACACACCCGGGCCATAAAAATCTTTGAGCTTTTATCAAATGCACCCGGGTGCACTTAGCCTCAGTGCATCCGGGTGTATTTAACATATTTTTTTATTTTTTAAAATTTTTTATATAACTATTAATCAATATATATTTAACATATTTATCTTGGAGCCCGGTTACCGTTAACCATAGCAACAACATCTGTGTAGTCAAAATTTCTGCTGTTGGATCCAGCGGCTGCAATGACGAGCGTTGGATCAGCGAGGGGCTTGGAGGAAAATTCCGTTCGTCAAATAACTATAGCATTTTTCCATTTTGACCCCTACAATTAAAAATACCAGCTCTCCATTTTTGCAAGTAGTCATTTGGGATCTCCCTCCTCATCCCTTATCGGTCCGTCTCAAAATTGTCTTCGTCGCACTGTCGATTGTCGACAACTGTTTGCCCCTCTTCTGCTGTAAGGTAGCTTGCTTCTCCCTAACCGAGGGGCTTGTTTAGCAGAAATGCACACCGTCAATGGGGATGGGACGAGAAAAGGCAATGGGTTATCAATGGCAAGTCGTTGAGGAAGAAAAATCGAGATGCGAGATGCAGCCAATAGGAAGAAGGACGGAGATGAGAGATGCGACGACGAAGAGGGTAGGTGTGCTAGGGATTGAAATCGCAAAACCCCTTGGTCGTTCTCGGCATTTTTTAGCCCCTTTGGTCGATTACTTTGACCATTGCGTTTTTTTAGGGAAAAACCCAAAACAGCACGAGTCTTTACCAATAATTATGCATCCATCTGATAGTGCATTAAAACATCAGGGACTTTTTATTCTATGCTCCATGTTTTGTAGGGGTGAGAATCGGGGCGGGCCATACCGGGTCAAGGTTTGTCCAACCATAACACTGCTTTTTAAAAATTGAGTTTGACCATCACTTTTTTTTTAATAGGTTCCAGGACAAATTTCCGATTTTTATCAGACTAGTATCGGGATAGCGGGTCGGGTAAAAAATACGAGTCAAATAAGATAATTTAAATTTTATCTTACTGATACTCCTTGTTTCATCCAACAACACTCCGGTAAAGCCGCCCGATCTCACCTGTTAGAATTTTGAAAGCATAAATGGATTCTATACAGATAGCCGTTAGGAATCATTTTGCATCAAGTTTTACCATTTTTAAAAAAAATTTAGATATTTATTTTGAATTTTTTAAAATCATTGGCATTTTCATATTTTATAAATAATTTTGAAAAAATAAAAATAAATTAAATACATGGGTGCATTGCATCGGGCTCTAAGATCTTTCATTGTTTTCACCAACGGTTCAGATCATCAGATGTTTCGATTAAAGGAGGTGGACCGAAGGTATAAATCAATTGCTGCGGCGCGCTTGTGCTCGCTAGGGGTGCAACTTGGGTCGGGTACCCACGGGTCGACCCGATGGGTACCCGAAATAGGGTAGGTTCGGTTCTGCCAGAATTACCCGCAGGGTCGGTTCAATTCCGGTTTAAAAATACCCGATGTAATTTGGGTAGGGTCGGTTCCAGCTGCCGGGTACCCGGAACTGAACCGAATTTATATAATATTATTATAATAAATATGTATATATTATGAGGTTTGTAAATGCAGGCTCATCACTCTATCGTGCTTCTCTGGCCTCTGTGTCTACGCCCTAAATTCCCAAATCCCTGTTCTCCGACGCCGATGTCGTCGCCGTCGCCTGTTCTCCAACGCCATCGCCGGAACGCTGACGCCCTCTGCCTTGTCGCCATCGACATCGCCTCTTCTCCAACGCTGTCACCTTCTCCAACGCCATCGCCGGAACATCGACGCCCTCCACCTTGTCAGTTGTCGCCATCGGCCACGCATGTTCTCTTCGCCATCTCTGGTCTTCTCGTCTAGGACCAGCAAGGCAACGTTGCAGCAGTCGTTTCTGGTTCATGCCTTAGTAAAAACCCATGATTAGTAAAAACCCATGATCTTTGCAATTTCTATGCCCACATTCTCAAATGCCAACCCCAAATCCCCACAATCCAGTAGATCCACGCATGAATCATTACTCAAGGATCATCCACCTGCGACTTCTTTGCAACTCATCTCGTCAAATCCTATGCCAAAGCAGGGCCTCGCTCGTGAGGTGTTTGATGTAATTCCCGAGCAGGATGTTGTCGCATGGACCGCTATGATTTCTGGATATGTTTACCTCGGTTTGCCTCTAAAGCACTGCAGATTTTCAGGGGAGATGAGATTGGAACATGAGCATCCAAATCCTTTCATAGTTCTCAGCTTGATTTCTGCTTACGGTTACTCGATCCACTCCTTAATAACAAATCGGGGTTAGGATTCCTTGTTGAGGTGGAGACAGCAGTCTTGGACATGTATGCCAAACGCGGCAATATGACAGCAGCACAAAACGTGTTTGACAGCATGGCTCATAAGAATTTGGTCTCATGGGCTGCAATCATCCATGGATACACAGAAAACATGATTCCTTGTGAAACTTTCGTGTTATTTCATCAAATGCTTGAATTTTCATGTCTTAAGCCAGATGGAGTAGTGATGACAAGCGTCATTCAAGCTTGCACACTGTTGGGTTCATTGAATCATGGACAGGCCGTTCATGGGTATGTTCTCAGACTTGGGTTTCACTCTGATTTGCTAGTTGAAATTGCTTTAGTTTATATATATGGGAAGCTTTGTTGTCTGCTTGCTAGTTGAAACTGCTTTAGTTGATATGTATGGGAAGCTTTGCTGTCTGCTTGTAGATTGAAAAACAACATGGGTATTGCTGAGCTTGCTTATAGGATGCTGTCTGCTTGTAGATTGAAAAACAACATGAGTATTGTTGAGCTTGCTTATAGGATGTTGTTTGAGTTGGGTGCTGCTGGGGCAGAGTACAATGGGCTTGTGGCTAGTTTATATGCAGGTTTCGGTAAATGGGAAGAGGTATCTAAAGTTAGGTGTGCAATCAGAAGAAGACAGGGAAGCGGTAAAACACAAGAAACTATTTGTACAAATTTTTTGGGTTGGCTCTAGAAAATCATTTCTAACAGCAACCATTTTATAGATATGTAATAGATGAACATAATTATATATATTTTTTAGAACCGATTTGGAACCGGAACCGATCCACTCTTGAAAAATAGGGCAGGGTAAGCATAAAACTGACCCGGTCTAAAATAGGGTAGGGTAGAAATTTTTAAAAATAGGGTAAGGGTAGGGTCGACCTCTACCCGGACCTACCCGGACCAAATTGCACCCCTAGTGCTCGCTGCTGGCCAAGCCACGTGAAGGTCACGTGGACGTAATCCACCCACACGTGTTGGTTGCATGTCTGGTTGCAAGCCGTAGAATCTCGACCGCAAGTGGCTCCTGACAACCTTCGAGAAATCAGCCACTCGAGCCTGGGGATTTTTTCTTTTTTTCTTTTCCCTTTCAAACAGTGCTCCAGCCTGCAATTGATTGATGATGATTATGTTCTTGCGCCATGTGCCATCAGATTATCAGATCTAGTCCATCGGATGGGTAGACCACTGCGCACGTGCAGGCACGTGGCCCTTTGAACCAAGGGGATCCAAATGTGAGATGAAATGAAATTATAGGATGGGGTGATTATGAAAAGAAAATATTTTAGAAATTATGTGAGTAATATAAAATAATAGCAGTGAAGTTGGAATAAATACGATAGTTTGAAGGAAAAAATTGAAATATATGGTTAAAATTTAAAAAATAGGATTGTTTAATTGTAAAATTAGTTGTTGAAAAATATATTTACCATGTCATACAATCTCATCCCACACTCGTTAATTACTCACGTGTTCCCCAAGTGAGACGTGTTATCTTATCTAGTTATCTTTCATAGGGGAAGAGTCATTGCCGGATAATCCTAGCTATCTATCTTTAATTGATTTTTTAGAACTACTTGCAAAATGGATCGAAGTATTTTTTTTGGCTCCATTTGCCATTTAGGCTTATGACTATGACTATTAAAATGTATTTTCAAATAACTTGATAATTTTGAAGTTTATATACAAAATCATATTATCTTTGATGACTAAAATTAGTGTTTGATTGACCAACTTTCTAACAATCTAAAACCAAATTTTATATAAAAAAGGGAAGGGAGTTCCTAGATATTTATAAGTTATCTACGCTTAAACATGGTATAACTCATTTCAAAATTGTATGATTGAATTGACAAACTATAACAGACAATATGACACTATAAAATTCATAGAGAACTAGCTAATAATAGTGATAGATTATACTATATATATGTTAGTCGACTAACCAATTATTTTTTTTATTAGTACAAATTTATTTATCACATGTCAACTTACATTAAAATCAAGCACCGAGGCAATTCTTACAAAATTTTTAAAGAAAGACAACTAGAAGCTTTTAAATATCAACATAGAAAACTACAAACTACCAAATATAATAAAGAGAATGACCTAGCCCCTAGAATTGAATAAGGGAATATAACTACTACAGGGTTTCGAACGCGAGACTACACCTAAGAAGATAAAGCTCCCGGCTTATTAAGATTAGGCAACGCATCCTAGCCCTAGGTGAGTGATTATGTGAGTCACCACGGCGTACCAAGGACAATAAGTACGACCATCCAAAGATTTTGGCATGGAATTGGCCCAAAATTATCGGGACATGTTAGATATGTTTGGCTATGTAGCCTTTTTCACCTAATATTTAATTATTTGTCTTTTTTTTAGACAAAATTGTCACACGGTTGTCTGCCGGTTCTCCATCGTGATGCATGTGGGCCGATACAAACCGAGAATTACAGTGGTCCACCATTAATATAGCCTGTAACTACAATAATTATGTGATCCCGACCGTCCGACAGCGGCCATCGATTATAGATAGAAGATGGTGAATCAAACAACATTTGCTACCCTGAACGAAAATCCTGATTAGGTACACAGGCACCCTGGAATTTCTAAACATTTTTGTGCACAGACCACGAAATGAAACCAAATAATATTCGATCTACTTAATTAAATATATAGACCTTCAGTCATCGATAATTAGGAAGATTTTCGCTAATTTAAAGAATTAATTTTCGATGCGGTAGTCGTAATTTTTTTTCCTTTTGCAATGATATAAATGACATTAAAACAGTCGTCCCCGGGAATCGTAATTGAACAGAAAAGTCTCCATAAATAGCTGGTTCTGCCAGCGTAACTTCTTTTTAAGTTGTGGCATTTCCAAGGGACAGCATATCAAGTGGCATTAGAAGGCGGAGTAGGAAAAGAATATAATTTTCATCTTTGGAGCAGCTGGAGTTTGATGAAATCATCCAGCGTGTATGGATTATCCCATCGCCAATCCATTTGGTCCCATGGTTTAAAGAGCCAATAATGATACACACGTGCAGCATTGCCAGAGCTGTACTATCTTCTAAACCGTGATTAATGACAAACCATTTTCATGTCCTTCTGTTGTTCTTCTTTTATCTACTAGCTCTCTTTCTCCACATGCACGCGGTTCTTCACAAAAGTATATAAAAGCAGAAATCTAAGATATAAGTTGCAAACGGTACATGGGAGCAAAGCCCTTGAAGATACATTCAACCAAATGTCTGCAGCTTAAATAATATTATGTGAAACTAATATTAAAAATAAAGCTGCATATTCATATACACGTTCAGAGTTCAGACTATCTTGCAACCAAATTTATGGTACATGCAGCTACATCTAAGAAAATTTGTTGCGGCGCATCTTGTATAAGCATTATATCGTTTTCAAATTTAATTCGTGAATCTCTTGTAGGATTTTAGAAATTGTAAGTACGAACAATTATTTTTTAATTATACACAACAAAAATGTTTTAATACATATACAATGATTATAAGTTAGAAATGATTATAAATTATAGAATATTTTCTTTACATTTGATAATTAAAAGCAACGAAATGTTTATCTATGACTCTTTTTTTTTTGCATAAAGGAATTCATATAATGATAAAATTTTTATTTCGCTTCCCTAAGTTTTATTCATTTTATTGGGTTGGCTTAATACAGACATGTTATGGGCGACATATTAATCCCAATTCCCACCTGCAGAAGACGTTAGGCATTATTTTCAACGCCGCTCTCTTTCTCTCTCTTCCCCAGCTACGAGAAGGCCTAGATCCTAGACTGGGTTCATTTCATTTCCTATGCTTCTGATAAAGCAATTTCACCGCACACTACCAGCTGCCAAAAGCCTGTTTCCTTTCCACTCACACCACCTTTGCATTGTCCCGTAGGATCTTTTCCTCTCTCTTGTTTTTCTCCCTCACCCACCTCTATATATGGGCACCACGATAGTCATAGGCTGAGCGCCTCACAACCATGGCTGGATGGCTTTGGACTTGTATGTTTGTGGCCTTCGCTGGGTTGCTAGCAAGCTGGACTTGTATGTTTGTGGCCTTCGCTGGGTTGCTAGCAAGCTGGCTTTTGTTTGTGATTATATCCCACTTCCTTCCTTTGTTTTCCAAGCTTCAAGATGCTCCTCCAAAGGGGAGCTTTGGGTGGCCTCTGCTTGGTGAGACCTTGAGTTTCCTCACCCCACATGCTTCGAACACTCTCGGGAGCTACCTTCAAGACCATTGCAATAGGTGGCAGATGCATTGCAATTGCATGCATAAAATTTACATTTTTTAAAAAAAAATTTATTCCCTAAAGTCCAAACTAGGCATATATGCTAGCTGTCAGTTGCTATAATATCATGCATGGCGCCCTCCACTGGCTTCTTTCTTCTAGGATTCTTCTAGGATTTCCGTCCCAATAAATCTCACTTTTGTCAAAATCGCTTGGATGGGTTTTGTCTGTCAGGTTTTGGTCCTTGCTATGGTTTTTTCCTTCTGTGCAGTAGCTAGAATGTTTTCAAGATATTCAGAATTTAAAGAGTTCCGAAACTGCACGTGAGGTCTTCAATCTTCCTTCTTCTGTCTGCAGTAGTACACTCTAATTGATTTTGATTGACTTTTTTTTTGTGGCACATTCTCTTTGTTATTCCCCGGATCCTATTTTTTTAGAATGGAGCTAAGTATTTTTCTTTGTTTTGAAAGAAACAGAGTCAATGTGCATGTATCTAACCATTCTCTTTCCTTTCCAACCTTTCCACTTCATTGGAAGAATGAAACTTGGACCGTCATTCAGTTTTTTTTTTTGTTTTCCCGCTCTTTATTTTATGACGAACTCTGGTATGGGTCTCCAGTTTAGGAAAATTTTTATGGATATATTTTTTTTTCTAAATTTCCACTCCCAGGTGTGGGCTATTACAGCAATATAGTAATTGGTTGCAAACATACATTATATGTAAGGAAAAAAAAATATGTATGGGAAAAGCTGATAGGGTATAAGTATTTGGTTTTGCAGGTATGGGAAAGTGTTCAAATCTCATCTGTTTTTTTCCCCAGCAATTGTCTCATGCGACCATGAGCTGAATAACTTCATACTCCAAAACGAAGAGAAGCTATTCCAATGCAGCTATCCAAAGCCCATTCACGGGATATTGGGAAAATCTTCCATGCTTGTCGTTGTCGGCGACAAACATAGGCGGCTGAGGAGCTTGGCACTGACTCTGGTCAGCACAACAAAATCCAACCCCGAATACCTCAACGATATGGAAAGAATAGCTATTCAGATCCTGGATGCGTGGAAGGACAGAAAACAAGTTCTCTTCTGTGAAGAAGCTAGACAGGTATGCATGAGAGCTAACTAGCGATCGAGTTACTTTAACTAAAAGAGCCGCAATTAATTACAACTTAATTAGTACAGAGTTTTTTGTTCCTTCGAAACAGATTTCAATGTTCAAGAGTAGTCCAATTAAAACAAAAATAATAAAAAAATTGATAAGCCGTGTTCCAAAGCTTATATATTAATTTCTGTGCACTAGAACCGTACTTAAACGTACTGTCCACATACCAAGTTTGGAAAGCGGGTAATGGTGTTTGTGTCCAAATATAAAAAATATAAGGCCTAGAGGTCTTTTCCCAAAACTAACTGGCAGAATCGCGTGTGATCCACCGGCTTTTGGGTGTCGACTTAAAACTCTCTCCTGTTCTTACATGGCTATGAAGGAACTGATGGACTTTTTGCCCCCTCACAAAATTTTTTCAGTTCACATTCAATGTAATAGTGAAACAAGTCCTTGGTTTAGCACCGGAAGAACCAAAGACTAGCATGATACTTGAAGATTTCCTCACTTTCATGAAAGGACTCGTCTCCTTTCCGCTATATATTCCAGGCACCTCATATGCAAGAGCTGTTCAGGTACAATACCTAGTCATATAGATCTCATTGTTCTTTTCATTTTTTTAATTATCAATGGATACAAGTTCTTGCGTGTGTTTGAATAATTAATGAATCTGTTGGGTATTTTTTGAAACTGAGTTCAATGCCATCTGCAACGTGTCATTAGATTTATGGATTTTCAAAGCGGTGATAGGCTAGCTAGCTCGCACCAAACATTATCTTTTTACAATTTTCTCTGTAGGCCCGAGCAAGAATATCTTCTACAGTGAAAGGTTTAATAGAGGAAAGAAGATCAATGTGTGAGAGGACACGCAGCAAGAAAAGTGATTTCCTTTACACTCTGCTAGCAGTAGATAGCCTGTCTGACGATGAGAAGGTGAGCTTTGTACTGGACTCATTGTTGGGAGGGTATGAGACAACCTCTCTCCTTATGGCTGTAGCTGTTCACTTCTTGGGTCAATCACCCGCAGCCCTTGAACAGCTCAAGGTATAGGAAATTATCAATGTACCATTTCCCTCTTATCTACCTTTAATATTTGCTGTTTTAAGCTATCTGAAAAGTACATTTCGTTTCTTATTTCTTATTTTATGCAGTCAGAGCATCAAAGTATCAGAAATGTCAAGGAAAAAGGTGAGTACTTGACCTGGGATGATTACAAGAAGATGGGCTTCACTCAAAATGTAAGTATTTCTTTCAAATATATATTAAAAGGTGTTAATATTAGCTAGCTAGTCGTTAGACTTGTTATTCTGAATACACCAAATCTTTTGAATATTAAGTTTAAGGCGCGTTTTGATGATATATTGGCAGACAAAAAACTTTAAGGTACACTAGAATTTGTTACTATATGTATTAATTTATTTTGTGATATCATTGAAGTTAAGTTACCCCAACTAAGCCGCAAAAACTTTAACCACAAGTTCTGAAGTTGTCATTAAAAGACATACTTTTGGGGAGAAATTTATTGGGTTATTTGCCAAAATAATCTTATAAATTGATTTTAATCTTGTAGTTTCTATATTTGCAAATATAATCTTCTAATTTTTTATGTTGTGCAAAAATGACTGTGATATAATTCTCCATATGGATTGCCCAAAAAATGAGCCCTACTCATATTAAAATGTAATGAAAACTTATATAATAATTTATCCATATATAAATCATACTTTAAATGGTTCAGATGTTGAAAATGTCACTTTAAACTTGATTTGAGAGTAAAATTGGTACGATAACAGAATACACCATTATAAATATAATAGGTGGAGTAGATTATAATTGTATGATCATGTGGGGCCCATTTTGGGGCAACTGTATATATACAGTCCTGCTTCTATGCAACCGATAGGCCCATATAACCCATTCAAAATTTAAGATTTTGATTATTAATAGAAAATTAAATCCATTTATTGTATTTAATATCATTTATTTATTTAGAAGACCAAGTTTCATCCCAATCATGTATGTTTATTGGTTACATTTGTTCAAATATATATATATATATATATTTATGTGTAAATTATGAAAAATTCTTAGATTTATTTATACATATATTAGAATGCAATAATGTTTTATAAAATCATTTATTCACATAGAAATAATATTTCGGACGGTTTAGATGTCGAAAATACAACTTTAAAACTGATATTGTAGCATTTTTCATAATTTACACATGAATATATACATTTTTTAACAAATATGACCCATAAACTTACTTGATGGGGATGAAACTTAATTTTTTGGATAAATAAATGATGTTACATATAATGAATGAATTAAATTTTTCATTAAAAATCAAGATCTTAGATTTTGAAGGGGTTAGATGGGTTGACTTTTATGTAACAAGGTTACATAAAAGTGGATACATATATACATATATAGATACATACACACACACACATACACACATATATATATATGAGGGTGATCATGTATAGCCAGGCACATGGGGTCAGCTATGCGTCCAGCCAAAAAATCTATTTTTTAATTTTTTTGATTTTTCTTATAAACATATAGAGTTTGGTGTATTTAATCTATAAACTAATTTTATCATTTTTGGATGCTTTTAAGTATTTTACTATTTTTAAACACAATATCATTTTTTGTAATTTCTAAGCTAGAAAATTACGAAAATGTCACTGTGTTTAAAAATAGTTAAAACATTAACTTTAAAGTATTTTTTCAACATCTAAATCATTTAAAATATCAATAATATGTGGATAAATGATCCTATAAAGTATTTATATTTTAATATATGTATGAATAAATCTAAGCATTTTTCATAATTTATACATGAATATACAAAATTTTGAGCAAATATGGCTCATGCACATACTTGATTTTGATTCATAATTTATACATGAATATATAAAATTTTGAGCAAATATGGCCCATGCACATACTTGATTTAGATGAAACTTCGTCTCTTAGTAAAATAATTGTTGTTAAATATAATGAATGAATTGAATTTTTAATCGAAGATCAATATCTTGAAATTTGAGTGGGTAAGTTACATAGAAGCGAGATCTTATATATATGTGAAAATAATCAAGTGCATTCGGACTGCACTATAATTATGGTGCAGTCCATACACTATGGGACCCACTTGATCATGAATAAGAAATTTATTCCACCAATTGTATTTAAAATTCTTTACTTTATTAGTACACTAATTTTCATCCAAATCTAATACGTGTATATGTCCCATCTTAACATGGTATAAAATTAACGTAATAAATTAATTTAATATAAATATCAATATTAAAGTAGTATCTTCAACATCTAAACTGTCTAAAGTATGATTTTTATATAGATAAATGATTGTATAAAATATTATTGCATTTTAATACACTTGAAGCCCATTTTGCAACGGACTTCGTAATTATGGTAAGGTTCGTCCTCACATGATGTGTTCTCTCTCTATATATAAACATTTATTTAAAATCTCATACATTTGCTATCCACTCAATTGTTATTCTTGAATTCTAATTAAATTCACTAGGTTATTTTTGGACAACATTAAGAGTTAGAGAGTTGTATCCACAAATATTAAAATCAAAAGGTAAAAATTATAAATAGACAAACTTACATAACTATTTTTGTAAATAACCTAAAAGATTGCTTTTTGTTATATTTTTTAAATTATTGTTGTTAAAAGCTATTAGTGCTAGTACTTATTTATATGACTAAATAGTATTTTGTTTGATAAAATTAAAAGATTACTTTTTGTTATATTTTTTAAATTATTGTTGCTAAAAGCTAATTTCTAGTGCTAGTACTTATTTATAAGACTAAATAGTATTTTTTGAGATAAAAGGTGCTAAGTGTCACTAAAAATACGTTGAAAAAGTTGATTTCTTATAATGAAATGATTTTTCTTAATTGAAGGTCATTAATGAAGCTCTGAGATGTGGGAACATTGTCAAGTTCGTGCACCGAAAGGCCATTAAGGATGTTAGATTTAAAGGTCCCTCTTTATCCGCCAATAATCTCGTTTTTGTTTTTATTTTTTAATTAATAATTGCATGCATGGGTAACTTATTTACTATGATACATTTATTTTAAGAAGTCAATTTCTTTGGCCCAGGTTATTCAATTCCTTGCGGTTGGAAAGTGCTCCCAGTTTTCAGTGCGGTGCATCTAGACACATCTCTTCATGGAAGGGCCATTGAGTTTTATCCTTGGAGATGGGAGGTAAATCTTAGACTTTAATGATATATGGGACAATTCAATTAATTTTCTCTCTTATTAACCAAGAACGCAAGAAAAGTAAACATACAAAAAAGACTGCAAGAAAAGTTAATTTTTGCAGCAAATAAATTTCTTGCATATGATAAAGAATTTGCTGCAACATGTCTATATGCAAAAGTTATTTGGCTACCGTGTGGTTGCATTTATGTTGCCGTATATAATTAAATGCTACAACCATTTGCTTTTTCAGCTAATTAAAATAAATTTTATGTTTATTGCATATCCTTTTTTATGCAGCGAATAAATGTTTGCTGCATTTAAATGTTATAGCTAGCAGCTATAAAGCAAATATAATGATGCTTTTACTATTATATGAAGCAAATAAGATTTCTTCTGTGTACACGTGGTTGCATAAATAGATTTTTGTTATAGTGCAATTTTCTATGACCGAAATAAATAAAAAAAAAGTTTATGAATGCAGCCCACTAAAAGAAGTTTATAGATGTAACTGCATTTTGCAGCTAAATTTAATTTTAGCTACGTGGACTATCAAATGCAATTACTTATAGGATTATATATTTTTTAGTTAAAAAATTCTATTGTTGTTTATAACCAAATGTAAATGGCTATATTAATATTATTTTCTTGGTTACATAAAATGTAAAAATTGACTGAATTTGAGTAAATATTACCTCCTTAAGCAACCATATATTACAACCAAATATGCATATATAGCTAAATCATTTATATGTAACAAAAATTATCTTATATGCAACAAAAAAATTTAGCTACTTATGCTAACATTTCTTGTGGTGTGATGGACGTGTTCGTTGAAATAATTAAAGAAAAATAATAGAAAAGGGTAAAGAATCTGTGGATAGCCTCCGCATAAAATCACGTCATCAAATTTTATTTTTTTTTGTTTCTTTTTTTAAAACTACATCATCAGTTAACTTGTTTTGTCCTGGAGGATAAGTAAGATTAGTTTTCACATTCAAACATCGAATTTTTCGTACCGCACCCCAGCAGGTGAAATGGGATGGGTCTTTCAAAATCATGTCCACAACTTGAGTTATTTACGGTGTAGATGAATCATATAAACTAAGAATTTCATGTCATATAACAGAGCCAGAATCTTACGACGAGCAAGATCTTTACCCCGTTTGGCGGAGGGCCAAGATTCTGCCCAGGCTCTGAACTAGCTAAAGTAGAGACTGCATTCTTCCTCCACCATCTCGTACTCAATTTCAGGTATACATACATATATATGCATATGTTTTTTTATTTTCCAAATCTTGATGCTCGTTGGCCGCTCTAGACTAATTAAAAATATATATATATATTTTTTATTTGAATTGTAGATGGATCAACGAGGGCGTTGACCAGCCCACGGCATACCCCTACGTTGACTTTCAAAGAGGAATGCGGCTCAAGGTTGACCACTCTTGTGCTACCCTTTGAGAGGGGAAAATGTAATAAATGACTTTTCCTATTTCTCCTAGTAGAAATCGATCGCCTCTTTTTCTGGCCTACCAATTAACTAGCAACTGTGCTGTTCTGACCTGATGATGATCATCAAAATAACACACATACATACCGCATATATAGGCAGATAGATAGAAGTGCTGCTGAAATTCGGATTAAAAAAAATATATATAACAAGAAGTGTCCCTTTCTCCAATCCAGACGAAACTAAAAGCTAGAAACTATGTATGCATGGTACTGGAGATGGAGATGATGATCAAGTAGTAGCCCAGGTCCCCCAGCTGAATTCTAAATCTTACCCATGGATGCAACAGAGATTGGACTCCTAACATGGTGCACGCCGTCAGACCATTTGAGGTGCCCAAAAACAAAATCATTGGGCGCACGATACTTGAGTTTGAGGACAAGGTGAAACGGCTTCTCCTCGCCTGTCTTCTGGAAGTGGAGCGTGGGAGGGTGGACAGAAACAGAGACCCCAGGTGGGGGAACCACCGTTGCATTGTATGTGGAGGAGGGTGGGCCGACGTTCTTGACCTTGCGACGAACGGTGATGGTGGTAGCATTGGTCATGTTCGGGACAGTGATGGACGGATAATTGAAGTCCAAGACGTTGATGGGTTGGGACGGGCACTCGCGTTTGACGAACCCGCCAGTTAAGTTGTGCAAGCCGACTGCGCACGTCCAGTCTAGGTAGTCGTCTATACTTAGATCGTACACAAGGCCAGGGTCCATGGCCCTGTTGGGCCGGATGAACCCGGCTCCCAGATCCAAGGGAGTGGCCTTTCCGAACGAGCTGCCTTCATCAGTCATTGGCTTCATAGTATTGTCCCGAACCCTTGCTGCATATATGTATATCAATTAATTAATTTGTTCTAAAATGATCATTTCAGAGACCGATAAACTGTTCATGTAAAAAAAATTTAAAAAATAAAAATATATATACTTTGAACCTGTCTAAAATGGCCTTGTCTCATACCAGTCTGAAATGATCACTCCTCTTCTTTGTTTATATTATAAAAATTAATTTATTTTGACTTCAATTATATGTGATGATTCATTGAACCAATATATATTTTATTTTTCGAAATCAAAGATGTGGACGAACTCATGGTCATCTATTTATCTCAACAAAAAAAAAAAAAAAAAGTTTTTACCGGTGGTCATGATTGCTGATCGAATGGCAGAAGGGGTCCAATGAGGGTGGATAGATTTGAGGAGGCCGACTACGCCAGCCACGTGAGGGGTTGCCATCGACGTCCCTGACATGACTTGGAATGGAGATAGGCGGGTATCCGAAGGATCGAGTGTGACTGGAGCAGCTTGGCTGTAGGCAGCAAGAATATTTACTCCTGGAGCAGCAACATCCGGCTGCATGCATTCATGCATACGCATGTACAAGTAATTAATTAATTAATTATTAGTTTGTGGGGGAAAAAAATTGAAGTCGACACGTAAACAAATAAAGAGATGAACGAACCTTGAGGATGTGTAAATTCAGATGATTAGGTCCTCGGGATGAGAAGTATGCCACATGAGGATTGGGTTTTCTGCCATCAACTGTCATTACAGGTTCGATGTACGCCACCGGAGAACTAACAGAAAGAAAATAAGTAAATATGAAAATGGTATAGATTTCATTAAGTGAAACGAAATTGGTAATGATTTTCAACTGCCAATTTTGTTACTCAACTTGCGTGTTTGGCCATATATGTTTCAATTTTATATCTTTGCCATTAGTGGTTATCCCTCTTATATCATATTATTGTCTAATATTCAACTTTATTCTATTTACTACTAATCATTATTTCTAGTACATCACGTCATTGTGCTATCTTCAACTCTACCCATTTTACTACTAATCATTACCCTATTTATTTCAAAAACTTCTCAAATACATCCGTATATGCTAACATGGTTATATATACCAGCATGCAAGGATTATTATTTTATAATAAATAATTTTTTTATTCACACATAACATATATATATATATATATGCATTTTGATGTATTATTTTGAATACAAATTCTTGGTATTTAGTTCAATATAGCTAGGCTTTTTCTGATCAAATGTAACAAATATTCAAATTCAGTTGCAAATGATAATAGAACTACGTATGATTGCAATTGGTATGGGATGTAGCTGTAAAATTAAAATTCGGCAGCATATTAACAAATTTTGTTGTGGTGGATGAATGAATGAACGAACTTGGAGAGGAGAGGAGAGGAGATAAGATAAGAGTGATATGGAGCGATGGATGGATCGTACTCGGTGTTGTCTATGTATGAGAAGACTTTCATGGCATCCAAGTAACCGAGATTCGTTGCGGGAAGATAGTGGACTTCTGGCGTGGTGGAGTTCCAATACGCATCGCTGTTAGCAACGATCATGCCAACCCCACCAGCTGCTCTAACCTCAAACCCCATACGCATGGGGATATTTGCGTCAGCCAGGCACACCACGATCTTTCCTCTCACCTTTTCAGGATCAAGTGTTCCCACGTCGCACTTCTGACTGCATTTACGTAAATCCAAAACAAACAATGAGCTAGCTCGTAAATATACGTACACATTCATACGCATACATTAATTATTCACTCTAGCTAGCCAATGAACATACGCGGACGAGTCGGTAGCATTGCTTCTCCCAGCATTCACAGCGTTGATCAGTGGATACATCTTCTTCGGAAGTCGATCAGCTGAAAGACTTTCTCCCTGTGATTAAAATTAATTAATTACTTCTGTTAACAATCGATTTCTTTAGCTGGCAAGCGTGTTCGTTCCTACGCAGTCAATCATTTTGTGCGCATCCATCTCTGATACTTTAGCCAGCAAACTTGGTTCGACCACGTACAAAAGAAATTCATCTCCTTTGCCACCAAATGTAAATTCCACTCCATATATAGTCCATATAGCATTAAACATGGCCAAATTTAAGTATAACTTAGAAGCCGAATGTATCCGCAGCAAAACTTTAGTCACAACTAGTGTCGTATGCGGCATATGAAATTTTCTTTTTTTCTTTTTTTTTTTTAAATAAAAAAAGCTGCAGTAAGTCTCTTAAGTATTTGCAGCCGAACTAATGTATATGCTACCAAATTTAGGTTATATACGAATATATATATATATATATATATATATATATATATATATATATATATTGGGATTGGATATATGAATTGAAACGTGGAAAGGTTGCTACCTGATACTCGTGGTTGTTCCCAAGCTTAACAGTGGAAGAAAAGACACGGTCGGTAGAGGCGGCAGCAACTGTCAACAACCAGGGCGCGATGTTGCTGAGAGAGTAGTAAGAAGGTCCGTAGTTGCCCCCAGCGCAAACCACGGCGATCCCGTTGATGAGCGCGTGAAAAGCGCCAATGGCCACAACGTCTTCGGTATAGTCGAAATACTGGTGGCCCAAAGAGATGGAGAGCACATCGACGCCGTCGCTGATGGCAGCATCGAGTCCGGCCAGCGTATCAGCATTAGAGCAAACGCCCCCTGACCAGCACACCTTGTATGTGGCCACCCTCGCTCCAGGGCTTCCACCTTTAGCTGTGCCGTTGCCGTGCCCGAAGAGGTTTGCCCCCACCACGAACCTCCCGCCCGCCGTCGACAGCGTGTGCGTGCCGTGGCCGTCGAAGTCTCGCGGTGATAGGACTGCGCCCTCTGTTGGTGGGTGGCCATGATATTTGTCATACCCTTTTTCAAAGTATCTCGCTCCAATCAGCTTCCTGCGCGCGCACCCACAACAAGATTCATTCCATACTCGTTCAGTAATGAATTTCCAACCTTTCTATTTATTATCGTGGGTGTGTGAACATGCCAGTTCTGCAATTGCGTGTGTTGTGGCCTTGTGGGTGAGGGCGAACTTGGGCTTATGTAATTCTAATCCAAAATATAAAACTAAATTTTTTTTTATTACTAATTTCATTTATAAAAATCAAATCTTGATCCTATTTTTGAAAATCAGGTTAAGTAAATATCTACTCATATATTTTTAAAAAAAATATAATTTGTCTTAAAATATTGGAAAATTTTAATAAACTTAAAAATAAATAGTATAAATATAAAGATAGATATAAACAAAAAATATAATTTATATATAATATAATTGTACGTAATATGATAAACATGTACCAAATATAGATATGAATAAATATTATTTAAGTATTACGTATTTTATATTAAATATATAAACGCAAATTGAGCTCGGGTATGCTCTATTTACAATCTAGTTTGGGTAATGCGGGCTTGGATTCTAAAAATACAAACCCTAATTCCGAAGTTTCGGATTTCTCATGTAGTATTCGGCCTCAACCATGAATACATGCACTATTTATGGAGATAGATAGGGGTGGGAATCGGGGCGGGTCGGGACGGGTCAGGGTTTGCCCAACCCTGACCCTACTTTTCAAAAATCTTGTTTGACCCTTATTTTATATATCTATCATACATAAATATACATCTGTACTAAATTTAAATATTATATGTTTCAATATTTCACTAATTATTAAAAAACACATAATTAAGAAAACAAAACATTTGAAAATATAGTATACATTTATTAAAATAGGTTAATATACAAGTACACATGAGGGTTATATCGTACAAATTTTTTATTGATTCTTATATTGCATTTTGAATAAATTGATTCTTCTATTGTTGATAGAGTTGATTATAAAAAAGTGAGAAATTTGAAAGAAAATAATAATAATATTTCAATATAGTCTTATAATTTTTAATAAATTTATATATGCAGGGCGGGTCGGACTCTTCGGGTCGGGACATGGTTGACCCACCCAACCCTATTTTTGAATTCGGGTCAAAATTTCTGACTCATCCCTATACCGGGTCAAAAATATATTGGTTTTACCCGGTCAAAAACGGGTCGGGTCAATACCGGGTCACGGGTCGACCCGCCCCAATTCCCACCCCTAGAGATAGATAGAGACTATATATGACCTGTTGCACGGAACTCCTTCTTTGGTGTTGTTTTGACAAGAGCCTTTCCATCTGGATGGAACGGGACCCATTCCTTCATCATTGAAGCTCTCCGATTCAGGCCACACACCTGACCATCCATCAACAAATAATAACTTACGCTGCTGCTAAAGAAACAGGTGAGTTGGATTGGATTTGCATGCATGTATGCTTCGACTTCTATGTAACATGTAGTTATATACAAGCATAGCTGTATAACCTTTTAATTTTAAAGGTTTTGATCATGGATGAAAAATTCAATTTATTCATTGTATTTAACATTATTTGTTTATTTGGGAGGCCAATTTTCATCTAAATCAAGTATGCTTATAGGTCACATTTGTTGAAAAATATATATATATATATATATATCTATATATAACCTATGAAAAATATTTATGATCATTTACATATATATTAGAATACAATAATAATTTGTAAAATCATTTATTCACGTAGAAATGACATTTTAGGCGGTTTAAATGTTAAAAAACACAACTCTAAAATTGATATTTAGCATAATGTTATTAGACAAATAAAGTAGTTTCTAAAATACTAATGCTGAATACAATAAATGAACTGAAATTTTCATCAACTATTGATATATTAAAAATGAAAAGAATTATATAGAAAATGAGTTTCTTAGAAGTGGGACCGTGTACCCACACACACACACGCACGCAGGAAGAAATCAATTAGCAAATCACAAAATAATTAACCTGTATCAAGGTGAGCAATTATGACGTCTTTCCCAAAGTTGGCCCGAGTCCAGATTGATTCTTTTGGAATTCTACCATCTCTCTCGAGTCCCATAAATTCCCAAGAATGGGTCGTCATCAGTGGTAGGGGCTTGTTTAAGAAAACCGATATAACATCTGGATGCTCTGTTTCATTGCAGATCAAGCATTTATGACATCAATTAAGTGCGTAATTAATTACAACAACCACATTATCAGATATTTAAAGAGTGAGTATATGTTTATATGTAATTACTTGAGATCGCCAATGCTTCTTCCTCCTCAAGCATGGCAGCGAAGCCATTGATGTGCTTTTGGTAGGAATAGAAGATGACTTCTTTGGCCATCTCCTTGCTGTGCACGCAGAAAACATACAACGTCATAATTTTGTCATCATAAATATATGTGCATGCTAATTTACATTTTAAATGGTTTAGATGTAAAAAAAGAAAAATTCACGATATAAAAAATAAATAGCCTTTTGTACAAATTAAAAAGGATGTTGTTAATCGTGAATCTTATTAATTTATAATACTAAACTTCCGACAACGTCATATGCATCATTAATTAAGAAAGTCATCTACAGATATTTTCCATCACATGCGTAAACATGATTATTTTCCTTTTACATGGTATAGATTTAAATTCTCTCGTAATAACCTTCCCAAAAAGGATCCGAGGAAATTATAATGATTTTCTGTTGCTCGATCATAGTCAGCCGATGTTGCGTCGGGGCCATGAGAATGTGAGCCTAAATATACCACATAACTCTGCAAATTACAGAATAATGGATTAATCAGCAAAACTTCATCTATGAATCAATTCATTCATGACATCATAAGAACAAACTCAACTCAGATACCTTCTTAGTTGCAAAGGCGGGCGGCGTCTGCAACAGTGAGAAAGTTAGTACAACAGGGAGAAAAACAGCAACAAGTCTTGTAAGCCCCATCATTGAGATGCGGTGACGAAGGATGGGGCTCTTGATCTTGCTACCATTAGCCGCTTATATAAGGATTATTGCCAGATATCTCAATTTGTTAATTCAGTGGTTCCAGATATTTCAAGTAGAATTTATCTTTTGGGTTCAAAAAAATAGAACTTATCTTTTAATAACAGACCATCCAAAATTTCGAAGGCTCATGATAAAGAAAAGCTGGATTGTGATTCAAAGGTATCATTTGGCTTGCGTGTCATGCAAGGTTTACGTGCATCTTCCCATATGTTGGGACGCCGATTCTCTCTACTCTAAATAGCGGTATCATTTGCCTTTCTGATCTTTTGCCCTTATGCGGCATCAATCCTGGGCTCCCATTTGGCTCTGCAACCACGTCTTCTAACGCTTAGAACTGAACAGCTTCTTCAGTTCTTCCACCCAAATCTCATAAATTATAATCGTGCTCGCTTCCATGAAATTTCATTTCTATGTTATCTTTTTCTTATTTAAAATCTTAATGATTAATGTAAAATTTACTTCATCCATTATATTTAATATTATTTATATTATTATGAAAACCTTCTCATTTGTCTAATATTACTGTATATGAGTTCCATCTATAAATGTGTAAAATTAACGTGATAAAATAGTTTGATATCAAAATATCAATTTTAAAGTAGTATTTTCAACATCTAAATTGTTTAAAATATTATTTCTATGTGAATAAATGATTTTATAAAATATTATTATATTCTAATACATGTGTAAATAGATTTAAGCTTTTTCTTATAATTCACATATGAACATATATATGTGTATTTGTTAGTATATTTCGAAAATATATTTTTGAGAAAATTTGGCCTATGTACAAATTTTTGTTAGTTTTTTATAATTATCTCAGTTGGTATTATACTCAGGATATGAAACATTCAGAGATTCTTACAATTTATTCTGATGGACATTTAATGATATTCTTAAATTCCCTACTTAGTGGACACTCTCATGAAAATTTGGAAAGACCCGCTGCCGCGACGATTTAAATTCACAACTGGCCCACTTTTTGCCAAGTGAGTTACAAATTAAAAATAATTTAAAAATTTTTAGTAACTCGCTTGGCAATCAGTGGCACCTATGTAAAATTATATATATAAGGGTTTTGACTTCGTCGTCGTGGCGCTTATAAGAGCTTATTTGCTGATGTCTTACTACATGATAAAATATTACTTAATGATTATTAATTAAAATAAAATTTCAATCATGATTCTTTTGTTACAAAATAAACAACAAATTAAATTTTTACATACAAAAAGAAAATTTTACTTATAAAATTAAATTTAATTATCATTTCTAGTCAACTATTTCTAAGTTATTATTTACAAAGAGAATTATTTTAGATGCTTCTCTTCATTTTACCAATTTTGATAACTAAATTAAAACTCAATGCACTCGTTTTATCAGAAATAATTTATTGCATGGTGGCATTTAAAAAATATTTTGATCAAAATTTTTTGGTGTACCAAACCCACTTTAAAATAATTATGAAAAATATGAAATTTTTTGCATACATTTATAGGTTTAGAAGATCATTTATAAAATATTTTAGGTGACATAGATGTTGAACTACTACCTGACAATAAATATATAAATTTAAATATTTTATTATATTAATATAAATATTTTACCACTTTTATCAAATGGAGCTCATACAAATATTTCTTTACCATGAAATTTGATTTCTAATCAATTATCTATTTAAAATAATTAGTTTAGGAAAATGATTAATCTAAAATAATTAATAAAATTTTATAATATTAATTTTAAGCTATAGTACTTTTATCAAATGAGACCCATATAAATAATTAATTTAGATGAAATTTAGTTTTTTGCTACATAACCTTAAATATAATATCTGAATTGAATTTTTCTTATTTATAAAAATATGTAAAACTATGCAATAAAACTAAAATTTTTCTAATTTTAGTATTGCATAGGTATTTGCAATTTAAAAATAATATGAGTTTAATAAAACTAATAGTACATGATTAAATTTATAAATCAATTATTTAAGAACCAACTTGGTAATAAATCATAGTCTAAACCAACTATTTCATCTAAAAATAATTCACTTAGATAATTAGATGGAGTCTTAATTAATTATTAAAACTTTTATCATAACATTTAAATAAGTTCTTATCAATATTTTAGTTGCTGGGAGATTTGGCCTGCGCACTATTTGCCCGGAAAATTTGGGGCATGTACTATATGTTGTGAAAAAGCTCTTAAATGTGTACTCTTAAATATTGATGGCAGTTATTATCACAAAAAAAATATTGATGGCAGAAGCTGATTGCTCGAGACTTTTTTTTTTTTTTTTTTTTTTGATAAAAAGGAAAAACCCCCATCCCTACCCCCCCGCGGTTATAGAGGGGGTAGGGATAGAAGGATCCTCGCAATTAAAAGCCAAAAAATTGTCAGTACAAATGTTTCCAACAATATCCCTAGGAGGATTGTCATACCAACACAGTTGGTCATCCTCCGAACAAATAATTAAATCGGCTAAGGAATGAGCTACAGAGTTACCTTGCCGAAGAACGTGGTGTATCGAAAAAGCCACATTGTTGGAGAGAATGGAAATGATCTCTTCAACTATAAAACCCACGTCAGAAAAAATAGGAACCGAGTTGGAGATGAAGTCATACAGAATAAGAGAGTCGGTTTCCACATGTACCTGGTTAAGCCTCAACTGAACCGCCCATCTTAGACCAAGGAGAATGGCTGTAGCTTCCATGAAAATTGGCTCCGACTTACCTCTCCGTTTCCACCCGCTGGCAGCAACAAATGCACCACAAGAGTTTCTGAGAATAGCTGCACACCCAAAATAGCCCATATTCACATGCCATCGTGCATCCACATTGATTTTGACAAAGCCCGGTGGGGGCCTAGTCCATCGAGCCACCAGAGGTCTATCCAATAGACCGGAACAAGAAAGCCTTGGCGCCGATTTGTACTCATTCAGGAACTCCTTGCACCACGGCAATACCGTCGAAAAATTAGGAGGAAGATTCTCCATTTTGAGTTTGTTCCGCAGGAACCAGATCCTCCAACTACAGATAATGAGGAGAGCAAGATCGTCAGATCGGTGGCCCTGCATCAGGGAATCCATAAGCTCCCGGACCGTCATAATCCGGGGTGCCACGCGGGCCGCCTTCCAACACAATCCCAATGTTGAGACACAATACAGGAAAATATGGTCAGCATCCTCACATCCCGATGAGCACAGGACGCACCGCATATCATCCCCAATACCTCTCTGCCGGAGATTCCGCATGGTTGGGAGAGCATTTGAGTAGAGACGCCAAGCAAAGATAATTACCTTACTTGGAAGCCGTAGTCTCCATATGGCCTTGAAAAAACCTGAGTGATCCGCCATCGGATCCCCGGAGGACAACAATCTGTAAGCCGACTTGACCGAGAAAGAGCCATTCGGTTCATGCATCCAGAACATGCTATCGATCACATCCGAGCGAGGAAGGGGAATCGTTCGGACCCTCTGCCAAGTGGCCTCTCCCGCCGCGGCTAGAAGACGATCCCTCCTCCAAGAGTGCGACTCCCGATCAATGAAATGGCATACCCGCACCTCTTCAGGAATCGAGAGGGGGAGAGGTCCCGCCTTTGCAATCTTGGAGTCCAACCAAATATCGTCAAAGAAACGGACCCTTTGTCCATTACCAATTCGCCATTTGCATCCCCCTTGAATAACATCCCTCGCTTTCAAAATGCTCTTCCACGTAAAGGAGTCTGATGGCCTCGCCTTGCACGTCCATATATCAGAGTTCCTGAAGTACCTCGCCTTTAGCACTCTATGACACAGCGATGAGGTACAAGAGACCAGTCTCCACACTTGCTTCGCCAGGAGGGCTAAATTAAACTTCTGAAAATCTCTGAACCCCAATCCTCCCGCCCTCTTAGGTTTGCATAAGTCCTTCCAGGCGACCCAGCTCATCTTCCTTTTCCCATCCGTTTCCCCCCACCAGAACCTACTCAGCATCCCATTGATGTCGTTGCAAAGAGATCTTGGTAATAGGAAAATACTCATCGAGTAAGTGGGAATCGCTTGGGCAACAGCCTTAATGAGCACCTCCTTTCCTCCCCATGAAAGAAGTTTGCCCTTCCACCCTTGGATACGATTTCTGATGCGATCTTTGAGACCCTTGAAGAACCCCGTTTTGGAGCGGCCGAGCCATGCTGGAAGTCCCAAGTAATGGTTAAAGTCGGTCCCCGCAGAACCAAGGATATGAATCAATTTCTGCTTGGCATCGTAAGTTACATTGGGACTGAAGAGGGCGGCAGTCTTGTCAATGTTTACCACTTGGCCAGATGCGGCCGTATAGAGATTAAGCATATCCATCAACTTTCTCAAGTACCCCTCATCCGCCCTGAGGAAAATGATCGCATCGTCGGCAAACAGAAGATGAGAGATCATAGGTCCATGGGGTTGCAGCCTAATACCATGGAAAGCACCTCTGCTAGATTCATAGGCCATCAGTGCAGAGAACCCCTCAGCACAAAGTAAAAATAGATATGGAGACAGGGGATCACCTTGCCTTAACCCTCTCCCCGGCTGGAAGAAAGAAGATTTGAAGCCGTTGACGTTTACTCTATAACTGACAGTAGATACACAACTCATAATCCACTCGATCCAGGTCTCATCGAAATTCATAGCTTGCATTATGCATCTCAAAAAGTTCCATTCCACTCTGTCATATGCCTTTGACATGTCGAGCTTAACAGCCATCTCACCTTTCCTGCCTGACTTGCGCCTTCGAATAGAGTGGATAGCTTCATATGCAATAAGCATGTTGTCGGTAATAAGCCTGCCCGGGATAAATGCACTCTGCTCTTCTCCAATGATCTCGTGAAGAACAAGCTTTAATCTGTTAGCCAAAATCTTAGCCAAGATCTTATAGACCACATTGCAAAGGCTGATCGGTCTGAATTGTGATAACATATGTGCTCCCTTCACCTTTGGGATCAAAACAATAGTGGTTTTGTTAAAATCCTTGATAAGAGTACAAATCTGGTCAGGATTACGCTCTTTCATGACATCCCTGCACCACTTCGTAATGTCGGGGCCCACCGTGTTCCAATGTCTCTGATAGAATCCGGCAGACATACCATCCGGTCCCGGGGCCTTTGAAGGGCACATCCCTTTCACAGCGCATCGCACTTCGCAATCAAGAAGCGGGAGAGATAAAGATCTTCTATGCTCATCCGAAAGTTTCCTCGTAATGACACTTTCAATCCAAGAAGCTCTATATGGCGAGCAAGAAGTAAACATCTCCCGAAAATGGTGCACTGCCGAATTCATCATCATGTCCTGGTCCGTAATCCAATTCCCATTCTGATCGCTGAGAGCTTCAATGTGATTTGAGCGGTGCCTGATAGAAGCTGCACGGTGGAAAAATTTAGTATTCCTGTCGCCCTCCAACAGCCAATGAGTTTTCGCTCGCATTCTCCATAATTGCTCCTCATCCTCCAGTAGGAGATTGATTTGTCGCTTAAGGCAATGCACAGCATCATCCCTAGCATCATTCTGTCTTCTCATCAGTATGATATCCAACAACCTTTGCTTTCGCCGAATCTCATGACGAATGTTACCTCTCCTCCTAATGCTCCATTTATCTAACTCAGAACTGCAGAAACTTAGCTTCTGTCCCAGCACAGTAGATATCCTCCCATTCCCCTGAAGTTGGGAGGACCATGATCTATTCACGATCCTGGACGCCTCCGGGTCACGGTCCCAAAAAAGCTCATATCTGAACTCCCGTGGCGGTTTCCTTGTCCATCCGTTAGAGTTGAACGTCAACAGGATAGGGTAATGATCTGATGTAGGAGCCACAAGATGAAGAACCTTAGCTTGAGGGTAAAGGTTCATCCAAGAAGGAGACGCCAGTCCCCTGTCCAGTCTCGCCTCCACCCGTTGCCTCCCGCGTCTATTGTTTGTCCATGTCATCATAGGCCCACTGAAACCCAGATCATGAAGGTTACATTTATTGGCAGCTTCACAAAAAAGATCCAATTGGACCTGAGGGCGGTTTCTGCAACTAGCATGTTCATTATGGTGCATCACTTCATTAAAGTCCCCCATCACAAGCCATGGCTCCTCATTATTGAGACTTAACAAGTCTAGAGTCTGCCAACTGAGATGCCTGTTATGTGTTTCAGGATGACCGTAGAAGCCCGTGAACCTCCACCCCAAAAAGCTCGCATCAATATGGTGAGAGGAGTAGCTTTTGATGCAGGCCGGTTTGCTGTTTTGCCACATAAGAGCCAACCCCCCTCTTCTCCCATCCGGGTCCACTGCGAAGCAAGAATCAAAATTGAGACGCCGTCTAACATTATCCATCTCTTTAGAGTTACATTTCGTCTCGGAAAGGAAAAGCAAACAGGGACCTTGAATCCTGACCAAGTCAAGAAGGCTACGGATCGCTCGCGGGTTCCCAAGCCCACGGCAATTCCAAGCCATAATAGCCATACTAGTGGAGGCGGGCCTGGGGTAACTCCCCGGCCGCCGCCTCATTCAAGCACCCACCACCTTGACATCTTTTCTTATTTGAAGACTCAACCCCCTCTTCCTCCATGCTACTCCTCCCCCGCTTTTCCCCTCCCAACACTTGTACCATCACCGGTACAAGCCCGTCTATGTCCCTTCCCTTCCTCCCCCTCCTCTTCCATTTGCCAGAGTTGGCATAAGATATCACTCCACTGGCCCCCGCATAACCATCCCCTTCCCCCTTCAGCATTTCCACTTGCACCTCCTGCAGGATCAGCTCCTTGTCCCTCCTGTATCCCTCCATCCCAATCTCCCTCTCCTGAGTTTGCTTCAGCACGAGTCCCCCATTCACCTGCACTGGATACAATTCTGCTCCATCATGTTCTCTGGACTCCACTGACCCCCACCGGTTAGACCCTTCAAGCTGCCCATCTGAGTCCCCAAAAGTATTCCTAGCAGCGCCAACAATTTCAGATTCCCCCATGGAACGGACTGGGTGGAGTCCACCAGCCCCCATCTCAAAGCCTTGCTGCCATGGCTGTTCAGAAAGTGCCCCACACGACAGCAGACAGTTGGTCTGCACATCCGCCGCCTCCTGCCGCATTCCCTGGAGCTGGCCAGCTTCAGCCCACCCTGCTTCCACGTCCTCACCGACTCGGGCCTTAGACTGCAAAGCCCCAACAGCACCTTCTCCAAAACTGGAGTTGACCTCCACATCTTTTCCCTCCCGCACCTTCCTGGAGCTCATCGATTGAGCATGCAGCTGCCCAGCGTTGCCATGATTCGTCCCCAAGTATTTCTTAGGCACCACTCTGCTGCTCTTCAATGCCCCATCATGGAATTGCATTGGTTTCACTCCTGTCCTCATCCAGCTCCCATACGGCATGGAGGCCTCCGAATCAGGTTTGATTGCTCGAGACTTGAGAGAATGAATTCGGTCCTCTTTGTAAGATTTGTTCTCGTTGATTTGAAATATCTTTCCAAATTGAAACTGAGGAGAATTAGAAGAATTGGAGCTTCAAATTAGATTTCCTTATTCTCTGCTTTTCCTCGTAATATACTTCTAACATTTTGAAAATATTTGAATATGCATGATATTTTCTAACAAAATTTATCAAATAAGAAACATTACTAATATAACTATCTTATTAATTTTTGCCAGCCTATATCAATCAGCTTTTAGCACAGTAATTGGTGTGTATGAAAAAAAAATATTTTTTTATTGAAAATGGGTTGCGAAAAATAACTAATGATAAACTTAAAATGTGTATAATCTTTCTATAAAATTTATACTTTTACCCTATATAAAAATTTAAAATTATTTTTCATAAGATTGTATGAAATATAGTATAGAACATTAATGGTATATATATGAAGCGGATCCCAAAAATAAAATACTTTAAATATAAAAAAATATTCAAAATGAATATTTATATTACCAATAACCTTTCTTTTAAATTTATTTTTTACCCTATATAAAAATTTAAAATTATTTTGATAAGATTGTATGAAATATAGTATAGAACATTAATGGTATACATATGAAGTGGATCCTAAAAGTAAAATACTTTAAATGTAGAAAAATATTTGAAATGAATTTATTATTATTATTGGTAATATTCTATATGATAAGGCAAATTATTTTCTTATATGGGATATAATTTTTGGAAAAGTAGCTTGTCAAGATCAAAAAACAAAGGTAGAAATTTACGAGTTGTTTACTACTCTACAGTAATTCTTTTTTTCATTCTTGGGAAAATATGATCTGTTTTTCCAATGCATAAAAGCTTGAAAACGAAGTTTTTCCTTAATCGTAGATTTTTTTTTATTGTCATTCCCAATCTTTATTTTAATTATTAAACTAACGCACTTTCAAAAAAGGGATGCAGAACATGGTGCCAGGAGATTGGCATAAAAAGGTCATGTTTGAATCAGATTCCCTGCTTTTGATCAACATGCTAACAGATCATGTCACTCCAAGATCAGGGTTGAGATATACCATCGAGGAAATCAAGGGAAGAAGTGTTTTTCTATGAGGTTTCTTTTTATCATGTTTTGAGGGACGGCAACCAGCCAACAAAAGCTCTACTTCAGCTAGCTAACAAAGCACTTATTGGATTATTTTAAAAAAAATTAATTTAATTAGTAAATTAATCATTAAATTTAAAATATTTTGCTCACTTAAAAACTTAAATCCCCATGATATATCTAATCACCATTTAGTCATCATTAATAAATATTTAATTAGCAACCAGTGGCGTCATAGTCAATTAAGTCTTGTTTGATTTTGATTTATTTTTATGGAAGTATATTCGCTAATGGCTAACTATATTATAAATTGTTACTCAATGGGGATTACTTATATTAAAATTAAATCATGATTCTTTTGTTAAAAAATAAGTAAAAAAATTAAATTTTTACATGCAAAAAACTTATTTGATTTTATAAGAGCTTATTTGTTGATGTCTTACTACATAATAAAATATTACTTAATGATTATTAATTAAAATAAAATTTCAATCATGATTCTTTTGTTACAAAATAAACAACAAATTAAATTTTTACATACAAAAAAGAAAATTTTACTTACAAAATTAAATTTAATTACCATTTCTAGTCAACTATTTCTAAGTTATTATTTACAAAGAGAGTTATTTTAGATACTACTCTTCATTTTACCCAATTTTGATGACTAAGTTAAAACTCAATGCACTCATTTTGTCAGAAATAATTTATTGCATGGTGACATTCAAAAAATATTTTGATCAAAATTTTTCCGTGAATCAAACCCGCTTTAAAATAATTACGAAAAATATGAAATTTTTTGCATACATTTATAGGTTTAGAAGATCATTTATAAAACATTTTAGGTGACATATATGTTGAACTACTAGCTGACAATAAATATATAAATTTAAATATTTTATTATATTAATATAAATATTTTACCATTTTTATCAAATGGAGCTCATGCAAATATTTCTTTACGATGGAATTTGATTTCTAATCAATTATTCTATTTAAAATAATTAGTTTAGCAAAATGATTAATTTTTAAAATAATTAATAAAATCTTATAATATTAATTTTTAAGCTATAGTACTTTTATCAGATGAAGCCCATATAAATAATTAGTTCATATGAAATTTAGTTTTTCGCTACATAGGCTTAAATATAATATCTGAATTGGATTTTGCTTATTTATAGAAATGTGTAAAACTATCCAATAAAACTAAAATTTTTCTAATTTTAGTATTGCATAGGTATTTTCAATTTAAAAATAATAAGAGTTTAATAAAACTAATCATACATGATTAAATTTATACATCAATTATTTAAGAACCACCTCGGTAATAAATCATAGTCCAAACCAACTATTTCATCTAAAAATAATTCATTTAGATAATTAGATAGAGTCTTAATTAATTTTTAAAACTTTTATCGTAACATTTAAATGAGTTCTTTTCAATATTTTAGTTGCTGGGAGATTTGGGGCATGTACTATTTGTTGTGAAAAAGCTCTTAACTGTGTGCGCAATATTGATGGTAGAAGTTGATTGCTGGAGACTTGAGAGAATGAATTCGGTCCTCTTTATAAGATTTGTTCTTGTTGATTTGAAATATCTTTCCAAATTGGAACAGACGAGAATTTGATGAAATATCTTTCCATATTGAAACAGAGGAGAATTAGAAGAATCGGAGCTTCAAATTAGAATTTCTTATTCTCTGCTTTTCCTCGTAATATACTTCTAACATTTTGAAAATATTTGAATATGCATGATATTTTCTAACAAAATTTATCAAATAAGAAACATTGCTAATATAACTGTCTTATTAATTTTTGCCAGCCTATATCAATCAGCTTTTAGCCCGGTAATTTGTATGTATGAAAAAATAATATTTTTTTATTAAAAATGGGTTGCGAAAAGTAACTAAGGGTAATCATAAGATGTGTATAATCTTTCTTTTAAATTTATATTTTTACCCTATATAAAAATTTAAAATTATTTTGATAAGATTGTATGAAATATAGTACAGAACATTAATGGTATATGTACGAAGCGGAACCCAAAAATAAAATACTTTAAATGTAGAAAAATATTCATAATGAATTTATTATGTTACCAATAATCTTTCTTTTAAATTTATTTTTTATCCTATATAAAAATTTAAAATTTTGTTAATATGATTGTATGAAATATAGTATAGAACATTAATGGTATATATATATATATATATATGAAGTGGATCCCAAAAATAAAATATTTTAAATGTAGAAAAATATTTGAAATAAATTTATTATTATTATCGGTAATATTCTATATGATAAGGCAAATTATTTTCTTACGTGTATATAATTTTTGGCAAAGTAGCTCGTCAAGATACAAAAAAGAAAGGTTGAAATTTACGAGTTGTTTACTACTCCACAGTAATTCTTTTTTTCATTCTTAGGAAAATATGATTTGCTTTTCTAATGCATAAAAAAGCTTGAAAATGAAGTTTTTCCTTAATCGCAGATTTTTATTTATTGTTATTCCCAATCTTTATTTTAATTATTAAACTAACGCACTTTTAAAAATAGGATGCAGAACATGGTGCCAGGAGATTGGCATAAAAAGAGTGATGTTTGAATCAGATTTCGTGCTTTTGATCAACATGCTAACAGATCATGTCACTCCAAGATCAGGGTTGAAATATACTATCGAGGAAATCAACCTATGGAGGACGAAGCGTGCACATTACTCAATTTTTTGGCAATCTAGCAAGAAATCCAGAAGTTACACCAATTAATTTTGTTTCATAGAAGAAGTTACGAGAGAAGTATGAAGACATGCAATGGTATACTGTGTAAGTAAAAATTAATGTTAAATTATTTAATTTAAGTTACACGATAATTATCACTTTGGATCTTTATATGTAAAAATATGTTTCTTATATATGTACCATGCATTTTATTTTCAAAGAAATTTTAAATTTCTTGGATGCAAGAAAAATTTAAATTTAAACCATGAAATGATCATAACAAGACATGAATGATAAAGGATATTAATGATAAATGGAGAAATTGGAAGAGTTCATTGAAAGCTGAATAATTTTGATATTACAAAATCGGAGTGCATGAATGTAGAGAATGTACTCAAACGAACGGAAAAAATTAGTAGGTTAATTTGGTGCATCATGGGTACTCGGCAAAAGCCAAGGTATAAATTTATTCTTTTTATTTCATGATAATTTTTACAAAAATTAACTTTAAAATATTTAATATTTTAATTTCCATTTGATATAGATTATTAGCGAGATAAATAAAAAAATCAAGCAAAACACACAGAGCTTCTCACCATAAGAACAAAGACATTCGCAAGAATGATCCATGAAGAGATAATTTCTAATAGCTATTGATTTATAATAATGTTGATTGGAATGTTCTAATATTATGAAGATGTTATGTTTTGTTCTTAAATGAAAAAAACAATGGTACGTAGCCATCTTGTGCTCAAATTTACATGCATACATATATGCATAAGGATGGAAGAGTTGATGTAAAATTTATATATGGTTAAATAATTGTATAAAGTTTCATTATATTCTAATATGTGTAGGACCCATTTTTTGGCAAATATGCCGCTAGAACAATTCTCTCTCTCTATATATATATATGTATAGTCTCACTTCTATATAATTATGTTACATAGAAGTTGCCCCATTTAACTCCTTCAAAATCTAAGATTTTGATCTTTAATGAAAAATTCAATATATTCACTATATTTAACATTGTTTGTTTATTTAGGAGACTAAGTTTCATCTCAATCAAATATGTTTACGGGTTACATTTCTTCAAAAAATATATATTCATGTGTAAATTATGAAAAATGCTTAAATCTATTTATACATATATTAAAATGTAATAATACTTTATAGAATCATTTATTTATGTAGAAATAATATTTTGGAAGGTTTAAATGTCGAAAATACTACTTAAAAATTTACATTAGCATTTTTCATAATTTACATATGAATATATATATATTTTAATAAATGTCACCTGTAAATATACTTGATTGGGATTAAACTTGATCTCCTAAATAAATAAATGATGTTAAATACAATAAATGAATTAATTTTTTCAGATTAAAATTTTAAATTTTAAAGAAATTACATGGATCCACTTCTATATGTGGAGGGCTTTTCTGAATTATGAAAAAGAGACTCATGTATGCGGAGGGCATGTGATGGGTTGGACATAAGAGGAATTAGGAGTAAAATGTTGTAGATGTGTGGAGAATTTTTGAAATACTCAAATGTTATTGGTATGCAACGAATTTTCCCTTATTTGAGACGGGGGGGGGGGGGTGGAACGAAAACAAAATAATTCTTTCAATTAACACGCAAGTTGAAATTACTGTAACCAAAACGCAAACTCACCTGTTGCATACCGTCTACACAATATGCATCTGCCTCCCAATGGATCAAACATCATTGAGGGATTTGACCCAATTAAATATAAAAAAAAACCTATGAAACAACTAGAGGACTTCTGACATAGTGAACACCGTCAGACCATATCAGCCTTCCAAACGCATAATCATCAAGCTTGCCATGCTTAGGTGCAAAAGTAAGTTTGAACGTCTTCTCTTGTCCAGCCTTGCTGAAGTCGAGAGTGTTGGGCTGGACAGAAACAGAGACACCAGGAGGAGAATCCACACGCGCTCTGTACACCCCAGGGCCACCAACGTTCTTCACCGTACGACAAACGGTGGTGGGACTCGTCAACGAAGGAACTGTGATTGATGGGTAGTTGAAGTCTAACAGGCTTATGTTCTTCGATGGGCACTCGTATTTAGAAAACAGTGAGATGGTCTTCGAGTCGTAGCCCAAGGCGCACAGAAAATTCAAGTAGTCAGTCGTTGTGAGGTCGTAGACAAGGCCAGGATTCATTGCTCGGTTGGGGCGAACATGACCAGCACCATATCCAAATGCAGTGGCTTCCTCAAGTGTGGCATCTCTCATCGGCAACTCCTCATTGCTTCGTGTTCTTGCTGCAATAGAAAGAGGAAAAGGGGGATACACGAATATGTAAATGCAAAAAGTTAGATATAATCATCTCTCTCTCTCTCTCTCTCTCAGAAAAAAAAATAATAATAATTTCTCAGGAATCCGAATCAAACACCTTGGGTTCACCCAGTTAAAATTTCTCACCGGTGGTCATGATGGCCGAACGAATAGCTGCAGGACTCCAGTGAGGATAGAGAGTTCTCAGAAGGCCAACGATGCCTGCAATATGTGGGCATGACATGGACGTCCCAGATTCCACATTGAAGAGAACCCGGCGGGTGTCGGAGGGATCCCCTGTAGGGCTCTGTGCTTGAGTATAGGCTGCAAGAATGTTTACTCCCGGTGCAGTAATATCAGGCTGCCAAAACAAAGTCTCTTATTTCCTCAACCTTAAGAGAAAACAATCAGAACACGTATCGTCTATCACAGTCTACGAGTCAAAACCTTGAGAATTTCTTCAGTAATTTGATTTGGTCCTCTAGAAGAAAATGCTGCCATGACCGGTGCTGGTTTTGTTCCCAATTCCGTTTTCGGAGGAATGATGTATCCCACAGGAGATCTAGGAAGAATAATCATCAGTATTTTTTGTTCATAAAGGTAATGCATATACATGAATAGATAATAGAAGAAAAATAAATAAGTAAAAGATATAATAATAATAATAATAATTTTAAAATATGGCTTACTTTGTGGAGTTGATATAAGAGTAGACATGGATGCCGTCGGAATAAGTAATATGTGTTGCCGGGAGGAAGTGACCATCTGAGATGATTTCGTTCTGGGTTGTCACGTCATTTGCCAGAACCATACCAACCCCGCCTGCATGCTTCACAACAACACCCTTGTCCACACGAGCATTGTCCCCACGGAGGCACACCACTATCTTACCCTTCACCGTCTCCGGATCCAGAGATCCTTCCTTGCAATGATCACTGCAAAACCAACATATAAAATGCAAACAAGACAGATCCGGTTTTTTTTTTTTTTCCTCCTATAATACTTCTTAATTGGATACCTCGTCACTGTTTTCATACACATTTTTGAGGGCCCCAACATGCGTGAGTCTAATTCGTAGTGTTTTCACACACATGAGTCTAATAAAAGAATATGGAAACAAGTCAGTGAGTCTATTCCGAGTGGTAGAGTAGAGGCCCATACGAATCAGCAGCTGAAGCATTGGCTGCCGCAGCTTGGGAAGAACGGAGGAGTGGATACATCTTGTCCGGGAGAACATCCGGTGACAGGCTTTGTCCCTGTCAAGCGAAACTCTAGTTTCCATAAACCCAGATTTAATCAAATTAATAAAAAACCAACCGTAATAATAAAGAACTTAGCAAAAGCTAATTAACCTCGTATTGTTTGTTATTCCCAAGCTTAAGGTAGGAAGGGAATTTCCTATCAATGGTGCTGGCCGCAACCGTTATAATCCATGGTGCAACGTTGGAAACCGTGGATGGGCCAGGCCCATCATTCCCAGCAGAGCAAACAACAGTAATACCATTCTTCACTGCATGGAAGGCGCCAATGGCAATGCTGTCTGTAAGATAGTCTTCCGCATCCCCACCCACAGATAAGGATGCAACATCCACACCATCCACTATGGCTTCATCAAGGGCAGCTATGATGTCAGCATCAAAGCAAGCACCTTCGGATGGAGCCGCCGGTGGCCAGCAGATCTTGTACATGGCCACCCGGGCATTGGGTGAGCCGCCCTTGGCAGTGCCATTGGCGTAGTTGAAGATGCTTGCTCCACGGACGAAATGACCACCGGATGTGGAGAGGGTGTGAGTGCCATGACCGTCCATGTCTCTTGCACTATAGAGTGAGGGTTCCAGACTGTGGCCTAACTCAGCTTCATATCCTTTAACAAAATACTTGGCTCCAATCAATTTTCTGGAAATTTAAATTAATTAAGTCGGTTACAATAATTTTATTAAGAGATAAAAATTAAAAGGAAAGAAGTGTATAGGTCTCCAAGTTTGCAAATTTTGCATTGTTGACTCTTAAATTTAAGTATATGACTTTAATTTCAGAAATATGGAGTTTTCAACCCTCAAATAAAGTGAAGCCTGACCACTATTAATTTTCTAACATGAAAAGATGAACATACTCGTTTAATAACATATGCCTATTTTAAGTAAATTGCAGTGTTTGCTGAATTTCTTTTCGTGCCACTCTTTTATGGGATTTGTTGCCGGAAAAGAAAATTATAAATAGCTATTTGAGATATTTATTTCAGAGATTAATAGCGAATTTTCGTTATTTGATATCATGTCAAAAAAATTAACGGTGTTATGTTTTCATGTGATTGGAGTGACTAAAACTATATTTTTTTTTTTCAAAGTTGATCTGCTATAAAAATCAATAGCCTAGCTAAGCTCAGTTGGTAAAGTTCCGGGCTTGTGTCCGGATGGTTGGAGTTTCAATTCCCAATATGTAAATGTAAATTTATCAGCAAGAAGGATAAATGTATAAAAACCCCCCCGGTGCATATACCTGTTACACGGAACGCCTTGATCAGTGTCATTTTGGCAGGAGCCTTTCCATCTTGAAGGCACAGGCCCCATCCCTTCATCTTTGAAGCTTTCTGATTCTGGCCAAACACCTGTTATCATACATAACAACTCTTATCAAATTAATTAATTAGTTCTAGAAATGGGACAACAAAGAAATAGAAATACCTCCCCCAAAAAAAAAAAAAAAAAAAAATTCTTCTGAAGTTACCAGTGTCGAAATTGGCAATTATTGTATCCTCGCCGAATCTGGATTTGGTCCAAAGTGACTCAGTCGGAACTCTGCCATCTCTCTCAAGTCCAAGGAACTCCCACGACCGAGTTGTGTGCAGTTTTCTTGCCTTGTTGGGGAAAACGGAGACAACGCTGGGATGCTCTAAATTTTCAAAAATAAAGAACGCCAACAAATATTAAGAAAACAAAAATAAAATAAAATAAAATAATTAGCACGGCAGGTCATTTAACTTACTGATGATTTCCCTCACGTGTTCCTCATCCAGATTGGCTGCAAAGCCATTTATACTTCTCTTGTAAGAATAGAAGATTGCTTCTCGAGACTTTTCCTTGCTATATCAAAAAAGGAGGGAAAAAACACCATAAAGAAAGAAAATTCACGACGGTATACAACAAATAGACAAATAAACGACACCCACTCTCCCAAAAATGACCCCAAAAAGTCATAATGATCGTTTGTAGCCCGCTCATAATCAGCCGGTGTAGCATCGCTGCCATGGGAATGTTCGCCCAAGTAAACCACATAAGACTGCATGCAGCAGAAGGGAAAAAAAAACATACAATAGCCCACTATCAATATGTAAAGATAATATAGAGATGATATTCTATGCAAGAGAAAACACGAGTAGCAAATTAAAGTGTAACAGAATAAAATTAAATTAAGAACGATCTTTAATCCATAACAATTCGTATATCCCAACAAAGTGCTTGCCTTCTTAGCCGCTAACGTGTGCGTCTGGAGTGAAGACACAGTGGCAAAAATGCAGGAAAGCAGGAGAAGCAATCTCATTGTGGATGGAGTGAATAGCTCAAAAGTTGTCATGGAGGTGTGGTTTTTAAAGGCTTGGTTTCTCTAATTTTCATTCAACAGCTGTCTCTCTCTGTCTTTTTTTCCCCCCGCAAGTAATACCTTGGGTTATCTAAGGTAAGTAGTCTAGAGGAGTTGAATTATCTTAATTAACCTAAACATAGAAAAGGAAAGATATGATTGTATAGGGATTCCTTGCAATACTAGACAATTTTCAATTCATGCATGAGAAATGAACTTCTATTACAGACGTGGATTGACACTAGCACTTAATCAACTCGTACTATATATATCATCTTTAATTACTCTTGATAAATTCAAAATTATTTTGATTAGGCGAATCTGATTCGTACCTAAATAGTTTAGGGATACGTCCTTCAAATGTTTGTAAGAAATTGAAAGGGTATATTTTTGTTAAGATTTGGTAAAATCAAGATCCTTAAACTAATTATTTTCAAAAAAAAAGATACTTAACTAATTCTATTACTATATATAAAAAATACATCAATGATGCATAAATCATTGAAAGTTTGGGAGTCTTCGTCCCATTTTTCGGCTCTTTTATTCCGTTTACAATTATATATTTAATTCAAAAATTAAAATTTCATCCAAATCAAATATATTTGTATAGGTCACATCAAGTAGTGAAAGTATAAGCTCAATGTAACAAAATTGTATTGACTCAAGAAGTGCCTCTGTGTAAATAAATTTGTATGCCCGAATATATATATATATAATTTATATATATTCATAAAAAAAATTAGATTCATTCACCGAAGTATAATAATAATTTATATAATTATTTTCATACAATGAAAATTTATACAATCATTTATCTATATATAAATTTTATAGCGAATCGTTTATATGTTGAAAAAAATTACTTTAAAGTTATTATTTACATCAAATTATTTTATTACATTGAATTTGTACCTTTTTAGATGGGGTTCATACACATATCCGATTGGGATAAAAATTGGTATAGTAATTAAATACGTAATTTTAAATACAATAGGTAGAGTATATTATAATTTTATGATCATGTGGGTCTATTTTGGCACAACTGCACCACTGTTAAGCAATTTGATGATCATAAATATGTCATAAACCTTTTTATACAGATAATTTAACTTACGCAATTTTAATAAGGGGATTTTTTTTCAAATAAAAACTTCTCCAACTATACCGCCCTCACAAGAAATATCACAATAGAAATTTAAATATAGGTACTTAACTAATTAAGAGATTAATTTGAATACTTAAGAGTATTGTGAAATAAGGGCATAGTGCAGTTGCTGCACAATCCTAACTTCGGTGCCAGGTATGTGTATACATTTCCACTTGTAACCATAAAAAAAAAAAAACGGTAATAAGACCATATTATTAATTATCAGCATTCAAAAGTAACCTGCTATTACTTATACCCTGTCCCTGAAATCCATTGTAACAAACGACCAATTTCTAGGGCAGTACCTGCCCACTAGCTATTCCTCTGCACAAAAGATGCATATCTATCTGCCTCCAATAAATCAAACATCATTGTGGGATGTGACCCAATTAAATATTTTTAAAAAAAATTAAAAAAAAAAAAAAAAAAAAAAAAAAAAAACCTATGAAACAACCAGAGGACTTCTGACATAGTGAACACCGTCAGACCATATCAGCCTCCCAAACGCATAATGATCAAGCTTGCCATGCTTAGGTGCAAAAGTAAGTTTGAACGTCTTCTCTTGTCCAGCCTTGCTGAAGTCGAGAGTGTTGGGCTGGACAGAAACAGAGACACCAGGAGGAGAATCCACACGCACTCTGTACACCCCAGGGCCACCAACGTTCTTCACCGTACGACAAACGGTGGTGGGACTCGTCAACGAAGGAACTGTGATTGATGGGTAGTTGAAGTCTAACAAGCTTATGTTCTTCGATGGGCACTCGTATTTAGAAAACAGTGAGATGGTCTTGGAGTCGTAGCCCAAGGCGCACAGAAAATTCAAGTAGTCAGTCGTTGTGAGGTCGTAGACAAGGCCAGGATTCATTGCTCGGTTGGGGCGAACATGACCAGCACCATATTCAAATGCAGTGGCTTCCTCAAGTGTGGCATCTCTCATCGGCAACTCCTCATTGCTTCGAGTTCTTGCTGCAATAGAAAGAGGAAAAGGGGGATACACGAATATGTAAATGTAAAAAGTTAGATATAATAATCTCTCTCTCTCGCTCTCTCTCAAAAAAAAAAAAAAAAAGGTTCTCAGGAATCCGAATCAAACACCTTGCGTTCACCCAGTTAAAATTTCTCACCGGTGGTCATGATGGCAGAACGAATAGCTGCAGGACTCCAGTGAGGATGGAGAGTTCTCAGAAGGCCAACGATGCCTGCAATATGTGGGCATGACATGGACGTCCCAGATTCCACATTGAAGAGAACCCGGCGGGTGTCAGAGGGATCCCCTGTAGGGCTCTGTGCTTGAGTATAGGCTGCAAGAATGTTTACTCCCGGTGCAGTAATATCAGGCTGCCAAAACAAAGTCTCTTATTTCCTCAACCTTAAGAGAAAACAATCAGAACACGTATCGTCTATGACAATCTACGAGTCAAAACCTTGAGAATTTCTTCAGTAATTTGATTTGGTCCTCTAGAAGAAAATGCTGCCATGACCGGTGCTGGTTTTGTTCCCAATTCCGTTTTCGGAGGAATGATGTATCCCACAGGAGATCTAGGAAGAATAATCATCAGTATTTTTTGTTCATAAAGGTAATGCATAAACATGAATAGATAATAGAAGAAAAATAAATAAGTAAAAGATATAATAATAATAATAATAATAATTTTAAAATATGGCTTACTTTGTGGAGTTGATATAAGAGTAGACATGGATGCCGTCGGAATAAGTAATATGTGTTGCCGGGAGGAAGTGACCATCTGAGATGATTTCGTTCTGGGTTGTCACGTCATTTGCCAGAACCATACCAACCGCGCCGGCATGCTTCACAACAACACCCTTGTTCAAACGTGCATTTTCCCCACGGAGGCACACCACTATCTTACCCTTTACCTTCTCCGGATCCAGAGATCCTTCCATACAAAGATCACTGCAAAAACAACACAGACAATGTAATTACACAAGATAGATTTTGACAAGCTAATGCCCTTTTATTTTTCATAGTCATAAGCATTTCTTTTATTATTATTATTATTATTTTTTTCGACGATCCTTACTAATTGGCTGGGTTTAAAATCTTTTTATTATTTTCGCAACATGAGTTTTATAAAAAATATGGAAATGAGTTAGTGAAGGACTGAGATCCTTCTTAATTATGACTGCCTTCATCGAATCAAAGATTATGAAAACAAAACAGCGGATGAATTCAGTAGAGCAGAGGCCCATACGCATCAGCAGTTGAAGCATTGGCTGCCGCAGCTTGAGAAGAACGGATGAGCGGATACATCTTCTCCTGGAGATGATCCGGCGACAGGCTTTGCCCCTGTCAATGGAAGGGACACTTTAGTTTTCGTAGACCCAGATTTATATAATTAATCAAAAGATCAACAGGAATAGCAAATGAAATAGAAAACGTCAATTAACCTCGTATTGTTTGTTATTCCCAAGCTTAATGTAGGAAGTGAATTTCCTATCAGTGGTGCTGGCCGCAACCGTTATAATCCATGGTGCAACGTTCGCAACCGTGGATGGTTCAGGCCCTTCATTCCCAGCAGAGCAAACGACAGTGATACCATTCTTCACTGCATGGAAGGCTCCAATAGCAATGCCTTCATTGAAATAGTCCGAAGGAGGGCCACCCACAGACAGAGAAGCAACATCCACACCGTCCGCGATAGCTTCATCCAGGGCGGCCAAGATATCTGCATCATAGCAGCCACCGGCATCACCAACATCTGGCCAGCAGATCTTGTACATGGCCACCCGAGCATTGGGCGAGCCGCCACTGGCAGTTCCATTGCCGTAGTTGAAGATGTTTGCTCCAGGAACGAACCGCCCTCCGGATGTGGAGAGGGTGTGAGTCCCGTGACCGTCGTCGTCTCTTGCGACATGTTGTGACGAATTCAGAGTATAGCCTAAACCAGATTCATAGCCTTTAACAAAATACTTGGCTCCAATCAATTTTCTGCCAAATTATTTAGAATCAGTTCTAATAGATCCATTTAAAGACATGATTAATCTATAAATTAAAAAGAAAGGGACGTATATACCTGTTACATCGAACACCTTCATCAGTGTTATTTTGGCAAGAGCCTTTCCATCTTGAAGGCACAGGCCCCATCCCTTTATCGCTAAAGCTTGCTGATTCTGGCCAAACACCTGTTCACATGCATGACAACCCTTATCGAATTAATTAGATTTAAAATTGGGATAAAAAAAAATAACGATAATCGAAGAATCACAAAAGTAATAAAAAAAAAAAGTGCAATTATCGAATATTACCAGTGTCGAAATTGGCAATGATTGTATCTTCACCGAATCTTGCCTTTGTCCAGAGGGACTCGACAGGAACTTTTCCGTCTCTCCCAAGTCGAAGGAACTCCCACGACCGAGTCGTGTGCAGTTTTCTTGCCTTGTTCGGGAAAACAGAGATAACATTGGGATGCTCTAAAATTACAAAAAAAAATTAAAAACGTAAATAAATATTTAGAAAACAATAACAAAAAAAGTTGCGAACATGAGAAAATCCAACAAATATCTAAGAAACAAGAAATAAAAATATGTCATCGAACTTACTGATGATTTCCCTCACTAGTTCCTCATCAAGATTGGCAGCAAAGCCATTGATGCTATTCCGATAAGAATAGAAGATTGCTTCTCGAGCCTTCTCCTTACTACAAGGGAAAAGGTGCCAAAAATTAAAAAAGTGACTAAGCAAAAAGCATGGGTCCAATAAAATAATCGACAATTAAACCTCACCCACCCTCCCAAAAATGACCCCAGTAAATCATAATGATTGTTTGTAGCCCGTTCATAATCAGCTTGAGTAGCATCACGGCCATGAGAATGTTCGCCCAAGTAAACAACATAAGACTGCATGTAGCAGAGAGAAGAATATACATATCATGATGCATAGACAATGAGCATTAAGAAGATATTCACTGCATGCAATTAAGAGGAGAACAGTTTCAAAAACAGTCGTGCATGTGTTCTTGAATCGCAATACAATAATTGCAAAACCATGAGAAGTGAAGGTCATGTGCTAGCCTTTGTGGCTGCTAACGTGGCCGTCTGTAGCAGAGAGACGGATGCAAAAGTATAGGAAAGGAGGAGAAGCAATCTCATTGTAGCCATTTGCTATCTACCCAGATGGAATGAATAGCCGCAAAGGCTTTGTACAGGGGAATGTGGTTTTAAAGGGTCGGTTTCTCTAATTTCCAGTCAGTAGTTGTCTCTTTTCTTGATAAGTACTGAGTATATGTAAATACGTTGGGTTATCTACAGTAGGAGCTGGAATTAACCAAGTCATTGAAAAAGAAAGTTATTATTCCAGTGGGATTCCGTGCAATACGTAAGAACCAAATTTCAACTTCGATTGAAGACATCATCCGTAACTAACTTGGATTATATATGCCATCGGTTTTTACTTCTATGGATTAGTGGGGAACCTTTCCGTTTACATGGATTGCTCCCATGTCATTTGTAATTGGTGGATTCTGAAATTTAGATGGATGGATACGTATATGCTCTGTTTGGCCAAGCTTTTAAACCCCTCAAAGGCAGTTTCATCTGCTGAAACAAGCGTTTGGCTACAATTTTAAAATAGGTTAATGGAAGTGGAACTACAGTAGCAGAATATTGCGATTACAATAAAGCGCCGATTTGAAGCTTCTTGAAATCGCATTAGCCCATCGTACAACTCCATAATTAGAAGATAAAAATCGTTCATCGTTATCTTTCTTTTTGGCATGACATTTCGTAATGATATTAAATTCATGTGAAGATATTAAATCCTTTTTTTATCAAGATTTTATAGTTATTCTCTTTTGACTCATTGTTTCACTTTAAATTATTAGCTTTGAAATTTCATATATTGATTTATTTTGTTTGTTGTAAAAAATTATTTTAGTTTACACAATTTACAGACATAAAATTGATCTCATATCTTTTTTAGTATTAATATCGTTAAAAAGGTTTTAATAATTAATATATAATATTTAATTTTATTCACTCACTAAGTCTAATGTAATTTATTGTCATTCAGTACAATAAAATCAAGTCACATGTAATTTATTTTAAATGTGTTCAAATAAAAGTGGATATATATTAGTTCAATAAAAAATTTCTTTTACACCCATAATATTTATCCTTAATTCATAGCGTTATGTATCCAATGTTTTAAAAATTGCTCCTGTACCCATAATTAAGATCACTCTCACTCTCTGAATATACTACCTAGCTGGATAGTCTGTATTAAAGTCCAGTTCTAATTCTGACGGGTATGTTGAGGTTGGTAAAAATCTTAAATTATCTATAGGATTTTGGTAAATTAATATACATATATAAAAAAATACTCTCGTTTTTTTAAATTAGAAAAAATATATACAAATCTTCAAAAATGGTAGAACTTAATATATAAAAATGGTATTTTTAAACATAATATCAATATTTTTACATTATAATATTTTATTCACTAATATGTTGTGTTTTACATTTTATAAAATCTTCGTGCGCAACAAATCATTTCCGCATTGTGGAAGTGAAATTTTTTTTCCATCAAATCACTGCACATTAAGTTTGGTTTATGTTAATATTAGAAGCTCAATGTCCCGATAGGATTTTGATTCGCATTGGTATTTTTGAGGATGATGGATCTATCGTCTTTTGAACTGCCTACTACTTTGGAGAGAATTGTGCTACCAATTTAGTCATGTTTAATCTGTAAATTAATTTTTACACCCATAATATTTATCCTTAATTCCTAGCGTTATGTATCCAATGTTTTAAAAATTGCTCCTGTACCCATAATATTTCTTCTCATCATACTTATGCAATCAAAATATTTTTAACTATTTTAATGGAAAGACGATTTTAACCCTTTAAATTTTTTACTAAATGAAAAGATTTAGCCGTAGTATAATATTTTAATCACTTAATGTTGCAACTTTATGGTTTATCAATATTAATTGAGTTATATTAGCATTGAATCTTTCACTTAAAAATTATGAAATGACAAAATTATCTTTTCAATGGAATAATCAACAAGTATTTTTTTTATTTAAGGTGTTTTGATTGGGTAGGCATGATAGAAATATATGGTGAAATATTATGGATATAAACAAAATTTAATATTATTAGTACAATAGGAATTATGGAAAAATGTTGTGGGTATAAGGAAAGTTTTTTTCTTAATTTAAAATTCAGATTAATAAGTACTAAACATATTTTTCTTAGGAAATCAGTGTATTTTTGAAATAACTGTCACACGATCTGTAATTAGTTATTCTTGATAAAGAATATTTGTCTTATTAGATTGCTTAATTTAAAATTATTTTCACAATTTTACATACTTAAAAGAACTTTTAATATTTTATTTAAACACAACATTATTAACAAAAGCCCTCTTAAATGATATTGCCAAAGACACACTTAACCACTTTTCATGCAACACTTTTTATAAAAGCTCAATTAGGCTTTCCTTAATTGCAAAAATTTCTGAACCTATCAAGCACAAACGATAATTAATTGAGATCACTCTCACTCTCTGAATATACTACTTAGCTGGATAATCTGTATTAAAGTACAGTTCTAATTCTGACCGGTACGTTGAGGTTGATAAAAATCTTAAATTACCTATAGAATTTTGGTAAATTAATATACATACATCCAATGTTGTCAGAACCGAACCGGTGATTGAACCGGTAAAGGAACTGGTCTGGACCAATGTTGTCAGAACCGAACCGGTGATTGAACCGGTAAAGGAACTGGTCTGGTTCGAACCGGTTCGACCGGTTAATCAAACCGGTTCGAACCGATGACGTCAGCATGACATATTTCTTATGTATATTGTGATTTGTGTGATGTGTATTGATGGAATTAGATGGGTATCACGTGACTTAGCCTATTTAATAGGTTGGTAAGGAAAAAAAAACAAAGTTGAAATCAATAGGTTGGTAAGGAAAAAAAAACAAAGTTGAAATAAATAGCATATTTGCGTGAAAAAATATGAAAAAATAATTAAAAGTAGAGTAATAATGTAAAAAACAGTCCTCAAAGCCAAAGTCCAAACAAGGACTTGGTAACTCTCTTCAGATCGTAAGAATCCATTCCGGCTCTTCCAAAGGGATCATTAGAAACTAGGAGAAAGAATAATAACTTTTGTCCACAATTTAATGTCAAAGCACCATATTAAGAAAATGAGGTTAATCTACTGGAAGGGGCAACAATTTCAACAAGGTTGCACTGCATTGTCTCTTATAACACTGTCTCCCACTCGTCGGCGTCGTTGCGGGCGAAAATTCCTCAAATCCACTCCCGTCTGTGTTGACGCAGCCATTGTCGTCTTCTTCTACTTCTCTCCACCTCCAAGATGAGAAAATCAAGACTAAAAATCCATGTGGTGAGATATGGGCATCGACGAACAAATCGACTTTATCACTCTCCTCCTTCGCCTCTTCTTCGTAAAAAATCAAGCATGGGATGGCTCCTTGCGGCTTCTCCCACTTTTTCTCAATTGCTGATTTCGACCTCATATCATGACCAAATGGCTGAAGTGGGGAAGCATCACCGGATGCGAATTCGTGACTTGCGCCATTTGGAGGCCGTTGAAGAGATCCAGAGACGGAGATTGAAGTGGGTTTTCCACAAAATCGAGCCATTCGTTGTCATCAGCTGTGATTGGATTTAAACGAGAAGAATCAAAAGAGAAGGGGATGAATTTGAAGTCTCTGAAGGCGTCGTCCTCTGCGTCCTCTTACATTTCGAGAATTCCTTTGCTCCCACTAGTCCAGCTGCTTTTGCTTATGATGACGATGCTGTGCTGCTACCGGTGCTTGGATAACCGATTGCAATAAAAGAGGATATTGATTTCTGCTAGGAGACGACAACGGCGTTTTAGGGATTAGATTTCAGAAACGATGAAAGGGGAAGGGGGAATGAGAGAGGGGCAGCGGGCGGGAGCCCGGAAGCGGGTTGCGTAACAGGGATTTCGTTTGGTTTTTTTTTATATATATAAAACCGTCCGACCGGTCGAATCCGGTCCGACCGCCTATCGCGGTCCGACCGCCGGTTCTCCGGTTTGGACGGCTTTATATAAACGAACCGAACCGGGGGATATCGAACCGGAAACTGGACCGGTTCCCGGTCGAACCGGTCCGACCGGCCGGTCCGGTCCGGTTCTTATAACACTGGTCTGGACTGGTTAAGCGAACCGGTTCGAACCGATGACGTCAGCATGACATGTTTATGATGTCATAAATATTAAATTATTTTTAAATTTTAAGTAAATATATTGATAAGTTAATCTTAATTTAAAACCTGTAATATGATTCTGAGCCCTTTATAAGGCTATTTATACCTTAATTACAGAATTTGAAACTCAGATAATAGAATTTAATGAAATTTACTTTATTTAACAGCGTCTAACAGCATCTAACGACATTTAACAACATCTAATCGGATCTAATAACATCTAATAGCATTTAACTTTTGATATTAATAAGTTAATCCTAATTTAACACATGTAACATGATCCTCAGCTCCTTATAAGGACATTTATAGCTTAATTATAAAACTTAAAACCCTAATAATAAGATTTAATGAAATTCATCTTAATCTAACAGCGTCTAACAGCATCTAACGACATCTACTAGCATCTAACGACATCTACTAACATCTAACGATATTTAAGGAGAACTCAAATTTTATGAAATAAATAAAATATTAAAAATAAATTTTCAAATTACACATAAAAATAATTACCACAGCAAGGATGGGGGCAGGAATGGGGGACGGCTAGGGTAGGGACGGGGGCAAGCAAGAAGCTCCACAAAGCCATTGATGAGAAGGATTAAAGGTACAGATCTCGACCTCCAGATCTCGTGCATGCAACCCTTCCTCGAATCCCATCAGAACTTTTTCTCCTAGATTGTCGGTTTCTTCATCATGGAGGATCGTGTGCTACGGACCGCCGGCGGGCTACTGGCTTCGGAACAGGTGGAGACGATCTAGGACACCGCCCTAGCGAAGATGACGTCGGTGTTGGAGGAGAACTTCCCTGCCATGGACGCCGCCAGCCACCTCTGCTATGCTCCACCCTCCACCACTGTAGCTACACCGTCACACCGCTCACCGACATCCTCGACAGCGGCGTGCGTCAGGCATGGCACGCGTGATGAGATGGCAGGCGAGGAGGGCTATGCGAGTGCTGCTGGCGAAGCGGGCAACGTGCGAGTCGTGGATGAAAGGGTGCTCGAGAGGCGGGCTAGGCGGGCGCTGCAGGCGAGGAGGGCGGCGCGCTGCGTGCTGCTGGCAGGTGTGCGAATCGCGGAGGAAGGCCGGTGGGCGGGCGCTACGGCAACTGCTAGGGTTTTTCGTGAAGGGGACGAGATAGGGACTCTGAGAGAGGGCGAACGGGCGACTGGGCGAGCGGGTTTGTCACGAGAAGATCCCTATCGGCGTCACGCTGCTGCTTGATGCGGCCTCCCGGGATGACCGGACGAGCTGTTGGCTTGCGACTGCGAGAAGCCAAGAAGAGAAAGATTAGGGATCTGAGGCCCGATCATGGAATTTGGGAGGAGCTTCTGAGTTCTGCCGTGTGCTGAGCCCGTGCTGTTTTCTTTTCTTTTTTTTTTTGAACGAACCGGTTGAACCGGTCGGACCGTATATTGCGGTCCAACCGCCGGTTCGACGGTTTTTACGGTTTATATGTATTGAACCGAACCGTATGCTATCGAACCGGATTGGGGACGGGTTCCCGGTCGGACCGGTCGAACCGGTCGGTCCGGTCCGGTTTTAATAACACTGCATATATCCAAAAATACTCTCATTTTTTTAACATAGAAAAAATATATACAAATCTCAGAAAATGGTAAAACTTAAAATATAAAAATGGTATTTTTAAATATAATATCAATATTTTTACATTATAATATTTTATTCACTAATATGTTGTGTTTTACATTTTATAAAATCTTCGTGGCAGCAACTCATTTCCACATTGGGGAAGTGAAAATTTTTTCCATCAAATCACTGCCATTAAGTTTGGTTTATGTTAATATTAGAAGCTTAACGTCCCGGTAGAATTTTAATTTGCATTGGTATTTTAGAGGATGATAAATCTATCTTCTTTCGAACTTGAGTCTACTACTTTGAAGAGAATTGTGCTACCAATTTAGTCATGTTTAATTTGTAAATCAATTTTTACCAATTTTAGATATGTATATATATATATATATTTATTTTGAATTTTTAAACATAAGGATATTGTAGTCGTATTTCAACAATTTAAAATGACTAAAATATCCCTATGTTTAAAAATTTTAAATTAATATATACATATTTTCAAAATTAGTAAAAATTAATTTATAAATTAAAGATAACTAGGATGACAATTTCCAAAAAAATAAAAAAAAATACGGGTTTGAAATGATGGGGACTCTATTTTGTGTTAGTTTATATAACAAAATTCAACCCAAAGTTCACATAGGTGGTATAGAGTAAATTAGGAACTAAATTGACTAACTGGTAAAAAATAAAATAATATTTTTACAAATAAAATATGAAATAGAACGCGACAGAATATTCGTTGATTCTAGTCGAAACAACTTTCACACCGGTATGCGTTCCATTTTTTATCGTACGAAGGTATAATTTGCGATCTCGACCATTATTATTATTATTATTATTATTACTATTATTATTATTATTATTATTACTATTATTATTATTATTATTATTATTTTGTAGTAGTCCATTTTTATTATTTTAAATATGTTGAATGACTTTGAAGCTCATCAAAAAGTATAGAGCCCGTGCATGAAAGACCTTAGTGCTATTAATGTGCTTTTTTTCAACACCTTTACAGCATGTTAAAGCCCACAAACATGTTTAGCATCGTTGTTAGAAACTTGATACATACTTCTATAAATTAGTTTACATTGTATACCTAATATTGCCGCTTGTATTGTAAGCACAGCATGGGTAGCTTTACAAAGTATTTTTTTTAATTTTTTTACGAGTGCGTGAATTCTATATAGATTTTTCTTTACAAAATTTGACAATTTTCGAACTTCTTAAATATTTTATTTTGATTTTTAAAGATTAACAAAATGGGCGCATATGCCATTGTCATTTCATTGATTTTTAAAAAATCAAAATAAAATACTAAATAAATTCAAAAATTACCAAGTTTCACAAAAAGAAAGATTTTACTGGAATTAGATAAAATATATATATTTTTTACAGTTGCCTATATATATTGGACCCGCAATATATGCAGGTATATAAGTTCATTTAATATGAGGTCAAAAAATTTTAGAAAGTCTTTGAGAATAATATAATATCAAAGATATAATGATTGAGAGTAAAAGGAATGAAATAAAAACAAATAAGATAGTTCTATGGGAAGATAAAAAATGGATAGTTTGATAGTCATCCCATTCTCATCTTATTCAAGTTATTATCAAAGAACATTATGTTGTGACTTAAAGCCCATTAGTTCGTGGACTTTACCCGTTTATTAAGCTTTTTAAAGCCGATTAAACGAGGATAAACGAGGTAGGATTCTTTCAAATAGTATTAGATGGGTTCAAATATAGTGTTAAATGGGTTTATAGTTTGTTGGAATTAAATGAAAATTTTCATGTTAAAATGGTGTCTCATTAAAGAATTATATCTCATATTGTAGGTAAACGCGATAGGTAATTAGCAAATCTTTTCTTAGTGGTTGCCACATGACAGATATCTCCAACCGTATATTAGCAATCAAAATTTTCTTTAATAACGAAACCTTAACTTTTTGTAAAAAAAAAATTTGGTTGCAAAAAAGTAAAATTTTTATAATGGCAACGTAGCAATACAAGTAAATCGCAAAAACATAAATTTGAAAAATTCTAATCTAATTATCAGGTGAGAATCAAATTAAAATGCGTGCATGTTGGATCATGATATACATATCTACGCATTTTTTTGGCCAAAATTAAAACTCTAGTACTCATAACACAAGATATATATGAGTCGACCTAATTAATTAACTAGGTAGCTAGTTAAGTATCCTGATTAATTAATTAATTAATTAATTAAGAAACAACAAGAGGACTCGCCACTTGGTGAAGACCATCCGACCATGTTAGCCGCCCAAAAACATAATTGCCAGTTGCGGGCTTCTCAGGTGTGGGTGCGAAAGTGACAGTAAATGTCTGCTCATCTCCAAGGTTCTTGAAGCGGAGAGTGCTAGGGTTGACAGAAACAGAGACACCAGTGGGAGGAACAAGCTTTGCTGTGTAAGTCACCGCTGCAGGGCTGCTGCCAACGTTCCTGACTCTTCTAGTGATGGTGGTGGGAGCTGTCAAGCTAGGAACTGTGATGGATGGGTAATTCAAGTCCAAGGGGTTCATGCTCTCCTCTGGGGCTGGGCATTTGTATGCAGCAAAAGCGGAAATGATGTCGGAATCATAGCCCAAGCCGCACAGAAATTTCAAGTATTCATCCATGGTTATGTCGTAGATGAGGCCGGGGTCCATGGCCTGGTTCGGCTGCACTTCCCCAGCACCATAAGCCAGGGGTGTGGCTTCCGCAAGTGAAGGTTCTTCCATGATTGCCTTTTTGTCATTGCCTTCGCTTCTTGCTGCATTTGCCAACGCTATTCATTCGTTCAGTCCATTCACCAAAGACCACATATGGAAAGCTTAATTAATTGATTAATTAACTAGCTGATAAACAATCACATAAATGAGATATGATCTTGCTAGCCTAGGCTAACAAATGCAACGACAGTTGTGCCAAATATATATATATATATATATATATATATATATATATAGGGATATGATCGTGTGCAGTCGGACTGCACCGTAATTACGGTGCAGTCCGCTGTAAAATAGACCCCACACATATTAGATTGTAATGAAACTTTATACACTCATTTATCCATATATAAATCATACTTTAGACGGTTTAGATGTTGAAAAAACCACTTTAAACTTGATATTTACATTAAACTATTTTATTACGTTGATTTTGCACCATTTTAATATGGAGACTACACACATGTTGGATTTGGATGAAAATTGGTATGGTAATAAAGTGAACAATTCTAAATACAATGGGTGGGGTGGATTTATGGGAAATGATCAGGTGGGCCCCACAGTGCATGGACTGCACGGTGCAGTCGCATGCACTAGATCATTTCCCATATATATATATATATATGACTAAAATATATATACACATCTCATAAAAAAAACCATATATTTAGAAATTCAAAAAATATATATATATAAATTGATTTATAAATTAAATATACCTAAATTGACAATTTTATAAATAATTTTGATAAACTATATATATAGCCGGAGATAACCGTTGCATTTGTTTGCCTGACCTAGCTAGCAATATCTCCACATAAGCCACCTTGGTCCCTTTGTTATCAAAATAATTGACATTATTTATGAAGAAAGTCAATGTCTCGTATGTAAACTTTACCTTTTCAAGATGAAGAGAGTGTATATGGAATCTAGAAAAAGACTTTTTTATGGTAATGTGGAATCTAGAAATTGAGTTGAGGGATTTTCGAGTCAATTATATCCATCATATAATACGACAGCAAGTTATCAAAATCAAATTGGGCACAATAACGATATTTACAATATTGTTGAACAACTCCCTCTGATCGTGCTTAAGAGAGCCATTAAAATCTGCTTAAGTAAAGTAGTCAAAATTTCGAGCGACCCATTAAACGACAATCTATCATATTTTATTGCAAATAAAGTCGAAATTAAAATCCATAATGGGAGTACTGTTTTTGCAACAAAATCAGAAGTTATGGATAAAAATTGCAAAATCTTAAAAACGAGATGTAAATGCAACTAGCACTTTCTTTAATTTGCTTTTAATTTCTCCTAAGCAGATTGTTCTTGCTGCCGTAAATTATATCTTGTAGCTTTTATTGTGAATTGTGATGGTTTTTGTAAAAAAGAATCGCATGGAACTAGGTCGTCGAGCTGTACTTAGAACAAAAACGTACACATACATGCACGCACGTCGGTTTGATAACCATCTAGCTAACTTTAATAAATAAATAATCATAAATATGGTGACCTTGAATATTATCGTATACATATATATATAATTGAAATGAATGATATTTCTCACCAGTGGTCATGATGGCCGATCGAATAGCAGCTGGACTCCAGTCCGGGTGCAGAGTTTTCAAAAGAGCAGCAATGCCTGCAACATGGGGGCATGACATGGAAGTGCCAGAGTCTAATTTGAAGAGGACCCGACGGTCATCAGCAGAGATGCCGGCGGGGCCCTTTGCTTGGGTAAATGCTGCAAGAATACTCACTCCCGGCGCAGTAACATCCGGCTGCAGAGTGTACGGATTATGCACACCAAAGAATTATAAAGAAATAAATGTTATGAATTTTGGTCGTTAATTAAAATATAATTTCTAGAAGCATGCATTCGGAGTCACCAAACCTTGAGAATTTGCGGGGTAATTGAATTAGGTCCTCGAGATGAAAACGTTGCCATCACCGGCGTTGGTGCTGCGCCAATGGCGGCTGCTGGCTGGGTAATGTATCCCACGGGGGACCTATTGTAATATATATATATATATATATATATAAAGCTTGTTATTAATTATCATGCACTAATGAAGAAAATTAACCGCAATGGATTGATTATCATGCATGTGGTACTCTGATACTTACTGCGTGGAGGTGATATACGAGAGCACTTCGATCCCTTGGGAATAAGTAATATGCGTGACAGGAAGGGAGTAGGGCTCTTCAAAGACAACATCCCCAGCGACCTCATCATTTGCAAAGATCATGCCAACCCCACCGGCTTGCTTGACCACCATGGTCTTATCGAATCGAGTATTGTTGCCACGGATGCAAATGACTATCTTCCCCGTCACCTTCACAGGATCCAGAGATCCTGGTATACAGCGTTCTCTGAAAATTAATCAAAGCCACCACAATCACTAGAGAACGAGAAACCATCTCTTGTCAGTATATTATAATTAATTAACTCAAAGCATGAGAATATCTAACATCTATAAATATATATTTATATATATATATATATATATATGTGCCGGGGTCTTAATTCTAACTCAGTAAAATGATAATCTACTATTCATTATATGGAAAATATTTAAGTGCAGTTACTTGTACCCTAAGTTACATATAATTGACTCAAAATAATTCTCCGCATGATCGTAAAATGATAATCCACTCTATTCATTATATCGAAAATTATTTATTTTATTGACATGTCAATTTCATCCCATTTAAATATGTGTATAAGTTATATTAGAAAATTATTATTATCTTATTATATTTTTTAAAAAACTTTTCATTCAAAAAATTTATCATTTTCCAAACACAATCCCCGCTAATATAGTATTTATCCAATGATCATGACTTATATAGGAAGAAGATATAAGTAAGTCACCATACGCGTCAGCAGCGGTAACATTGGTTGCCTTAGCTTGGAGACCACTGGTGAGGGGATACATCTTCTCCGGAAGATGATCTGATGACAAGCTTCGTCCCTGTACGCCAACGAAAGAATGCCTGCCTTAATAATATGTATTAATGTAAAAGAAATAACAATCGACACCAAAATTCCGTTATTATTTCATACATACGTATTCCCAAGGAATGCAAGCACCTTAATTATTCATTCTTTTGCCTGAACAAAATTTTGGGCATGTATAAAACATTCAAAACAATTAATCGTTTTAGTTTTTTAATGTCCCAATAAAAGTACCATTTGGATTGAAAATATATCTAAATGGGTCCTAATTAAGATAATGAAACTGATGAGAGTACATATATATATATACACACACCTTGTATGTCTTGTTATTTCCCAGGCGAAGGTAGGATGCAAATTGCCTGTCGATGGAGCTGGCGGCGACAGTTAGAATCCAGGGTGCCAAATTGGTAACAGTAGACGGATTGGGCCCGGAGTTGCCGGCAGAACAAACGACGATGATCCCGTTCATGACAGCATGGAAGGATCCAATGGCAATAGGATCCTGAAAATAGTCGTTGGGGGGCTTGCCGGCGGAGAGAGAGAGGACGTCCACCCCATCATGGATGGCTGCGTCGAACGCAGCAACCATGTCGGCGTCGAAGCAGCTCCCCTCAGGATGAGCAGGGGTGGGCCAGCACACCTTGTAGGAGGCCACCCGAGCGCTGGGCGAGCCGCCCTTAGCTGTCCCCATGCCGTAGCCGTACATACTCGCTCCAGGAACAAAACGGCCGCCGGCGGTCGACAGAGTGTGGGTCCCATGCCCGTTGGTGTCTCTGGTAGAGTAGAATGACCCGTTCTCCGCTGGGCCCCACACCGAATCGTACCCTTTGGCGAAGTATCTCGCCCCAATCAACTTCCTGCAATCAATCAATGCCGTTTCTTCCTCAAAAAAATAAATATAAAAAATCAATCAATTCCATTTTGCACTTGTAACACCCATATATTATATGTGTGTGTCAGAAATATTCCTTTTTTTTTTTTTTTTTTTTGAAGGCAAACCTGTGTCAGAAATTTTTTTTTTTTTTTTAATTAGTGTATTTCACAATCATATATCAAACTTGTGTCTAACAATCTGACTCCTAAGGCTTGTGTCTAACAATCATCTCAAACTGGTGTCAAACTTGTGTCAGAAATATTCTTGGGTAAGCACTTGCGTACTAGTGATCATTACCTTCAATGTTTAGTCCTTGTCTTCCAATTTTAGCTTACTTCTATGGTTAAATCGAAATCCAATATTCCTTTCATTTTTTAAAAAAGTTATATTTGTGTTATGAAGGATCCAAAATTCATTTCAATCAATGTAAACATATCTGATACATTTGGAATGCTATTTGTCCATGTTTCTTTTTAAAAAAAAGTTTTAGATGGTACTGCTGTCGAATTAATAGTTTTAAAGTAGATATATAAATCAAATATTTTTATCACCTTCATTTTTGCACTCCATTAAATGGGAAGCCATAAAAATATTTAATTTGCGTGAAATTTGAATTTTCTAATTAAATATAATTCAAACTAAAATGAGCAAATAAGTTCTCAAAACCATAAGATACCACTGAAATCTTTAAAAATATTAGCACTATAGAAGCATTTCCCAATATTGTTGATCCATTAATGTTAAAAATTAAAGTTTTGACAAATTTGAAGAAATTATATGCAAAAACCATTATTAATTGGATGCATACGCACACCACTTTTGCCAACATTTTCATGTTTCTACTGTAGGTAAGTTGTTTCTAAGGATCTGAAATAGAATATACTACAAGAATTTTGATTTTAGGCAATTAAAATTTTCTTCTCAAAGGTTAAAATTTGGTAAAACATCATCATGTTTCTACTATAGGTAAATTGTTTCTAAAGATCTGAAACAGAATATACTACAAAAATTTTGATTTTTGGCGATTAAAACTTTCTTTGCAAAGGTTAAATTTTGGCTATTAAAAGAATTTGGTTGCTAATAATTTATAGCATATGTAAAATAACAATCACTATGAAAAATTTCGATTGCCAATAGTTCGTGATTTTGTGTTTAGATGATTAAATTTTGATTTATTTTCTAAAACATCACCATAAGCAAGGATATAAAAAAAAAAATCACCATGAGCACGAAAATGTTTTTGCCAATAAAAGCATTAGTACAAGAAATTTTTCCTCGTATACATTTTTTTTTGCTAATAAAGGTTTTTTTGGATGGTAAAAGTATTTTTTTTCTTGGAGTAATAGTATATACCGGTTGCATTGGACCCCTTCTTTGGTGTTGTTTATGCATAAACCTTTCCACCTGGATGGAACTGGCCCCATCCCTTGATCGTTGAAGCTCTGTGATTCTGGCCAAACACCTGATCATCATCCAACTCAGAAGTCAGACTCTGAAACAATGCATTCATTGGTGCATTAGTATTATTCTAATTTTGCATACGACAAATATGGGAATTAAAGTACCTAGGATTTTTTTTTTTTTTAATAAGAAAGTATCTAGGATTTGAAAAGGAAAAAAATGGAGAAAGACGGTATGTATGCGCAGATGAAAAATGGGGAATGAACTTTTCTCATTTCTCACCCATTTTCTATTAAAAAAAAAAAAAAGACGAACATACCCTACAAGATAGAAAATGCCTTATATATGACCACCTATTTGTAATCAAATGTAAATTTTGCTGCAAGAGATGTTTAATATTGCAGTCAACTTGAAAATATCTGCAATTGTAAGAGTATTTGTAGCTAACCAGAAATTGCTTCATATAATGTTATACGTAACGAATTAAGGTTACCAATAATATTTTATGCATTATTTTTTTTTTAGAATTTTTGCATTTATTTATAATAATGAGCCACACGGAACGAAATATGCAACTAGCTTATTTGCCTCTTATACTTATTTGTAACCAAATAACATCAAGTGAAGCCGCATTTGTATTATATGCGGCCGAATTAGTTGTTGCAATTTTTAAAAAATAATGATGCATTTTAGCTTAAAATAAATCATGATATATATAATTAGCCTCTTTTAAAAAATGCATTATAGTGACATGAAATGAAACTTTAATAATTGAGAGCACTGAGATAAGGAAGCAATTGAAATTTTAAAGCAAGAAATACCAAAAAAATGGTTATTTTCAGTAGTTAAAACCAATAATTCAACACGATAAAGAAATTGGATAAAACATTATTAGTAGAATCCAAGCAAGACTTATTTAGGTTCCTCCTTTAAGTGCTCACTATTATTTAATTCCCATTATTCTTTACTACAGTAATTTCTAATGCCTTTAAATCTTTATCTAACTTGAAATTTAAGAGAATATTTAAAGATATATAGACATTTAAAAGAGGAGTAATGATTCGATATTGACCGTAAGCATTAAAGCTCCATGCTTATGCTTTATTTTTTGGTTTTAAAACATAATTTCTGAATTTAAATCATGTTTAACACATGATTTTATGAATCATAAACATATTGATAAACATGATAAATGGTGTAAAATTATAAAAATATTTTAAAATTAGAAAACCAAGCAATGTAGCCTCCATATTGCTTAAAGTATTAAATCATTACACTTAAAAGAGAGTATACTGGACAATCAAAAAAAAAAAGGAGTACACTGGAGATTCCACCACTTTCAAAATAAAACTAGTAATTAAAAGAAGAAGTATACGAAAGTAGATATACCGGAGTCAAAATTGCCAATTATTGTATCTTCACCGAATCTTGCTTTGGTCCAAAGTGAGTAGGAAGGAACTATTCCATCTCTCTCAAGTCCCAGATACGTCCATGAGCGAGTAGTGTGCATTTCATTTCTCTGGTTTGGGATGACAGAGACAACGTTGGGATTCTCTGGCGTGCAGAAAAGAGAAGGAAAAAGGCCATGTAAATAAATTAATGTGCAAATGGAAAAAAGCTACAAAGTAAAATTACAAATTAGTATATTAATTAGACTATTAAAAATTACTCAAGATTTCCTGCGCTTGTTCCTCGTCGAGATGGGCACCGAAGCCATTGATGCATCTCCGATATGAGTAAAAGAGTGCTTTTTGAGCGGTTTCGTTACTGCAACAAATACATGATTTCTTTACTTTTAAAAAATAAAATTAAGCAATATTGGTCTATATATAAAAAAAATGGTTATTGCAAGAGAATTAATGTTGCAGATCAAAAGAATAAAAAAAAAATTAAATTAAATTAAGAAATTACAGGACATCAACAAAAAGGCAATTAATTGAACTTTGCATGCCCACCATCCCAAATATGATCCCAGCAACCCGACGTGATCTTTTTTAGCCCGTTCATAGTCTTCCTCTGTCGCATTTAGGCCATGAGCATGCTGACCTAAGTATACCACGTAAGACTGCAAAAAAAAAAAAAAAAAAAAAAAAAAAAAAAATTTAAAAAAAAAAACAACAACAAGAGAGATAGAGAGAGAGAGAGAGAGAGCTTATGATATTATTAACAGAACAAATAGAAAATTAACCGACATTTAATTTTAAAAAAAGGGGAAAATGAATTGCTCGCCTTTGTGTCAGCTAATATGGGCGCGTGGAGCAAAGAGAGAGAAGAGAAGACGCAGAAGAGGAGACGTGATTTCATCCTTCCGGCCATTGCTCCTCTGTTCATCGGCCATTTCTCTTCCCAAGCAACAGCTTTTTTATTTTCTTGTGTTGAGGGACAAATAATATGATTGGCTTGGATTGACTGTAGGCAGATTATTGTCCTAAACGCAAGGGGAGGAGTGGAAAAGGATTTGACTCTTAAGAACAGAAGCCAAAGACCAAAGATTAGCCATCCTTCAATTGATGATGGAGAGCAGTTCAAGGACGTCGCCATGTGCAAATTGGCGTAACGTAGCGCACCCGAAGTTTCATCAGCCCTTGATTATATTGGAAAATTCCCTACACATTGTCGAATGTCGATTCTTACCTGAATTATGGTGTTGATTTGATGACAGGATAACAAAAACTTGTAAGGTTAAGGTTAGAATCATCACTTGGGTAATACATTTTAACCTGTCTTAATTTTATAGTCCCCTGCTTTGGTGGAGCCTCAGTTCCCTCTTAAATGGTGTCCACCTTGGTGACAGACATCAAAATTCACCATGTCACATCCTTTAATATTTTTTTGTTTTGTTATAATGAAAAAATTATTCAATCTGTGCATCTAGCTGCAAATTGTTTCTTATTTTAAAATTCTGTATGCATATACGGGTTGCACCTATATTTTCTATTAAGTGAAATTCAGAAAATTTTAGAATTTATTTGGTATTTTATTTGAAATTTTAAAAGTGAACGAAATTACATGTATTGAGGCATATATTCATGCCCATTTATTCCGATTTTTGAAAATAAAAAAAAAACACTAAATAAATTTTGAATTTTTCCAAATATCACACAAATGAAAACATGAATAGAGCCTACACATGTATAGAAAAAATCCAAAAATAAAAATTTAATTTTTTGAGTGCAACCAGTTAAATAAGATCATTCGGCTCGAAATTGATACATAAAAAGAATGATTTTATTATGTTGATTTTACAGATTTACTGCATGGGTAACATGGATGAAACTTCTTGGTTGGGCCAGGTGGATTCACAACATCATCATCAAAGTTGGCCAAAACAGCAGGGATTAATAAGATTTAAATAAAATAAAAAACCTGATCTGATTTTCATTATAAAGCTTAGCCAGAGATACTCACATGTACAGTTACTCAAAAAGTGTTCAAGAGATACATGAGGCGAAAACCCATCGGAATAGCAAATGCAGAGCATGGGCGCAATCCAATACCCATGCCACGAATCTAGTCAGAAAACTGTAAAAACCAACGTGATGGGGGCCACAGGATCAAAATCTGCATACTGCATTCCAAAAAGAAACAGCGGATCAGCATATGCACAGCCCAAGCAAGCACAACAACATTGTACTATTGGTTAGTGAGGCTCTTTCCACCCTTTCCACAGACTGTTGCCTCCCTTCTCGCGTTTTATTATCTTCTCAAATGAATCTTTCCAATCTGATTTCACCATCTCCCTCAAGACATTGTCATCGAAATCCTCCATTTCCCTGCTATAGTCCTCTTCACACTCACCCACAAATATCATCCTCGCCAGGCGGTCCTTCTGCTGATTTGTCTTGTATTTTTCATCTTCCAATGTTCCAAACATCAACAGCCTATACACATACACCACCCTCTGCTGACCAATTCGGAATGCGCGGGCAATAGCTTGCTTTGTCTTGGAAGGGTTCCACTCCGGATCTAGCAAAACCACGCGTGAAGCAGCTGTCAGATTAATGCCTTCTGCACTTGCAGCTGTTGAGGCAAGCAGAACTCGGGCAGCACTGGAGTCGTCCTGGAACTTGTCCATCACTTTTGCCCGTTCAGGTAATTCAAGCTCTCCATGAAGCAACAGAACTTCCCTGTTCTTCTTCCACCCAAATACTGAATGGAACAGATCAATAAAGAAATTGAGTGGCGGGATGTTGCGACAGAATATTAACACTCTCTCCCCATTGAGGATGCAATGACACATAAGATCAATTACAAACTTCGCCTTAGGACCTTCCTTGATATCATCTCTGTATCTGTCAAGTTCCTGCAGTTCATCCGTGCTCAAGTACTTCTGGCAGCATGAAAATTCTTTCAACAACCATGGATGGATGGATCCAGCTGTGACCAACAGCTCCAACTCAAGTGAAGAACGGGCTGTTTTAAATCCTTCTAGCCTAGACAAAAACCGCTGTTGAACTTTTGTTGATTTCATTAATAGAGTATAGAGTTGCAAGCCGGGTAGTCTATCCAATGTCCCGCCATCATAGTAGTCCACAAAATGTTTTGTCATTTTCTGCAACGAGTTAAGGCCTCGTCTTATTGTCTCCTTTTCGCTTGAATTGATGCTTCCCCCTATTATGTCTACAAAGTTCTTTCTTGAAAGCCTTTCTCTTCGATTGCTCTTTCCCATTTTTCCTCTAGTAATACCATTTAAAGGTAGTCTCAGATCAAATTCCCTTGCAGCTTCAGAGATGAAGGTTGGCCTTGCTAAGCAGAGGGTATTGAAGTACTCCTCAAAATTGTTTTGAAACAGCGTCCCAGATAGCATTATTCTCAAGTCCGTCTGTACTTCCATCAGCGCTTTCCTCAACTTAGATCTTGTACTCCTTGGGTTGTGACCCTCATCAAGAATTAGCAACCCCGGGCTTTGTCGCAATAGTTTGGCGATGTGTTTATGATGCTCAAAATGTGAATTCTCACGAGTCATGTAGAAGAAACATGGGTAGCTCATGAGGAGAATGCTTGGTTGCTCATGCCATTTCTGAAGTTTCTCAAAGCAATCTCTAAAATGTGTCATCACCCTACCGTTCTTGCCACCCCTGATAGTTCTGCTTATTACTCTTCTCTGCCTCTTTTTTTGGTAGTGATTAACTGCATGAAGCTGATGAATTGGAAGGGATATCTGCCACTTTTTAATTTCTTTGTGCCAGGCATGAATTGTTGTCTTAGGGGCAAGTACAAGAGGCCGCTTTCTCGGAAACAGTTTCAGGTAGCTAATTAGGAATGCAACAAGAAGCAAAGTTTTACCTGTTCCAGGAGGATGTGTCACCACACAACCACCACGCTTCTCAAGCATGCATTCCATATCTCTCGGCTTCAAAGATCCAGCAATGTTTTTCCACAAAAATTCAAATGCTTTCTTTTGATGATCATGCAGTGTGTCCTTAAATTCTGGTATCAGAAACCAGACACTTTCGTATTGTTCTGACCTGCTGTCCTTCAATGAAGTGTCCCCAAAGAAAGTATCTGAGTTGCATATTTCATAATATTTAGCTAGCCCTGCATCTCCATCAGGATCATCCATGCTTCTAAACCAACGACTGGTTTGCAACTGCAACAATGGGTAAATACACAAGGTTATGCAACTATCAACACTGCTTGGAAAATCAAAATGCATGTTGTGGTGCCCATAAGAGAATTAAACCATAGCAATCAGGTTTGTCTTAGATGCAAGTTAATCAGCACAATCAAAATGATGGCGTCCAACAATAGATGGAGTGTGTAGCCCATGATAGTAACCAGAAAATACCAATTGCCCAGTCCATGTCAAAGAGAGTATGGTAAGGCAAAATGAAGGGGCAGAACATACCCAAAGAAGAGTACTATGTAGGTGAGTGAGCGCGTATTTATGTTCCATGTTAAAGCCAAATAGGACCATGTTCTATTTCTATTTTTCTTCATATTTTGGGATTAATGTGGATGCATGGGGAATGGACTTCAGATGATGTGCCACAAGTAAATACAATGAAATATGCATATTTAAGAATCAAAGTTTCGTACTTCTTGAGTTGAGATCACTTACAAAAGGTGGCAAGATATGTTTTATTTGAACAACAACAACGTTGCAAATCTGGCAAATATACCCCACTTCTTCATCCAGTCTACAATCATGCTCGCACAGGTTATTGTCATCTTGTGACGACTGTTTTCCAGACATATCAGAAGATTTCATGCTTGACTCCTAAAAATCATACACTGAGAAATGATTAGGTGTTGAAAAAAAATTGCATTCACCATCTTGTAATAGATTCGTAGCACACCAAATGTTTATCCTGTTAAATAATTAATACGCAATTTTAAATTTCTAATTCAACTAGATTGGCAAGGGTAACCAATACATCATTTTTATACGTAAATTAACTTCTGGGGTTTGTTTGATTTGAGATAAAACATATGAACAAGAAGAAAAGAAAAAGATGTGACAGGGAGGTGATGATGATACCACTATATAGTGAACCCTAGATCAAATACAAATAAAATAGTTACTCTTCTTTAATAGAGGTAATGTTATGGGAGTGAGGTAATTGTAGGTAGTTAGATATTAAACAGCAAAGGGTAGACAGAGAAACCAACCAAAAAAAAAAAAATTCATCCACATGCATACAATGATTCAAAAAAAAAAATTACATGTATTTTCACTTGTGAAACATGCCAGTGGGCTTTTTTTTTTTTCAGGATGTAAATAGTTTATGGTTCAAATAGTTGCAAGGGGCGCGTGAACAGTGATTCTTATTTTAAAATTCAAAAAATAAATAAATATCAGAAATTGTAAAATTATATACATAAGAAGTATATGCTTGGGAACGTACAAAAAAAATTATAAAAGAAGATGTCAGTGGACAGGGTGTAAACTTCAATATTTTGATCATGTAAAATGAAGAACAAAAATTACACTAAAGAAGGCAACCACCTGATAAACATTATGAGAATGAAGTGCAGCTATTGAGTCTTCCATCTCTTTCCACAAATCTTCATGTTCCGAACTCTCCACATCATCATCATCGGTTTCTTCTGCCCAAGTAAACTTCCAACACTTTTTTGATATCTCTGCATATTTATTCATCTCCCATTGAGAAACAACATTTGGATCTTGTTTTTCCATCTCCCCTCTAATGTTTTGCATGCAACTCTCTATCTCTTCTTTCCAATAGCTTGCACCAAGGTTTCTTTGTGTATAGACGCCCGACTCAACCTTCTTTTTCCTCTTTAAAAAAAGTTTGGCTTTATAGGAAAATAAGTATACCTTCTCCTGTTTTCCAGCTTTATGCATATTTCCATATTCTACAATAGAATTTTCATAAGTTTTTCGTAGCCTCTTTTCTGGATTTCCAGACTTCTCCTCACAAGAAGAATCTTGAGCTGCCTGATCCTCTTCACCTTTCTCATTTTGCTCTGAATCTTGTTCAGAGAGATCCATATCAACCTCCAACCATGACGCATCCTCTTCCTCTGGTTTCACTAATCCATTAGGCAAACGTTTTACCCTTCGTGAGGTGGGGCAATCAACATACCGATCTGGCTGCAGTCTTCTGCGTGTAGAACACCGTCGTTCTGTAAAATCAAGCTCAGTGTCATCTATTTTATCTACTAACAAATCACCAGTTGCAACCACTTCAGAAGAATCATCAGTCACCACGTGACTCAATTTCTCAACCACAGGCAGAAATGTCCCATCGCGTCTCTGAAAATCTATGACATTTTCTAACTGATGGGTTCCAAAACGAAACATCTCTTGATCTTCACTCCTATTATCTTCAATATTTGAACAATCATCATTAGATAATTCTTGGCCCCCTGCATCAAAAGTTCCGAGATTCTCATCCACAGTTACATATTCCATCCTGTTTCTTATTAGTTTTATGCTGAAAACCATCTTCCTTAGAATAGATAACACAAGCAACCAGGATATTTCAGACATAAACATGCCTGTGGTTAATTTGGTTTTATCCACAGAATCACAATCTGAGGACGAACTCCACCTATCATATCCATCTACAGAAGATTTTGTGTTTAGTTTTTGAAGGATCGCAATATCCTCAATTGTAATGATCTCAACGTGTTCACTAAGTTTCCGCCTCTTCTTGTTAATTTCATCTTGACATTCATAAAAGCTGACAGAGAACTGACACGTGCAGTGAGATTTATGGGACTTGCTTTCAATTGACAATACCCTTGCATCATGCCATCCCTACATAGAAAACATATAAGTGATCTAAGAAATAGAAAGATGAAAACAAAGTGCTTCAAACTTCCAAGCACTACAGCTCTATGTAGCTGAAAGTTTGAGGGGGGAGGGAAGCTCATTACAATTCTCAAATCACAATTTAAACAGAGGGAAAAAGCACAGGGGCAAAGCTGAATTGCTGTTTTGTTCCAGTGAGGACAACTTCAAAGAACAATTAAATTGTTGAAACATATAGCCCAAAAATAAAACAGTCAATGTCAGTTTTTCTTAGGAGAGAGTGATTAACACTAGTTGACAAGCAATCATGGTGAACCAATTTTGCAGCTGAAGAGGAGTGCTACGAATTTATTCTCTAGTTCTTTTACTTTCTTTCTTATCAACCCTTTCCCTTGAGTAAATTTTTTAACCACTTCTGCAGTTAAAGGAACAAATAAACTCAAAAAGTAATTCCTGGGAACACATCCATATGTGGACACCCTCGGCACGTATGTAATTGCCTTATAAAGAGATATTACAGCTAACTTAGATAGGTTAACATTTCTAGAGACCAGTCATATTAACTTTCAAATCCAATTCAAACTAAAAGAATGAAGTAAAGAACTGAAAGCATGACTCAATTCACAGGAGCAACTAGTACCCCCACCCATAATTGGTTTGATCACAACTTGGAATACACACTGAGTTGAATATTACAATCTATAATCAACAAATTAATTGAAACCAGAAGCTGAAAGAAAAGCTCCAATCAGTATGTACCAAACGAATGAAAGCGGTAACATACCAGCACTAACTCTTTCTCATACGAATCTGTTGAATTTGGATAGATAGAATGTGCGCACACATCAACATTGGGTCTCAAGAAGAATCTGCAATCAAGTGCACTTGCTTTTCGTGAACGCATTCGAAGTTTGTTCATAGTGACTTTCTCTTGTGCCTCAACACTGTCATGTTCAAGTTGTGCAAAGATAGTCCCATCCTCAACTTTCAAATGTTTTACTTCATTCCATGAACCATCAAGAAATGCTTCAAATGCTACAAATTAACATTAAAATTGAGCACGTCAAACAGACAAAAAGATAAATGGCACATAGCATCACAGTCCTCAGATGTACAGTGCAACTTTGGCAAGTTGTAGCTGAGTAGAGACCAAAGCGGAATTGAAGAGTACCGAAGAATTCAATCATGACTACTACAGGCAAAAAAAATTTAAAGCATTTTATGCACAGGGCAAACTTGCAGCCTTTTACTCACTCAAACCGTTCACATTGTGTTGGCCAGAAGTGGGCATGAAAACCCCCAAAACCATACATTATCCTAGGTAGGGGTGTTAATGGTCATGGTCAACCCGTCAACCCGCTCGTCCAACCCGTTTATAAATGAATTTGAGCTGAAATTTTTTAATAAATGAGTTATGATCTGCCAACCCGTTTAACCATTTAATTAAATAAATGGATTAGGGTTGAGATTTTATAACTCGTCAACCCGTTTAGTAACTCATTTAACCCATATAACATGTTCAACCCATTTAATTCGTTCAACTCATTTAACTCGCTTAACTCATTAAAGTTTTATATATATACATGTAAACAACCTCTTGGTTATTTTTCCTCTCTGAGTCTTCCTTAAGTCACCTAATTTTCATTTTTCCACTGCTGCCCTAATTCCATTTTTCCGTTACTGCCCTATTTCCATTTCCCCTACACCGAAAACAGCCTCTCGTCTCTCCTTGCGAGATCATCATCGACTAGAGTTTAGACTTTCAGGTTATTTGCTATACAACCCGTTAACAACCCACCAACCCGTTTATTAAATAGGTTATAAATGGTTTAGGGTTGAGGTTTTTAAATGGGTTAATAAACGGATTAGGGTTGAGATATTTTAAATGGGTTAGGATTAGGATTAGGCTCCAACCCATCCAACCCGATCCGTTAACACCCCTAATCCTAGGTATCTAATTAGTTGCAGCCGGGATGAGACTGGTTCATTTTCAGCAGATCTCTAGGACCATCTGTCGTGGATGAATTAGAATGGTCCACTAAATAATAATGTTAACATTAATCAAAAATAATAATAATAACGACGACGACGACGACAACAACAACAACGTTAATGTTGCAGTCAGCTTGCTTATTCTCATTTCATGGATGAATTAGAATCGTCTGCTCAGAAGTAAAGTTAACATTAGATCATCGAGCTCTTAAATGCTCTCCTAAAGCTAAAATCAAATGTTCAGAATCAACTAGATATGGTTCTTCAGATTGCTTCTCCAACAATCATGTATTCATGTTTCGCCATAATTTAGATTCGCAATACTTACGATATGCAACAAATGGATGTTTGGCGTGAGTTCGATAATCCTTCATTATGGCCAGTTCAACAAGGTAGCTTGGAGTCCCAACAGCTTGGAAATTCAATCAACAACTGCACGTTACAAACAGCATCCCACTGAAAGATAGGAAAACGTGCAATAAATAGTACCTATCAAACCTGTGATGGCCATCAGAAAACACAGCCAGGCACCATTCAACAGTCTGAATCTATGAGACCAAGATTTGTACTTACAATGGAGCTGGTTGATATGCACGTCAGGCCTTAATTTTTGAACTCTCTTGAGTCCATATCTGTTGGAGAATTCAGTTTCTGACAGGACCCAAGCAGCCCAATGACAGGAGGATCGGATCAGAACATACGTTCAATCATCTTGAAACTGTTTTCAAGCCTAGACGAGCTTAGTACTGCAGAAGTATAGAAAGAAACAGGCTAGATCCAAGGCATCCAAGATCACAAAAGCAGAAGCTCAATGTGGCAGGCACACTGCACGAAAATGACAATACAGTCATAAGCTGACGGTTTAGAGACTGACCACTTATATATATCCATCGTCTAATTAACGAGCAACAAGTAGAGTTGAGAGCAATGGACCACCACAAGGAAAAGCCTGCGTGAGTAATCATCGATGTTAATGAACAGAACTTAGCTGAATAGACCATCCAAATCCCAGCTCTTACTCCAGCAGTCTTCAGAGAAATCATTTGCATGTGTCCCTTGAATGCATTTCCATTAGGCCCTCATCTGCACACTCCTGCATTTGGTCATGGATAGTTCATTCAATCAGATTACAAATTTTACCTCAAACTTCTGTTGAGAGAAAAGGGCAAGTCCAAAATCAACTCAAATTTCTAGTTTTGCTATTGAGGCATGATATTTCAACAGGAAGAAAGACTCACAATGCTTGCAATATGCATCATTGTACCTTCGGAACAAGGAGGGGACTCCTTATCAATCAGCAGTCTAGAACAGAAAGCATCCCCATGAAAAAGGATAAGCAAACCCATGATCAAGAACTGCGTGAGTCTTATGGAAATGCAAAAGAAAGAACAAATGAACAAACAATTTGAAATGCTAATAACCAGTGGCCACTACAAATCAATGAAAAAAGATTTATGTTCTGACCTTGTGAAATCCACTTTAGCATGATTGGGGTGACAATAGATTGGGGGAGGATGGTGTTTAGACAGAACTGAACTGAAGCCATTCAGTAGTTCTGTCTCTGCTAGGCCCTCCCCCAGTTCCTGCCCAATCACAAAGGAATCATAATCTCAGCAATATAAGCGGAGGGAGAGAAAAATATGAGAAGCTGGGAAGGAGAGCAGGGAATAAACAGCAAAATAGCAAACTGAAAATCAGAACAAGTGAGTAGTGGCTTGGTTATTCACCGGAAAGCTTTCAAAGACAAAACAGACGCCTGCCCATTCTCAGGAAGGAAAAGGCCGGACGTCAGTCAGCCTGTGAATTCTAAAAAGAAAAAGAAAAAGATCCAAGAAAAATGTAGCTGCAGACCTGGGAAAACATATGTGATGTGACTGATCCAAGTGTCTGCAGCCCCAGATCCAGTTGACAGATACATGACATGGGTATATGATCACAGCTTCTCTCCTCTGAAATCATCGATATGAATCAACGCAATCCTATATTTGATGCTTGCATGGCGTTAAGATGATCCATCAACTGTCAACCGCACAAAGCATAGGGATCAAAGCCCAATTGAATTGAACCATGGCTATTTAATCCACAGATTAACTCGATTTTGTAGCCATCAATAATGGGTCAGATGTGGTGTGTCGGTTTCTAGATACATTGAAGATGGCAACCAAGCATCATGATTGTTCTTTTGGGCCCATTCCCGTGCACTGACCACCATGGCCATCTCATGATTTCTCTACCCCTTCAAACCACTGGTTGATTAGTTTTCTTTTCTGGATTTGAGATCTGATATTTTTCATTTTTTTACTTTTGGTTGGGCCACTATAGTTTGAGCATGATATGATATTTCGTAATTTGTACGGTAGAACTGGTTCCAACTCTGGTTTCTATAGACCATCACACTTCTCACAATTCTAAGTAGTAAAATTCATTGATTTAATGAACATGTCAAAAATTATTACGATTGGAGGCCCTAACAAATAAAAACTCACCAAATTATTCTAAAATTCACTGCGGCCTACCTAAGTTTCCTATTGCCATTGTTTTTTATATCCTAACTAAGTTAATATTAATGACGTAATACATGACTTGGACCTATTAAAGACAATGCCACAATTCCAAAAACCACCAGGTTGTTGGAACCGTTCTACGGATAACCACAGCGTCCACAATTGTTCCCCATGGCTAGAATAATTGGTTGTTTTGTAAAGGGCCCCCATCATGCTGCACTGGCGTGCAAATATTTATTTTTTATTATTTTTAAACTTTTTTTTACATAATTGTTAATATAAGTATGTTTGCCATGTATATCAATTTTTACCATTTTTCGAAATTTGCATATATTTTTTTGAATTTTTTAAAATCAATGTCATTTTTAAATGTTAGAGATTTTTAAAAAATCAATACAACTCTCTGAAAAAAAGTAAAAATTAATATATATATTAAATACATTTAGATTAATAATGATATAAAAAATTCAAAAAATAAATTAAATGTACTTGAGTGCAGCGAGCCTAAGTGCACACTATTGCATTTAGGCATGTCCCTTTTGCAAATACATACATCATGTGATTTGTTGGTCTGTTCAAATCCGAACGTCAAGAAAAATGCAACGATTCAATATTTATCATTAGCATGAAAGCTCTATGTTTATTATTTATTTTTAATTTAAATTATTTTTAAAAATCTTAATAATTTATCATATTTATCCATGCATATATATTTGTGATTTCAAAAATTACATGTATTGCATGCTTTTATATATCAAATGTAGTATATATATTTTAATAATTATATATTCACTGTCGGAAAATGCTATCTTTTCTATAAATAAGGTTTTAACACAAATTATTTTTATGGCACAATAAAATAAGATGGATTAAATATGATAAATAGTTTAAATTTTAAAATATATATATATTTTAAGAGATTATTTGTTTACACCTAAAACTTTTCACTCTTTATAATTATCTTATTTGTTAATTATTTTTTCACTTATTCCTACACAATTATCTACTTTTCAATTACTTTTACACAACTATACATACCTTTAATTTATCTATTTTAATTTCATTATCTGTAATTCTCATCATTATCCCTATTATATCACATTATTTTTTCCTATTTTAAAATTTTCTACACAAAATTTTTTATTAAAAGTTTTAACGCTTTCCAAACAAACCCTAAAATTAAAAAAAATGTAAATATAGAGCCGCAAGGTGAGTGTTGAATCATTACCAAAAAATATTTAAATAATTTAAAATAGTTGGAGTTTCATAGCCAATCACATTCAAGTGAGGCAGGAAATAGAAAATTAATTTGAAAAAAGAAGCAAATCAAAATAACGGCTTGGACTGGGGTTAGATAAGTGGCCCAATATATCAAGTAAATGGTTAAGATTGAAAACGGGAAGACCTACAACGAATAATCAGAGGTCAGCAGCAGCAGGCGAACTCTGTTCACCAACTACGCAACATCGGTTGTATGGTGTAATCGTCTGTCGCGGCAACACACAACAGTACAGCAGTCCTTAGATGCCACTCCGCTCAGCACACAACACCGGCCTTTGTTACCACTTCGCCCAGCACAGGTGGCAAGGGACAACACCCCTTAGATGTCGTCACAAGTTTGAGTTGCCTTCCCTTGCTAAAAAAGGATTTTTTTTTTTTTTTGATTTGTACAATTACATGTATCTCAACACATATTATACTTGAAGATCTGAGACATTCTTACAAATATAAGGGACACATATTCCCAAAGAAATCTGGAGACACAGCTACACGAAAGAATGAGGAAGACACAGCTTCCAACAACCACTTGGGAGACCACCTGCTCCCACACACCATCCATCCGGGAGACCACCTTGTTTTGCTCCCACCCATTTTTTCCGCCCGGAGCGCGATTCGAAGCTCCGCCGCTGCCCTGCGCACCTTTGCGCCTCTGACAGCGGTTGGTAAAAAAAAAAAAAAGGATTTTTTTATAAAACAATGGTTTTATAATTTCCTCATTGACGAAGAGGGTTTTAGAAATTTTTCTCCGGTATGAAAGTGTTTATAAAAAATTTACTCCGCAATATGAGAGTTGTGAATGTATCTCATTATAACATAAAGTTCTAACATTATATAAATACTAATAGAAAAAAAACATGATGGGCCTTTGTTGGGTGCAATTATAACATTATAGACATAAGATAATGTACGAAATTTCAAAACGTGCTACTTTTTCTTTGATAGAGCAACCCCCAACCCCCCAAATCTCCCATAGTGCAAGATGAGAGCTCAAGTTATAATGGCTTACACAATACCAAGACTGCAGCAGTTGTCTCCCCAATTTCACGAGAGTGTCCACCTTATAGGATAAATTAGAATATTGCTAGACATATGTCAGAATATTATAAGAAATTTAGTCTAAAAATACCCATGCACCATTGCACTCAGCACATACACTCATTTTTTAATTTTATTTTAAAATTTTTGATGCAACTATTAATATAAGTATATTCAACACGACTATCAATTTTTACCATTTTTTTAAAAATCTTCAAAAATGATAAAAATTATATTCATATTAAATACACTTATATTAAAATTCTCATGAAAAAATTTTAAAAAATAAAAAATGTACCCGGGTGCATAGTAGGACTTGAGTTCCTTACAAAAAAAGTACACATTGTAATGCGTACGGTGTCAGCACTGTTATACTCTTGCATTCACCTTTAATTGCACCAACAACTAGGGGTGTTAATGGTCATGGTCAACCCGTTAACCCGCTTGTTCAACTCGTTAATAAATGGGTTTGGGTTGGGAATTTTAAATAAATGGGTTATGATCCACCAACCCGTTCAACCATTTAATTAAATAAACGGATTAGGGTTGAGACTTCGCAACCCGTCCAACCCGTTTAACCCATATAACTCATTTAATATAATATATTATAATATTTATATAATATTTATAATAGGAATTGACATTAAAGAGATGACTTGAGATTGACGCTGATGTTTTCAAGCCAAAATAAATTAAATTCAGGTATGTAGCTTCGAATTATTTAATTTATTTAAATTTAAAGACTTTATTGAAGATTTTTAGCATGAAAATTAGTAACAAACACAACCCGTTAACAACCCGTTAACCCGTTTATTAAATGGGTTGTAAATGGGTTAGGGTTGAAGTTTTTAAAATGGATTAATAAACGGATTAGGATTGAGATATATTAAATGGGTTAGGATTAGGATTAGGCTCTAACCCGTTCAACCCGACCCGTTAACACCCCTACCAACAACCCTGCCAGTAGCCGAGTACGGAACAGTCCACGACGTCGAAAATGTAGCACCCATGTCAGCCGTAAATAAAAGGCAGAAGCTGGAACCGTAGTGTAGTAAATATCTAGAAATGATGGTGTAAACGATTAAAAAGTCGGGTGCAGATATCATCGGTTTCCTGTTTTTTTAATTATATATTACGAATAAATGCTACCACAGAAACGATGGCGTAAACGATTAAAAAGTTGGGTGCAGATATCATCAGTTTCCTTTTTCTTTTTTTTTAATATATATATATATATATATATATACTACGAATAAATGCTGCCACTGAAATTTTTTAGAAGATGCAGCTGCCAAAGCAAAGACGCCCAACTCAGCAGAGCCATCCTTTGACTGCTGCGATATCTTCTGTTTCCTAAGTGAGAATCTTAAGAATCGAGGAAAGCTACAGCAAATGCCGAATTCGCGCAGCTATCATTTTGCGAATAAAAGCACGGTCATCGAGGGCACTTTTGCCAACGTGCCAGTGTGGTTTCCCGTGATTTTCTCTTTTCAACACGCTCTTTCTTAAATGGTTTAATTATCTAATAATTATAATTATATTTTTTCAACTTTATTCCTCTACTTTAATTTATTTTTTTTTCTTATATTATTTTATAATTTTCAATATATTTTTTCCCACTTCCTATGTTATCTCAAAATTCCATGAAAATACACGTTGACAAACGCGGCTGGGCCAGGATGCTATTGTTAGCCACCAACAGCTGTATCTGATTATCTATAAATAGATCTAGAGCCACAAATAAAACTGATGTGGTCGTGGAGATTAGCTAGCTTTGTCGTTTCACTTTTTCACTTTTCACTCTCTACTTTTCGCTTTTCTAAGAACAACTCAACGCCCCCGTTTTCGATGATACTTATGATTGTTGTTAAATTCACTCAATTTTTTTTATCTAACGTTACTTTTATTATCATATAAACCACACTGTTTACCTAATATTATTGTGCATCTATTATCCGGACGCGTGTGACACGTAATAAAACATTTTGATGATAAATATTAATTTTAAATTTATATTTTCAACCTTTAAATTATCTAAAATGTTATCATTGTACACATAAATAATTTTATAGAGTATTATTATAGTATTTTAATTCATATATTAATATATCTAAACATTTTTTGTAATTTATGCACACGCATCATTTTTATGCAAATATGCCCATACATATCTTTGATTTAGGTGAAACTTTGTTTTCTTGCTAAACTGATGATATTAGATATACATTAATCTGAAAAATAACATAAAACTCTTTTTAAAATAAATTGCCCAAGTCATTCATCATCGGCGGAGACGAATCTACGGCAGATCCTCCAATAAAATATCTTCAAGATTTGATTTATTATACCCAATACACTTACTTAGATTTGGTGCACCCTTGTGCATTTAACTCATTTGTTTATTTTTTCGAGACTTTTTTGACAAGAGTATTAATCTAAGTGCATTTAACATGTGTATTAATTTTTACTAATTTTGGATATCTTTAAATTTTTTAAGATTTTTAAAAATCAATGACGTTTTAGTAATTTTAAATTACTTTAAAAAACCACTATTTTTAAAAATTCAAAAAAATAATTAAAAATATCCAAATTTGGTAAAAAAAATCGATACATATGTTAAATAAACTTAGATTACACAATTGTATAAAAAAATTTCAAACAAATTAAAAAAAGATATTTGCACCTGAGTGTATTGAAGCTAAGTGCACCCAAGTGCATATAATCAAATTCCAATATCTTTTCAGGTGCGTTCACCTTTAGATATGAAATGTAAAGTAGGGCGATCTTATGAAGCTGCATCGAAGTCGTAATGACTTCTTCCACGCTTGATGCGTTTTATGTGAGCGTTCGATGGAGCTAGAAGGGAGAGCACCCTTAGATGAAAAGTTCTAGAATATATTCGCAACACTCCATTTGATGAAATGTACAATTTGAAAATAAAAAAAAGCCCCATCGTGCATATGGAGTGGCAAAACCATTCCCTCAAACCCCAAGTCAACTTCGTCTCTCTGCTTCTCAATGTTGTCAGAACCGAACCGGTGATTGAACCGGTAAAGGAACTGGTCTGGTTCGAATCGGTTCGATCGGTTAAGCGAACCGGTTCGAACCGATGACGTCAGCATGACATATTTATGATGTCATAAATATTAAATTATTTTTAAATTTTAAGTAAATATATTGATAAGTTAATCCTAATTTAACACATGTAATATGATTCTAAGCCCTTTATAAAATCCTTTATACCTTAATTACAGAATTTGAAACGTAGATAATATGATTTAATGAAATTCACCTTAATCTAACAGCGTATAACAGCATCTAACGACATCTAACAGCATCTAATGACATTTAAGGGGCACTCAAATTTTATGAAATAAGTAAAATATTAAAAATAAATTTTCTGATTACACATAAACTGTCCTAGATACTAAGAAATTCACCTAAAATCTAATTTTCTTATTTGTTACATCGTCGGTATAAAGATACATTGATTATAATAATTCATATCTTATGGAAGATAATGTCAATTTAAAAATAGAATATTATTAATTGAATTAATATTTTTATTAAATAAAAAATTATTAAAAATTACATCATTTTATAGTTATTTTATATCATTTTCACTTCGTTTTAAGAGAAATTATATTGAAATTGAGGTTTTGATGCAATACTTAGTGATATTTAAATTTTTTACACAAAAATTATATTTACATAATTTTGGGAGATTTTATTAGATTATTGAGGAATTTTTATAAAATTATTTTGAACGCTCTAAATTGCAAATAACGATCTGTGTATACACGAATTTAGTGGTCCGCTGGACCACCAGAAAAAATTTTTCCCCTTTCTCCTCGTCGTCCTCGCAAGGTCACTCATGGCTGCCACGTTTGACATTTTGGAGTCCCACCATGAATGTGGCCAGGGACCCAAGAAGGGGAAGGACCATGGAGACTCCTGGGGAAGATCCTTTCACCATCGGCACTTACTCCGTGACTTTCGTTAGGGGATTGCAGAATGTCGAGGGTAAGGAAACTGCACCTGACTTGAATACTAGGCTGCTGAAGATTTCTGCTTGTTGCAAACACTTTACTGCCTACGACCTCGAGAATTGGCATGGCTTCGACTGATGGAGTTTTGATGCCAAGGTATTCATTTCCTAATTGATTTCCTCAAATCCTTTTATATATTATGGGCTCCTTAGGGCGAGCGGGTGTCGGGAGCAGCAGGTTTAGATTTTGTTTTTTTTAATATGCATTAGGTTTGATGAACCGGGCAAATCCGGTTTGATCGTCCATTTCGGTTCGACCGCCGGTTCTCCGATTCGTACGGTTTTATATAATTGAACCGAACCGTATACAAATGACCCGGAAACTGCACCGGTTCCCGGTCGGTCCTGTCCGGTTCTGACAACACTGCTCCTTCTGCAGCAACAACACCGCCATCACTCTTTACCTCCAAAACTTTTTCTTTTGGGCACGAGATCTCCAACATAGATTGGAAATGGAAGATTTTATCTCTAGCCGAGATGGATCTTAGTCTTAGGTGTGTGTTTGGTCACCCTCTTAGTCCCCAATTTTGCATATTTCTTATCCTTAGTGGGGAGTAGTGTTTATAATTTGTTAGGTTTTATGTTGTCGTTCTTGTTCAATCTAGCTGCCTTTACGGAAGATTTGGGGTGAGTCGAGATGGAAGTTCTCTATTTATAAGATAAAAAAAGGTTGAGGATCAAACACAAAACAAACTAGATTAAGAAATAGAACTCATGTTGAATTGGTTGCACATCATATGAGGTTTGGAAAAGTCATCATACCCCAACACCACTATATTTTGTTTTATTGTTAACCTTAGTAGGTAAACTATGCAGGGATTCTCAAGATGAGAGCAAACGTTCCATTTCCCACATGAGAGAAATAATTTTTAGTCACTTATAGAAAACATGAAATTATGAAAATTTTTAGAGTGTGTTTGGTTAAGCTAAAAAATATTAATTAAAAACTTTTCACTTTTTATAACTACTTTATTTTTTAATTATTTTTTCGTATTTCCTATACAAACTACAATATTTTTCAATCATTTTTATACAACTCAAACTACCGATCTTTTTAATTATTTTTACACAACTACTCATACAACTAAATTATTTATTTTAACTTTATTCTCTTCACACCTCATCATTGCCCTAGTCATATCATATTATTTTCTATCAATTTTATAATTTTTACCTCAAAAACTTTTCATTCAAATATTTTACTACTAACCAAACGCATCCTTAACCGCTAACTTTGGCAGCAGATGCGATTTCTCAGCGACAGAGAGAGGGCAAAACGGAATGGGCGCGATGACAACACAGTGGGGAAAAATTGCATGGCATTTTTGATTTTGCAATCGTACATTTGGTCAAAGGAGTTTTTTCTTTTTTTAAATTTGTTCCAGAGCTCTCCCATTCGAAGGTGGAGGAATTCATTAACTAGGACAATCGATGCAAGAAAGAGGATGAGGTAAAAGCGGCGGTGGGTGAAGCGGGTTGGAATATAGCGAAATGTGTGCCTTTATCTGTTAGAAGGGAAGGTGACTCCATCTTCTGGGAGGATGAGCCACATGGGTTTTATAGTGTGAAGTCCGGTTATAGACGGATCCAAGCGGAGGCACGAAGCAGAAGAGATGGCGATTTGGATCAGCATAGAAACATTACAGTGGAGGTTATAAGACAAATATGGAAATTAAATGCACCAACAAAGATAAAAAATTTTGGATGGCGTATGTGCAGGAGTGCTCTTCCAACAAAAATCAACTTGATCCAGAGGGGGATGCAAACTAACCCAACGTGTTTGTTTTGTGATTCACAGCAGGAGGATAATTGGCATATCTTTGGCAGTTGTTAGAAAACAAAAGTGGCTTTTGATCCAAGCATTAGAAGACTGACGGATATCAGAAGTGATAACTGGATGCGGAGATGTCTGCACCTATTTTCCGGAACGGCGAATGTTTGGCAACTGCAGTCTTTTGTGGTCACCTGTTGGATGATTCTGCAGCAGAGAAATCATTGCTGGGAGACTGGTGAGCAGCCAAACTTGATGGAACTTCCATCGAGGTGTGCAGCACTGATTCAGGAATATAATACTACTGTAAACTTAAGACAGAACAGAGTTTTCATCCAAGATATACAAACTTGCTAGCATCCCCCTAGACGTGGACAAGTGAAGATCAATGTGGATGCTGGTTGCCAACTGGAAAAGGAGCTGACTAGAGTGGGTGCAGTTGCAAGGGACTCCGATGGCATGATCATAACATCAAAGTGCTGGTGGTGGAATGGACGGTATGAATCATTGTTGATGGAAGCTCATGGTGTGCGTTTAGTAATGCAGTGGGCACAAGAACTCGGAAGTTCTGATTGAATGTGATTCGCTGCTATTAGTAAACTTTTTAACTAAGGCAACTAAGATTCGATCAGCAGTGGGACATGTGCCGAATGAGATAAATGCTCTTAGTAGTCAAGTTCGAAGGTGCGAGTTCATCCATGTTCTTAGAGAAGGAAATAGGGTTGCATATGTGCTAGCAGATTACGCGGTGTGTCAGGGCATATCCATGTTTTCTTTGGTCTGGTACGTCCCCACATGCATATATGAGGCAATATGTAATGTAATGACCTCTCTAATTTATGTGATAACCGTTGCTTTGGGCTCAACCTCTCTTGCGGGTTGGCTAGGGGAGGAGTCTGAAGCTATTACTGGTTTTTTTTATATGATGGGTGTGTTTGGCAATAAGTAAAAAATGTCAACTTAAAACTTTTCAATCTAAAACTTTTTACTTTCTATAATTATTATATTTTTTAATCATTTTTTCACATTTTTCCATACAACTTCCATACTTTTTAATCATTTCTACACAATTAAACATACAATTAACCTATCTATTTTAACTTTATCATCTTTACTCCTCATCATTATCTCTATCATATCACATCATTTGACAACTTTTACTCTCCAAAACTTTTCATCAAAAGTTTTATTCATTCCCAAACACACCCGAAAAAAAAACCCTCATACATGGCGTTGGACGAACTCATTCCGACTTTGGGTGTGGCAGGATAAAATGAGTTTCACGTCAATGGGTGATTAATTAATTTATGCAGCTTGATTATCAAGAGATAAATTCGTAAATATGTTATCATCGTCCCGCAGTTATTTTTTCCTTGTCTTTACATTTTTTTACCCCATTATCACCTTTTTTCCTAAAGGATTTTTTTTTATATAAAGAACAAAAATAAGGCGGTTTATCAGTCTCGAGGTTTGAAGTTCACAATTTCCCAATACGGGGTGGACAAGACATAAATGGTAATTACTCTAGCTTTATTGCCGTATAAAAAACAGTTCATCTAATAATAAGCAATGCCACATATACCCATGAATTTTGCATTTAATTTTACTTATACCCAATTTTGTCAGAACCGAACCGGTGATTGAACCGGTAAAGGAACTGGTTTGGTTCGAACCGGTGACGTCAGCATGACATATTTATGATATCATAAATATTAAATTATTTTTAAATTTTAAATAAATATATGAATAAGTTAATCCTAATTTAACACTTATAATATGATTTTGAGCCATTTATAAGATCATTTATACCTTAATTATAGAATTTGAAATTCGGATAATAGGATTTAATGAAATCTACCTTATCTAACAACGTCTAACAGTATCTAAACAACATCTAACGACATTTAAGGGGAACTCAAATTTTATGAAATAAATAAAATATTAAAAACAAATTTTTAAATTACATATAAATCATCCTAGGCACTAAGAAATTTACCTAATATATAATTATAATATTTTATTAATTATATTATAATTTTTATTTGCTACATTAATTATGTGAAGAATTAGGCATATATATATTATATGCCTAATATATTAGGCATGCCGATGTCCAGTCATGGTGCCATTACCTTTATTTGATTTTAATGCATATTTGGCATACTTTATGAATTTTTAGTGTTGGTTAAAAATAATAATAAAACACCAAAAACGTAAAATCACGACCGGCATTTATGTTGATTATCTATGGATTAAGGGATTCACCGATTCAGCCGCCATTATAGTTATGGTTTTTAGTCCATTTGGTTTAGTGAGTAAAACCCATATTAACCCACGGTCGTTAGTTGGGAGCTATCATGTTGTTCTTGTGGTTGGATTTTACATACCTGAATTCTGGATGGTGAAGATGTCTTCGTTGCCTCGTCGGAGTGATGCTCTAGTGCGGCAAAGGGATTTTTGGTGTTGGCATAGGTGAGACAGAGCTCTTTATCTGCCCCGATCTCCTGATTAGGTTGCTAGCATTGAGATCCAAAAGGGGCAACGGTGTTGGGTTTCCTATTTCGAAACACATCCATCCAGTCGGCGATCGAGGCTGCTCGCCGGAAAGGGAATTCTGGTGATACGCCAGTGATGTTGACGGACTGCTGACGGCAGCAACTGGGCAGCGGCATCGTGTTGACGACAAAAACTTTGCGGGCTGTAGCAAAAAGAGATGATAGGAGGGCGTCCAATGGCGCGGGCAAGCGGACGGCGAGGAAGACGACGAAGGCGCAGCCGGCAGTGCGTGCACTCATGCACTGCAGGCCAGGAAGACTGTGCAGCGGGAGTGGCGGGACGCGGGAGCCTGCTGACGCCGGCGCTGTGGACGCAGACGGCGAAGAAGAAGATGACGGAAATGAGGGCGACCGACGAGAACGAGGCCGACGGGCGTGGGGGCGAGGCAGCGGCTAGGGTTTCCAAATGGGGAAGAAGAAGAGGGTGTCGGGCGTTCCGATAATCCGATTTTTCGATCATTTTTTTAATAATAATATATATTTAATTTTTTATTATTAGTTTATTGCCCGACCGATTGAACCGGTACGTATGGTTCGATCGCCGGTTCACCGGTTCGGGCGGTTTTGGGTTATTGAACCGAACCGTGTTGAATCGAACCAGACATGTGACCGGTTCCCTGTCCGACCAGCCGGTCCGGTCCGGTTTTAATAACATTGCTTATACCCGGAAATTTTTAAAACTTCCTAATATACCATCATATTTTGTATAAAATTCTACTTCTACCTATGCAATTATAAATTTATTAAGGGGCCTTTAACACCCTCATAAAATGATAAATATGGTCAAGTCTTAATATAATTTGATATTAGTTTGCTCAAAACTAAAAATTTATATTTATATAATATATGATTTATAGTTGTAAAAGTGCTAAAAATTAATTTGAATGTGAATTTTTAGCCATAAAACTATAATTAGATATAAGCATTTTACACGCGTAGGTATAAGTAGAATTTTAGGTAAAATATGTAAGTATATTAAAAATTATAAAAAATTCATAGGTATAAATGAAATTAAAAATAAAATTTATGGATATATATGAAATTTGCTTACTAATAATATTTACCAATAATAAACATAGGGTGCACTTTTCGTCCGCTAAAAAGTAGGGAAATTTTTTTTTAAAAAAAAATAAGGGGACGTTTGGAAATCTCATGTGGGAAATATGGAAGGGAATTTGTGGGAGCACGGGTTTCAAGGCACATCATCCATCAATTAAGCATCATATTTTTTCACTTTTACCCCAATATTCTAATCATTTTTCCTATCAACTACTTTCTAATCAACCTATTTATTTCAACTTTACCCCTATCATCTCATATCAATCACACAACTTCCAAAATATTCTATTTTCTAAACCCACTAAATACCATATTTCCCGCCACTTCTGCATTCCCAAACGTCCCCAAAGATAGTCGTGCGATTCGACAAGAGTGATGATTAAGAACAGCAGCATGGTGTAACGGAAACAGTGATTAGGAGTAAAAATAATAAAGTGCTGTGAAAATATCACATCGTATAAATGCTGTGGGAAAAATAAGGGTTAAAATTTTTTTTGCAAATGAGGGAGCAAAATTCAAGGCGGGGCAGGGGGCAGTAATGACACGACTGTCAATCTGTTAAGCACGAGACGGCCGCAGCTTTTTGGGCCTTCTGCTGCAGCTCCCAACAGAACCCCAGGACAGCCTTTTCTGTAAATCCCACCCAACACAACCATGGAAATGAGCAACAAACTGCGCCCGATGGCCGTGTTTCCGCACATTTATTAAGTCATAATAGAAAAAAAAAAAAAAAAAACACTTTAAGTAATAATAAGAGATTCTCCTGTTAGCCGGATTAATTTATACATTCTTCTTTTCACAAAGATGTCGGCTTAAAGGTATTTAATTCACAAAAATGAATTTTAAAATTTTTAGATATATAAATCTATTTTTGAATTTCAAAAGTTAACCGTTTTTAAGATGAAAATTATTAAATAATTTTAAAAGTTTAATTTTTGAAATTCAAAAAGAAAGTACACATATATTTAGTGAATTAATTTATCATGTGCATTTAATATACATAAGCCTATATTTTCATAAAGAAATTAAGGGAAGCTTGGTTCGTTGAATTATTATAGAATTATGAGTAAGAAAGAAAATATTTTTAGAATTATGTGATATGCATGAAATAATAAGTATAAAGTTGAGTTGGGAGGAAAAATAATTAAAATATAATGATAAAGTTGGAAAAATAGAATGATTGAGTTCATATATATTATTTGTTCGAAACCGTGACACCCTTTTCCACCCCACACAACCAAAGACTCAAACGAGCCCAACAAAAATGTCTACATGCCTGGGCTAACAGTAACGGGCTATCAAAATCCGGCATTGAAAAGCGATAATGAAAAAAAAGAAGAAAAAAAAAAAAAAGCCAAATGCGAACGAGACGAAGCTCTTTGAGAATCCAACCGAGGCAGCCGTGGAAACGACGAGACTATGACATGTGCGAGTTACAAATTCCAAACTCAGTTTTTGGAAATGCACACCCAACAAGAAAAATACTCGTCACAATAATTCGTGAACTGTCCCACGTGATCGTCATCTCACGGGCGAAACTCCTGTAATCCATGTCCCAGCAAGAAGCTTGGGATTTGGGAAATGGGGCTGCAGCAACGTTCTTTACCGTTCGAGTGAGTGATGGAACGGCAAAGGATGGAGAACTGAAGCTGGAGGATGATGGGGATTTGGTTGGAAGGAGGGCAGTTTGTTGTATTGGGCAAATGCGGAGATGTGGGTGGCATTGTAGCCCAGGGAGGAGAGGAAGTTGAGCTAGTCCTGTCCAGCGGTCCATCGCGTAGCTGAGAGCCAGAGACTCATGTGGCCTTCACCTCAGGGGTGCCCAGTACCGAGTCACTAGTTGAAAAAAAGAAAGGGAAAATTCAGAATTGCATCGCAATTGAGCATCAAATGAACAGAAACCATTGGAATAGATATGCGGGAGTTTTTCTTGGCAATTTTCTGAGTCAGAGAGTTGAAATTGGTGTCTCTGAAATTATATTTTAACATTTCAAGTTTTTGACTCTTTTGACTGCCTTGCCGTACATTTTCTTAGGTTGTTATATTTTATTTGAATTTTATAACTTTAAATAAATAAGTATTTTAAAAATATTAAAAGTTTGGGTTTTCATTTGGGTGTTGATGACCTTTGGCCGTCTTGAACGGCCTTTTTCGTCCATTTACTATTAATTGGGTGGGTCATTTTACACACTTCCGTTTTATAACCGGACTCAATTCCACAAATTGATTGATTGCTAATAATGTTCTAAATTTTTTTTTGTTATATTTATAATTAATTTAAAAGTACATTTTTTATATGTTGCTCAGTAAATTTTTTCCCTGAATAGTTGGACAGGAAACACAAGCTTTCCTTACTATCCCTCTCCGCAAGAAAGGGCCAAAAAGCCATCCAGCTGAGCCCTGAAGTCATGGTTGCTGATCTTGTAGCTGCAGGGCCGGGATCGGGGGAGGTAAAAAAAAAAAAAAAAAAGCCCTATCATCCAAGTTAAGTGCCGTTAAAAATAAGCATAGGGGTTGACAGACTTGATCGGTTCCATAACTTCAGACCTTATTCTAAATTAATAATTGTTTTCAAAGAAATAAACTAATAAATTATTTAATTTATGTTTTCATTTGATTGATATTTTTTTTAAAATAATCATTGAAACGGATGGATATTTGACTGCTTGCTAGTTGGACATGGCTGTTTCGTTAGCTAGCTTTGCCTAGGGGTGCAACTCGTGCTCATGAAACTCGGGTTTAACTCAACCCTAACCCTAACCCTAACCCTAACCCTAACCCTAACCCTAACCCTATTTATAAAATATCAACCCTAATCCTAACCTTAACCCTATTTATAAAATATCAACCCTAATCCTAACCTTAACCCTAACCCTATTTTTGAAAATCGGGTTCGGTTTGGGTTTCGGGTCGGAATTTAAGTTGATAAATTTACATTTTATTTAAGAGTAATAAGTTTAAAATTTTATATGAATGTACAATAATAACAAATTATATAAGTAAACATAATAATACACGGTCAAATCACGTATTTTTAAAAATATAACAATATAAAGAAGATGAGTGATCCTGTTAGCTCGGGCAAAGCAAATGTTCCACTTAGCCCACCTCAAAAAACTCATTTACAATAATTTTTTTATTTTTCTCTTCATACACTTGTTTATTCAAGTGTATTTAACATATAAACTAAGTTTTACCATTTTTGAATATGTGTATATATTTTTTTGAGATTTTTAAACATTCGTGCACATATATATATAATACCCTTATCTTTAAAAATCTAAAAAAATATATGCATATATTAAAAAATTAGAAAACTTATTTTATACGTTAGATATACTTAGATAAACAAGTGTTTGAAGAAAAAATAAAAAATTATTATAAATGAGTTTTTTGAAGTACACTAAGTGGGGCATTTGCTTAGCCCGGGCTAATAAAATTATTCATCAATAAAGAATATCTTTAGAAAAATTTAACATAAAAAAAGATAAATGAAGAAGATTATAGAAATAAAAGATAAATATAAATGAAAATAATATACTTTATTTATAATATAATTACGATATGTCAAACATGTATTTATAAATATAAATAACATAAAATACAAAAAATATAAAGAAATATTGTTTAGATATTATATATAAAATATATTTTATAATATATATAAAATAGAATCGGGCTCAGGTCTCGAACCATAACCCTATCACATTTATAAATCGGGTTCAGCAGGCCGGGTTCGGGCTCAACCCGGCCCAAGTTGCACCCCTAGCTTTGCTTCAACACGGGTGCAAATTGAGTCGGGGTCAACCTTCACGGCCTCTAATCCCTACAGGTTCTTTTATTAGATGAAACCAATATTTTTATAATTTAAGATAACAGTAGATTGCAAATTTGATTCAAATTTCGAAGATAAGGTGACGGTGGAATGACAGTTTACGCACAGCCCACACATATATTCATTTGATAAAGGTTTATAAATGTATTTTTATTTAAGAGGCATTGATTACATAGAAGCAGTTCTACGTAATTCTCTCAAATTTTAAAATTTTGATGCTTGATGAAAAATCTAATACATTTATTGTATTTAACGTCATTTTTTAGATATAAAACCAAGTTTCATTCAAATTTAATATGCGTATAGGCTACATTTGCTCAAAAAGAGATACATTCATACGTAAATTAGAAAAAATATTTGGATCTATTCACATACATGTTGGAATGTAGTAATAGTTTATAGAATTATTTATCCATATAATAATGATATTTTAGATGATTTAGATATTAAAAATACTACTAAAAATTGATATTTAGTATTAAAATATTTTATTACGTTGATTTTATATGTTTATGGATGAGACTCATAAATAATAATATTAATTAAACAAATGAAAGAGTTTCTGTGATAATATAAATAATGCTAAATATAATAAATGAAGTGTATTTTTCATTAAACATTTAAATATTAAAAATAAGAAGGTTACGTAAGGAAGCATCTGAGCCCGTCTTCAGTGAGAATAGTTAACCGAGGCGGGAGCGGGCCTCGCACGACCTTATTATAGCATGAAAGATACAGAGTTTTCCAAATAAAGGGCCGACATTGACCTGACACGGCGAGGACCTCTTTTCGCTAAAACGTTTTTCATCTCACACACAAACTCGCGTGATCAACGGCCACATATTTTTAAATCAGTACTTGTTGTCATCAAAAGACCACCTACTCTACTTCTTTAATATATTATTTGCTGTAATTCTAATATTATTTTCTCTCTCTCCTCTGCTTTCATTTATGTGTCAATTAATGGGTGAAACCAGAAATGTGCATTGAGCTCGTTCTTAGAAACGAAGTGCATCCATTTATTTCATTGAAACAGGCTCAATATTCTCGACATAGCTTCCCACACAAAGAAATGAATCGAAAAGATTAGCCTCCTCCTCCTTTAATTCATCGGTGCTAAAATCAACAACAACAAATAAAATAAAAGCAACCTCCCTCCACACGCGTGTTAGCCGATGGATGAAACAACAATAGGACTCCTCACATGGTGGACGCCATCAGACCATATCAGCCTCCCAAAAACATAATCGAAAATCAAACCGTTCTTTGGCTCCAAAAACACCTTAAATCTCTTCTCCTCACCCACCTTCTCGAACTTCAACCTCTTGGGCTCGACTGAGACTGCAATTCCACGCGGTGGGCGAACGCGGGCAGTGTATGTGCTGCCAGGAGGACCCACGTTCTTGACTGTTCGAAAAACAGTAGTTGGGCGCTCCATGTTTGGAATGGTGATGGATGGGTAATTCAAGTCCAAGAGGCTGATTTTCTCAGATGGGCACTTGTGTTCAGCGAAGTTCGCCATTTGGGCGGGGCTGTAGCCGACGGCGCACAAGAAATTCAGGTAGTCTGAGACGGTTAGATCGTAGATCAGACCAGGGCTCATGGCACGGTTGGGTCGAACATGGCCAGCACCATAGCTTAAAGGTGTGTCCTTAACAGCGGAGCCATTGCTTCGAATCTCTTTAGCTGCAAGAGGAGATACATGAGGTGTATTTCGAATGCAAGAATGAAGGAATCATGTCTAATGGGGTCGTTGTCAAACAGGTCATGGCAGCACCTGTGGTCATGACAGCAGATCGAATGGCAGCAGGGCTCCAGTCAGGGTGGAGTGCTTTGAGAAGAGCAACAACGCCTGCGACATGAGGGCATGACATAGACGTCCCGGTATCGATCCTAAAATGAACCCGGCGGGAATCGGAAGGGAGAAGGGTTGGCGCAGCAGCATCGCTGTAGGATGCAAGCACACCTACTCCTGGTGCTGTAATATCAGGCTGCGCCACCAACACTTCATGTGATTTTTACTAATATTAAGTTTAATGACTAAATACCCTAAAACTGTATTTGAAATTGATCAGGAAATGTTGTCGATAGGAATCAGAACTTCTCATACCTTGAGTATCTCTGGGGTGACTGAATTAGGTCCTGTGGATGAGAACGCTGCCATGGCTGGTGCTGGTTTGGTGCCCAAATCTGTCCTTGGGTGGGTGATATGTGCCATGGGAGACCTAACCAAAAGAATAGTTGTCATTACTCATTACCATAAAAAACGAATTGGGTGCTCACAACAAACCAATCAAGGGCCTAAACTCAACCAAAAAATACACGAATCTTTGTGGGAATATAGATGTGAAAGAAATGCTTTGGTTGATACAACCCACGGATTAAAGTGCTCATCAGTCAAAGACATCCAGATGAGAAATGATTAAAGGAAGATTAATTACTTAGTGGATTTGACGTAGGAGAGAACACGATCACCATCCAGCTGAGTAACGTGTGCGGCTGGGAGGACGTGGGCATCGACGAGGATGTCGTCGCCGGTCTCGATGGTATTGGCAAGAATCATCCCAACCCCACCGGCCTTACGTACTACCTCGCCCTTTTCCAGTCGTTCGCTCCCCCCGCGGTGGCAGAAAACGATCTTCCCCTTCACCTTTCTACGATCAAGTGACCCCGAATTACATAGTCGACTGCAGCACATATGCATGTGTCAATCATCACATCAGACGTATGATTGAATGCTAATCTATGAATGGATCAAAGAAGAAACACGAGCTAGGGTGGGTGGCCATACGCCGCATCTTCTGTGGCATTGGGAGCTTTAGCATCCAGAGCACTGATCATAGGATACAGCTTTTCTGGAAGATATTCCGTTGAAAGGCTTTGTCCCTGCATGCCAGGCAACAAAGTGATCGACTGAGACGATTAAAACAGAAAAGACCGACTGGTTAAACTTTTGGTTGAATGATTTTCGCTTTATTTTATGGCCCCTTCATACAAAATTAAAACTATATATAACTACATATAATGGTTTCCTTAGATTATGCTTTACAAACTTTCGTGAAAAACAGGTAACATGATGAATATGGATCCCAAAAGACAGATTGATTTAATGAATTTTGAAATCCAAGGGTTTGTTTTCATCTACCGTAATCAAATAGAAGAAAGGGATGGTATGCCCTTATATGGCTATGAGCGTGTCTCAGGCGGGTCAAAATTGACATGACTTCAATGAATATTCATTGGGATCTTTTGCAAATAAATTTCAAAAGTGTGGGGTTATTTGCCAAATTAATAATTATGGGCATAAATTCCAAAATTATGGGTATAAAATTATAAATGCCAAGTAATTTTTCACGGTTAATTAGCTAATATGATGCACCAGTGAATCATTCATTCGAAAATAGGGAGAAGAGAAGCAAGTAGAAAACCTTGAATTGCATCTTGTTTCCTAGGCGAACGTAGGACAGAAACTCCCTATCCATGTTGCTGGCTCCAACCGTCAATATCCACGGGGCTACATTGCTCACAGTCCCTGGCTCTGGCCCAGAATTCCCTGCCGACGCCACCACCGTAATCCCATTCCTCACCGCATGGAACGACCCTATGGCCACAGCACTTTCAAAGTACACGGACGACCTTCCAATTATGGAAACCGAGATCACGTCGACTCCGTCATGGATCGCTGCGTCGAATGCAGCGATCACGTCGGCGTCGAAGCACGACATGCCGTCCACCGGTGCCCAGCAGGCCTTGTATGCAGCCACTCGGGCATCTGGCGCGCCGCCCTTGGCAGTCCCATTGGCGAAGCCGAACATGTTGGCTCCAGGGACGAAGCGGCCGCCGGCGGTGGAGAGGGTGTGGGTTCCATGACCTTGGAAGTCTCGGGCAGAGGAGGGAGATGAGTGGGGAGGTGGGTGGCCAAGATAGGCTTGAAATCCTCTGTTGAAGTATCTGGCGCCAATCAGCTTTCTGAGAAAATAATAATAATAATAATAATTTTTGTGGGGTTAGGCAAGACCCTTTTTACTTGTTGGATTTCAATTTTCGGCTTTTCTCTTGTGATATATACAGATCACAAACCTGTTGCACCCCACTCCATCTTTTCTGTCTATTTGACAAATTCCTCTCCATTTGCTGGGAATGGGCCCCATACCTTCATCGTTGAAGCTCTCAGACTCTGGCCACACACCTGTCCCACCACCCACTCAAGAACATCAGACCATCTGGCTGGTTTTCTTATTGTTAACACCCCCCACCCCCTAATGTGAAATGTTGTTTGCTTAGCCTCACCAAATTGCTGGCATGCAAAACCCTCATAGTTTTTCTACTATAGGCCTAGCATCCCAGACCAAAATTCACCTTACACTGCCAAGTAGGTTCGTGACTAGAAAAGGTAAACTTGTCTATATTTATGGTTTGTAACAATACCTGAAAATTGAAATACTAAACCGTAATTACCAGTGTCAATATTTCCAATTATAGTTCCTTCACCAAACCCGGCCTGTCGCCATATGGATTTAGCTGGAATTCTTCGGCCTCTCTCTAGTTTAAGAAATTCCCAAGACCTTGTGGTTTGTAACTCGTTTCCCTTGTTCAAGAAGACTGATACGACACCAGGATGCCCTGCAAAACACCACACGAATGATCAATTGAGAGTAAAAAGAAGATAAAGAAAAACATTTCTATAACATCATAAATTAGTAAAATTATGAGCATTAAAGGGGGAAATTATGTATTCATGGTACTTGAAATTTCCTTGGCCTCTTCCTCCTCCAGATTAGCAGCAAAGCCGTTGATATGCTTTTGATAGGAGTAAAAGATTGCATCTTCTGCTTTTTCCTTGCTGTCAGAGAAGTTACAGATGTAAGAGAAATGTCCATCATTGAAATCCGAAAGATGGAAAATGAACGTGGCATCAGATTAATTAACCTCCACAAAAATGATCCTAAAAAATCTTGGTGATAATCTTTTACTCGATCATAATCAGCCAAGGTAGCGTCTGAACCATGCGAATGGCCACCTAAGTATACTACATAAGACTGCAGGAAAGTGGCATAAAAAACATTAAAAAATAAAACAAAAGTCCAAATTGGCTAAGTAAATTAAAACAAAATTACATAGAATAAAAATTCCCACGAAGGACACTCAATAGTGCTTGCCTTTTTGACAGCAAGGGTGGCGGTCTGCAATAAGAAGAAAGTGGTGATGAGCACAGAAGGGGTTCTAACATCCATGGCCACTCTACTGCGTCGCTAATGAATCCGAATAGACAGAGGACGTACAGAGCATCTTTTTAGCTTTGTAAGGCTCGATCTCCCTTCTTGAAAATAACGTATGCTCTGTTTAAGTGCATTGAGAGAAAAAAAAAAACCGAATGTTCTGTTTCGAGTGCTTAAATATTACTAGAATGTTTACTCGCCATTTATTGCAACTGTTAACGGTCGCATTTGTAGCTTACCACGCTTCTTTTCTTTTTTTAAAATGTCAACAAGCTTTCAATCTAAATTCAATATACTTGGATGAGCCCAAATTCCAAGAACCGGTTTGTAAATTGGAATTTTTTTATTCAGCCTTCATACCACCAGTGAATAATTGGAGTCCATAGTGGGTTTGATCAACAAATTTCTGAACTTAATTGACAAAATGACTTAACCTCGTCCTTGATTTCTTATGCTAGTCAGAGCTTGTATGGACTGTCCATCAGAGTTTGTATGCGTGGGGGAGACCATGCTGCAATTCTTTTTTTATTGGAGTATCCATTAGATTTAGGTATACCTTCCATCATTTTTCTTCCACAAATCTTCATCTTCAGCTTCCAGTCATCGGCATGCATTCTGATGCAGGTTTTCTGTTATCATCTTGTTCAAGATGTTGAATGGCTGTCTCACCTGGTCAAACATATTGTTGTAGCATTTGATCAAAATATTTTTCTTTTAGAGATTACAGACTGCCGGTTGTGTTGGATGCCCTTCCCCCTTTCATTCATGTTTTCAAGCTACGTTAGAAAAACAGGATATTTTTAAGATTTGTTCAATGCCTGATGCCCCAGATATTTTTTACATATCAGCATTCTAACACAATGAATGCGGATCTTGGATTCATTCCGTAAAATTTCTTTTCTCAGTTTGATGAGCATACACTCAATCACAGAAAATGTCCTGATCTTTTCACCCATCATATTAAGGGGTCAGTTCCACATGGATTTATCATCCTGAAGTCATGCATGCATGTTAATAATAGAAGTGCTTTAAATAACAAAATGATCCATTGAATTCGACGAACTATACATTTTTCCACATATGCACAATGATATTTATACTTTCCAAAGTCCCAATCAAAAATAATAAATGTACACAACCGATGACATTTGCTTGAGCAAAAGAATATTTTCTTTCACAGAGAAAATCTGTACAATGGCTTACCATCCAATAGCATGGACTGATTACCATGTGTAATGTCCACCATTTGCTAAAAGAATCCAACTGATGATGAATATACATGGCATTAATGTCAGCCGTTCCAAATCGCTTTAATTATGTCCTTCGCAGAGGCATCAGACAACAACAATCGCGGTTACCGAATTATCTTCTGATTCCAATTACTGGCCATCAAATGGACAATTAATGAGTAAAGTAGTCTAAACCCAATGCCTCATTTGAGATGATCATGATTTCCCATCTACTGCAAACTTCAACTTCAGGTATGTACTCCATCTCCATCCATCACAGAACAGTACACAAACCAAGAACATGGGGATGGACTGTTGCCATGCGAGAAATGGTGGGAATAGCACACTGGTAAAGCCCAATAGAGTATCAATCTGACACAAACCACACTATCCAAGGAATGTTGGTCTTACAAACATTTCAGAAACCTTTCCATGCACCAAGAACCTCTTGGAAAATCTCCGCTATTAGGTCTCTGTCAGCAGATTGTAGAAATGCATTGAAATCATCACGGATGTCAAATATCTTCCCAAATTGTATCAGGTATCTCAGACAGCTGCTCTTCAGTATGGGCAACTGATACAATGATGCATTTTGAAGCCTCTCAAGTACATTTTTCGCATCGATGTCTTCTAAGAGACTGTCGTGGCAAGCCTCCTTCAAGTCAGCAATATCATACTTGTCAGCCGCTTGGAGGAGGGCAAGCCGGTGGGCCAGGAACTCCTCATGCTGGACGTTACCATAGATGTAATTGAGGAATGACTGGCAGGCTTCTGCAGACATGTCAGGGATGTCTATGGTGGATAGCTCCTTCTCCTTGAGGTTGTGAGAGAACATACTATGGAAAACCGGGGATCTTGTGGCCAGGACAGCGCGGTGGGCAGTGATGCTCCCGTCGGAGGCATTAATTGTTATATCTGTGTGGATGCCTTCTGCTAGCATTCGGCCAAGGGATGAGAGAGCAGTTGTATTGGAGCGGCTTTGGAAGTGGCTGCCAGTCCAGATGGAGCAAGGTTCACCACCCTGGTATTTACAAGGAAGAACAAAGCAGCAATTTGAGTAAGCATCTGAATTGAATTTTACAGGATAAGGCATGACTTATAGAAGTATTGGAGGTCTCCTATTAGAATGCAGTCAACAACAGAAGTGGGCAAGAATACTCTTAGATTCCTTAGCATTTTGAAGATTACGGAGACAACCCGAATGTTTATTTGCAATGAAGGATTATAGGTTCATATTTTTACTGACTAATGCAGACACTTTTTTAAGAATGCTTCGTTTGTTTGAAGGACCAAAATAGGTAAAGTGAACATACGTTTGGATCTGCGATCTTCAGATTGAGGAATTCAACGTCGATGATGACTTTCCCAACAAGTGGGGTCTCAATAGCCCAGACAAAATCGTCGTTGTTCTTGAGTAGTTTGTCTACTACACCTGTACATGACATGCATCTATTTCAAAAGGAAACTAGGAGAAATTTTTAAATGCTTATTGAAATCTAGGAATTAGAATAAAGGATGAAGTATGCAGTTAAGTGCTTCTTATCATATCAGTGGGATGTTTTTTTTTTATTTTTTTCCTGAACTCCATATCAGTGGGACGTTGATGGTTGAATAAATAGGAAATCAAATTAAAGCACACTCAAAACTTATGAAACGAGCCTAGTTTGATCTCTGAACCATTGGATTATAATTAGCAATCAATATTGAAAAGGATGAGAAGGTCAGGTGTCTCCAAAAACGATCCATTAGCTGGATTTATCAGAATGGTTCTTTGACCTGTCGATGTCAGCTTGGAATGTTTGTTTTGGAAATGAAATGGTGACATAAGTAGTCTAGCTCTGCAGTAGGCGAACCAGGTAATAACCGTATCAATAATCAAAGAAGTAATGACAAAAGCGTCCCACTCAATCCCCAGCTAATTTTAAAAAGACTAGTGATAACAAAAGTAGCCTTTACAGGAAAGAGAACTGCTAAAATCATTCATACGAGTCAATTTTATAGGCATCTTTGGCTTTGAGGAAATTGAATAAAGAAGCAAAATGGGAATTACCTGGATGAACAAGGACTTTGTGATCCCCAACAGAGCAACGGAGACGAATGATGAAAGAAGCAATTGGAGGCTGATCTCTATTAAAATTTGATATCACTGGATACAGTTTAATATGCAGAACACGATTCTTTTCTACAGACAGATGCCTTCAAAAAGAACAAAAAGGGAAACCACTCAGGAAAAAAGTTTCCAACTCACAAGTTATTCTATCCATCTTGAAAAAAAAGGATGGAAAATCTAAAACGCAGAGAATCCAATGACCAATGCCATTTCATGTTTACAAACTACAAATGATAGTTATTTAGATGACATGAAAAATTAATGAGAAGATAAATTTAAATACTGAAATTTGATCCTTCATTCCAATCAGAAAGATGGCAGAACGTGAGCAGAGGACAATCAATCATCATTTAAAGAAAAAAATCATTTCTTCAATGCCCATAGTCCTTTTGTGGAGGAATCAAACAGCATTTCTTCCGACAGCGTAGAGGAGCCCTGCTAACAGTGACATTCCAACAGTTCTTTCTATGTCATCATCATGCATTCCCATGGAAACATGCAAAGCATTTTAGAAGATATATTGTAATCGCTACAAAAAAGGGCTAATAACTGACAAGTACTCGGAAAAAATAGAATTATAAGAAGAAACAACTGAAAGGGGGAATCAGTATTCTCAATCATGTGATCACGGATGCTCCAGCAATCAAAAAGACGGAATTATCAAATTCAAAAGACCATTGAATCCGTCGAAGATAATTCAAGCAAGAAATTTCAGTTAGCTACTCCATTTTATTTTTTAGAGTTCAAAAAAATAAAAAATAAAAAAACAGAAGGAAGTTGATGGATTTTTTTTTTCTGAAATTACATCATCATATTCATGTGAGCAAGTAATTGTAGAAAAAGACATAGGTAGAGGGACGGACCAATTCCAAATCCCGATCTTGAAAGGATCGGACTTGCGGTAGGTGCATGAGGCGAGGCTGTCGATTCTCCATTGGGCAAGGCGGGGGGCAGTGTCGACTCTGTAGGCGGACTCACTGTTCATCCTCGCGGCAAAGATGAGGGCGGCCGTGATGTCATGGATGCAGTCGAAGATGCCGTCCAAGATTTCTCCAGGCTTTCCCAGGATGACCAACGAAATCAGAGCCCTTGAAACAAGCTGCAGAGGAGGAGGAGCGATGTCCTCGAAACATGGAATAGAAAAAAGGAGAGAGGAGGATTTGGGTCTTTCTCTTTTCCAATTTCTTCACTTGGTTGTTGCTGTTGCTGAGAAGAAAGTGAGGATGGGATGTTGTTGCTTTTACGCCATTGATGATGACGACGACGAAGACGAGAGAAGAACCAGAATTGCAGCAGAAGATCGAGCGAGGGAGATAACAGAACAGAACAAAACAGAAATATAAGGCATGCTTCCGTCCGTTTTATACTTTCATTGCCTTCCACTGCACTGAACTGCACTGCACTGCATTGCACAGCAGCGGTTTTCGATACGAGGTGGTGTGTAGTGTGTACCGGAAAATAAATAAATAATCGAATACTGTAGGTGGCTCTGCCTACTTTCTCGTGTCTGCATTTTCCAATCGATCATGAGATGGGGTTTTATAATTCAATGACGAAAGAATAATATAAGCCGTTAGTTTCACAGATATAATATTGGATAGTCAGAGATTTCTTCTCGTTTTCTGCTCCTTGCTGTTTGGTTCATACGACTAAGATCTACGGTTATGATCTTGCAATAAGAAAATTATGGTCCATTCCTGGTAAGGTCGCTAATGGATGTATAAAGGTTAGAGGTTGCATTAAGTCTCAGGCTCTGAGCACTGCAACGCACCACTGTTGTTGGTATCCCGCAGCACTTAAATTATCTTACGGAATAGAAGATGGGACACGTGGGGTTTCCACAATGTTATTATAATCAGAAACAAATTGAGTAAAGAAAAATAAAATTATAATTAAAAATAATAATCACGTTCCGGATAATAAAAAGATATAATTATCTAGGGAGGAGGATATTACATCAATTTAAAATGAAATGGGAAAAGAACCTATGATTTTCGTATTACGCGCCACAAAAATTTGTTTAATAAGCAAGGCAAAACAGACCATTTCATTTTCCAAATTTAATTTAATTTTTTATATTTTGAATTATATTTGTCTACGATTTGTTTGTTTCCTGAATTTTCAATTCTTTTCGTGGGGTTTTTTGCTTGAGGGAAAATAAATTTTACTCCTTAATTTTTTTAAAAAAAAATTATTTTGTGGTTACTATTTTTCTACCAAACTCATTCTATTGTCAGTTGCTAATATCACTTCTTTTTCCTCCGACCAAACATTGGGAAGATAATGATGTTAGCCGTGATTTGGCTCGATCATCTGTTCCTTCACATCATATTCATGGATGGTTTTTGGATTCATCATCGACTTTGTATCAATGGACAAATGCGGTTGTTGGAAATAGTAAAATCTCAAAAAAAAGAAAAAAAAAAAAGAGAGAGAGAGAGAAAAAGGAAGAGACAAATAGAGAGGCAAGAGTTCTGTTTCCTCACTTGCAAGCAAAGCACATTTTGGAAAATAAAAATAAAAAATAAAAAAATTATAAACTGAGAGGGAAGAAAGAAAGAACAAAAATAAGAAAATTCGTTTTCGGGAGGCCGTTCGGTAGATTCATGCAGCTTTGAAGTTTAGTTGTGGTCAGCCATGAACGGATGGGGATTTGGGACTTTAGCTGGGCCCACACCATCGAAATAATCCCTATCGTCTTTCTTGCAGGTGGGCCCCACTTTCCACTGCGTGACTCAAAAACTTCTCCAAAAAAAGAGCCTCCATCTGTCCGTGCACCTCGCAAATCTTCCCACTTCATCATCCGCGCCCTCAACATTATTGCCTGATACATCCATCCGTCAATGTCTCCGGACCGCAACGTATCTTGGGCATGCTATCCCTGGTTTGATTCGTCGGGTATTATAAAACAAATAGTATAAATTCTTATTTTCCCAGTCGTAATGAAAAATATTCAATTCAATTAAGATTTAGCAGGCTAAAACCTGTAACCGGCCCAAATTAATAATATATAATTAGTAATCCTTATATATGATATTTTATATATTTACATATATAAAAATATATCTTTTATAAATATAAAAAGTTGTTGAATTATCTATTATATAGTATTCTTATTATATTTTTATGGCAATATTTGTAACGATCCTGACTTAGGATTAATATGGTTTTTCACACGGTACACAACTAAGCAAACTTATAGCTAGGGTTGTAACTTCGATGGGTTCTAGTAGTAATCTACCCTGTCAATACTCTATTTGTAAAAGGCTTATCATACCCTACTCATTTGTCAGTTCAGTTCCTAATGTACCCTATCATACTTGTTAATCATAGAATTAGTTCCAGTTTCGGTTTTATAAATATAAAATAATACTTATTTACATTTTAAAATCACAGGTACATATGTTACTGTTACATTTTTATGTAAAACATATAAAGTATAGATTATCACAACTCAATCATTAAAACTATTAATATATTAATGACAATTTACAAGCTTATTTATAAAAGGCTTTCCTAAGTTAACGATATATATATATATAATTAAACTGAATTATTACTTCACAATCCACAACCCCACAGGGCAGAAGATTCATTTGAATTCAAAATTTTAAAATGGGTGTGCAAATATGATGTTGTGGACAAAATATAACACATACTATATAATCTATATCATATATATAATTATATTCATAGGGTTGGTTCTGGATACCCAAAATATCTATCCTACTCGTACCTTATTTGAGGGAATAAGTAATAATTTGTACCATTTCCATATCTATGGGTAATATTTTGTATGCTACTCCATCCAAATTAGGGTTAGTGGATATCCTACCCAAGTTGCACTCCTACTTATGACACTTTAGAGAAATAATAAAAAGTCAACGAATGGATATTATAAAGTAGCCTGTTCAGCATGTATAGGACTTACTGAGGAATTAAACGAAAATCAATACATATCCTCACGGTCTCACATATGCAAAACAAGAGAACATAATACACCACATAAAACACACAATCAAGCATCGCCAACCATCTGAGATAACGTAATAAATGATCCTAATATATCTGATAATCAAATGACCGTAGATCACATATTTAATTAAGTTGTTCAACCATCTCATTGAATTTAATTTAATAAATTTATGAATAAAATATTTCTACCATGTCCACCAAATATCCGTAGATAATTGCATACTATCAACTAGATATCCAAAAATAATATAATTGCATCATGCCCACCAAATACCTACCAATAATATAATTTGCATCATTAGGTCATGAAGAAAATAATTTACACTATACTTTCTACTAAATATATTGTAGCTCGTGTATATTCATAAATGAAATATTTTCATTCGAATTACTAAATATTCACAAATATAATTCGAGTAATTCAACAATATTTAAAATAATGATTTATGATATATATCATGTTGAATTACATTATAACTCATATATTTTTCACAATTAGTATAAATGATTAAGCCATATAATAATTTAAGCAACACATCTAGCTTGAACCTGTTCATCATACTAATTCAAAATAAATCCAAATGTAATCAAAATTATACTTGATACTCTTTTAATAATTTAATATCAAATCTCACTTAATTAATGTCATCTAAATGCCTAATATACTAGGAAAATAAAATACTAGGATTTATTTAAACATCATGAATTTATTCTCCATTGATAAATTATAAATGCCCACTTTGAGGTATTTGCTAATATTAATTGTAAATAAATTTACCAGCATTGTTGGACATCCTTCAGATCACATGTCTAACTCTTATTAGAATTTCTTGAAGCTTTCTTCCTCTTGTAAAAAATTTTAACTTATACTGAGTGCTTCTTAGAATTTCTTTAAGTGTTCTTCCTCTTGTAAAAGATTTTAACTTATATTGAGTGCTTCCTGAAATTCTAATGCTACTAGCATGAATATAATTTTATCAGGGATGGGAATCAGGGCGGATTGTACCAGGTCATCTATTTTATTAAAAATTCAGTTTGATCATATTTTTATACTCGGTCGAGATCAGTTTAATCTTTATCTTTTTTAATGGATCCTGAGAAAAATTTCGGATAGGTCTCGAATTGAATTCGAGGCAACGAGTCAGGTAAAAAATGTGGGTCAAATAAGATAATTTTAAGAATTTATATAACTATCAAAAATAAAAATACATCTATCATAAATTGAAATATTATATGCTTCAATATTTTATTAATTACTAAAATAAAATATAAGAAAATATAATATATATTTATTAAAATAGGTTAATATATAATTATATATAAGAGTTATATATGTGCAAATTCTTCTTATTGATTATTGTATTTTTTTTTTAGAAAAATTGATTCTTCTACTGTTGATATAATTAATTATAAAAAATATGAAAATTTTAAAAGAAAATAATAATAAAATTTAAACATGGACTTGAATTTTTTTAATAAATTAATATATGTAGGGTGGATTAGGACTTTTCGGGTTAACCCACATTAACCCTATTTTTGAATTTGAGTCAAAATTTCTGACTCATCCTTGTACCTAGTGAAAAAAATATTAGTTTTACTCAGTCAAAAACGAGTTGGATCAAGGACAGGTCACGGGTCAACTCGCCCCAATTTCCACTCCTAAATTTATTATATAAAGTTCGTTTTTAATATTAGCCACATTTGATGATGCTATAACATTTAAATATTTGATATTAAAAAGCTATCGATACATGCTAGATGAATTAATAAATGATTTAAAATAGTCAAATTAAATAAAATTATTTATTAATAAACATTCTATATTATTCAAAGACCTCTATTCATGTCAATCTGAAACCACTTGCTAGTATATGAATTATATGGTAAAATTGACCTCTAGTAATGAAGCTTTATCCAACCAACAATCTTACAAATATCATTTATTGTATATATCAATTCAAATATTTCATCCAAGATTGGCCCCAGTATGATATAATATCATATATTATATATAACATTTAGTTTAATTCAATCATCGTCCACTCTAATATATTATATATTTAATTCAATTCAATTTATTCATAATTCATTTTGAAGCATACATATCATATACAATTGAATTCCATCCGGAATCCATCTAATATATTAGATATTGCACAACGTTCCGCCTGATAGACATATATACACACTAATGACCCTAATCTAAATGAATTAAATTACATTTAACAACTATTAATTGTCCACCCACCATGATATATATATATGGACATCATGTTTCATGAACAGAATTAATGTTACATCATATAAATAAAATCTTCAATCAAACCACACAAATATTATAAGATATCGATTGCGTATTTCATTCCAATTATTACGTATAATTTATACAACTCACAAGAACGTATTTTTCATTAATCATCTTTCCATAATAATTGCAATCATTGTCACAATAAAATTAAACCACATAAAAATGACAACCTCCACTTGTGAATAATTTCATTTAATAAATTCCATGATAAATAATTTAAATAATTATTTATTCAACAAGCTAAACCATATAAAAAATATTTTACTTGTCTAATAAAAGAAAATACAGTACACTCCACCCTTTCTATGGTCATCTCTCTTTGCATTTTTCATCAATCCACAAAAGGTTTATGTCTTACTCTCACATTATATCTCTCTTATAAATTTAAATTTATGTTGACTCCCACATGCATTCAAATGGCAAAATAAATATATATATATATATATATATTTAACTTTTTCCAAACTATAACTTAAACCTACAGCTTCTCAATCATATGCTAAGGTCTTACTTTCTTAATATCTTATTTATTTAATTCCAAATTCATTCATTTTGATTTAAATGTAATTCTAGGTTAAATTATAAATAATTAACCTTTAAAATAATTTAGTTAATAGGTCAAAGTCAATAAGTCAACTGTACACATCATTTAATATAACTGACACATCAGACATTTAGTTTGACTTATCAGATGGTTAATAAGTCAATGGTCACCAAACATGCCATTTCAGCAAAATCAATCGTACATATTAGAAAACAAAATCAACTGCCAACCTTAGAAAATCATCCGTTAACATTTTCAGGTCCGGGTCATTACAATATTGATTGTAGATATTAAATATTTTTGAGATAATTTTTCTTATACTCATAACAATTGCATATAATTCATAATATACTCTCAACATTTTATAAAGTCCTTTTATACCCGTAACATTTCACCCTAAATTCCTCCATTACCCACGCTGTTAAAACCATCGTTATTTATCCCATTGAAAAGACGATTTTGTCCTTTTAATTTTTTTTTCTAATTAAAATAAATCAATATTGATATGACTTTCAAGTTATTTAATATCTTGTATTAATGATTTGCTTCCATCAATTGAGTCATTTTAAGGTTAAATTATCTCAATTAAAAAAATTTTAACGGGCAAAATCGTCTTTTCAATGGGATAGGTAATGGTGGTTTTAACGGCGTGAGTACGAGAAGAATTTATGGTGAAATGTTATGAGTATAAAAGGAATTTTATAAAATATTGTGGGTATATTAGAAAATATGTGCAATTGTTATGGGTATAAAAAGAATTATCCCAATATTTATAGTACAATTATAACATTTAAATATAGTATAAAGACAATTTTAAAGAACCGAATACAAATCGAAATTGAAATTTAAAAATAAAGTAATATATATATTTTTAAATAATATAAAAGTTAGATCCACTTCAAATCAGACGTATCGACCATGTTGCACGACGACTTGGGATCATGGTGCCACTGCATTTGTCCTAGTAGTAGGTGCCAATTTTGGACCACAGCCATCCTAGTCTGGAGGCCTCCGCAATTGATGAATCATGCGCGTTGATGGAAATTTTCATCAAGAACAAAATTTGTTGATAGTTGTCGATATGATCTAACCTTTTATTAATTGAGTTTTTGATATATTAACCTCCCCGTTAAATAATATTTCAAATTCTAAAATGGTCAATTACCGAATTTTAGGAATAGGTTTCTTCAAATCTGGGATACAGATAAAAAACAAAATGTTTGTTATTATTTACGGATACAAGATTGAAAAAAAAAACGTATTTTCTCAATCATCTATGTAGTTTTAGTAATTTACCCTGGTCGGGTGGTCCTTTTAAATTTAGAGATAATATTTAATGGACCCAAATATATATATGTGGTGTGTATTAGAAGTAAAAGTTTTTGAAATAGGAAAAAAAAATCTAACATGACAAGTAATGATAAGGGGTAAAAAGAATAAAATTAAATTAGATAAGTAAGTTGTATAGGTAGCATGAATGATTGAAAAGTATGATAACTATGTAGCAAAATATTAAAAAATAATTAAAAATAAGATAAATGGGTAGAGTGAAAAGTTTAAAATTTTTTAAGTATAAACAAACAAATCCATAATGAATATATCCAACTTAAGTTATTTAAAAAAAATTCAAGGTATCTTTGGATTTATTACCAACGTTTCATACATGCGAAATTTGAATGAAATTTTGGGTGTATCAGGAAAGGTTTAAAAATGATAAAAATACATTGTAAATAAATAAAGTAATAAAATGCAAAAAATAATTCAAGTACTATATTTTAAAAATATTTTATCTTAAAGGTAATTTATTTTATTTTATTTTATAACTTATTTATTTATAAAATATTTTCATCATTTTAATACACCTGCAATTTTAAATATACCTCGTAGCTAGGTAAGAATGAAAATTTTGTAGAAGTTAAGCTGCACCTGCAATTTGTACAAAACTCTGCAGGTACGGATGCAAAATCCCTTTTTAATTTTTTTTTTTAAATATTTTGTTCCCCTATATTCATGCTATTCAATTATTTATTTATATTTTCAAATGCATGATAACTAAAGGATATTTAGGATAACATTTTGTACTTCTTTCTACAATATATTTCCTGCTATCACATAACCAAATCATCTGATCGTGTGAGCAGAAAAAAATAGTGCGTGTCTTGGGAACCTGTTTAGCGTGTGCATGCAATTAATGGCTTAATTAGGTAAAATTTCCAAAATCAAACCGAAATATTTTTTAGAGTTTTCCTTTGAAGAGGTTATCGGTTGCCCAATTCTAGAAGAAATGGGATGTCTCTTTCAGAATCAACCACTGCATACATTGGGGAGTCATCAATTGGACCGTTAAACAATCATGGAGGTAGCACTCTCCAGTTTAGACGTCTCATCCAAAATTTATTAGGTACGGGAAACAAAAAAAAAGAAAAAAAAATCAGCTACATGTAGGTGACACGTGCACTCTACGTGTCCATGCGTGTTGACAAGCATACTCGAAGGGTAAGTCGTAAATGAGAAATATCAACAACCATTGCAATATATGCTGCCATAGATCGTAGGATATCTGAAAGCGGCTTTGTTGGTTGCTACCTGATTAGGCCTCAGCTGTATCCACTCTGTACATGAACCTCCATGGCACACGTGTGCATGGTCCTCACAATTCCCAAAAGAATTCGTTTTGACGCATGCTGAGAATGCTAATACAATATTTAATTCAATTCATTAATTATAATTAGTATTAGCTTTTCTAGTCAATATCTTAACATGGAAAAATCAACTTGGCTCGCTGCATTATTATTATTATTATTGTTGTTTAATCTGTGACCAGCTAAAATCCACTTAGCACGCCGCATTTGAAAATTTTCTTTTAGCTATGAAGCAAAGTTTAATCTGAATCAAATCTTTGGAGTCTTTATTCATAAAATGCAAAATCAATGCCGGAAAATTATTTATCATATATCAATGGTATTTACTAGAGTGCACATACATTGCTGCGATTCCCAAACAAATTCGTTTGGATACATGGTAACACAGCATTTAATTCAATCCATTAATGATAATGAGCATTACTTTTTCTAATAAATATTTAAACATGGAAAAATCCACTTAGGACGCTGCATTTAAAATTTTTTTGTTTAATTATATCTGAGATGATGATGCAGAATCCACTTAGCGCGCTAAGTTTAAAAATTCTTTTGGAATATGAAGTCAAGTTTTATCTACAATTTAAAATATGCCAAGAGCTTCACTGTAATAAATATTTGAGATGAATGCAGATATATCAATAAAAATATTTGCACATATAGCCTTAATTAATAAAGTGCAAAATCAATTTAGTAAAATTACTTATTAATATATAATGATATTTACTAAGGTGCACATAAGGTTCCCATGTTTCAGCCTAGTTAAAGTCAATCATGTTACCCAAACATCTTAATTGTGAGCCTACCGTGTGAATCTTGGATGGATTATATTTTCATAAAAACATATATATAATCACTTGTAGGTTATAAAAAAAATGCTTAAATTTATCTATAAGTGTATTATAATATTATAATAATCAATAAAATTATTTATCCATATATATGATGTTTTAGATTATTTAGATGTAGCATTAATAGCTTTAAAATAAATATATAAATTAAAAATGTTAATTTTACGCTTTTTAAGAAGAGACCCATGTATGTGTAAAAAAAAAAAAAAAAAAAAGAAGAAGAAGAAGAGGCCCATATACATGTTTGCCTGGGATAAAATCTAGTTCACTAGTTACTTTAAACACAATGGGTAAGCTGGATTTTGATTCTATTATCAAGGCCGGTTCCTTTTCATCGTAGTATACCCTAGTGTATTCTGATATATATATTTAAAAAATGGTTAATTCATGCAAGTATTTCTCTTTACAAAATTTATTGGGGAGAGCATTCGTATGCACAGCTTTTTCTGAATTGTATGTAACTTATCCTGGGCATCAAGGCCCACCCTCTCTATCCAAATCCTTATTTTAATTTCTCGTAATTGAAATGGTGTGGATTGTCTGACGCCCATCTCATGCCCACGCAACGCATATGTTGTGTGGGTTACTTGGAGGGATTGGTTTTAATTAAGAGCTTCGTCGGGTGGGCATTGATTGCGAAGGATTGGAATCTTGGGTTCGTTTGCTTTCCCATCTTTTTCTCCAGCTTTTGGGATATCTATGAGGACAAGCCTGGTATCCAAGCTAGTGGGGCATCCCCGTCGGTATCTTCAAGCATTTCAGTGGCTCAAGCAAACCCTCACTCTCTCTTTTCCTACAATGCATCATGGTCTGCCTAATTTACTAAAAGAAAAAAATGTATTAGAAGCTTTCTTTCTCTCTCTCTCTCTCTCTTACACGCACACACACATCTGCCTCTTAATTCCAAGATGATGTGTGCAATATGCATCGCCATATATAGTTATATACGCGTGTATGCAAGATTTCCATGTCAAAGCCAGAAAATTAATTAGTCATTGATTGCGAAGAAAATCCGGGTAAGTTGGCAATCTGCGGAAAACCGCCAACTACCTCCACCTTAAATAATTTTAGCTCCTAGTTAATTTCAACAGACGGGATGGACGAGTCTTTGGTCCGATTTTCAGAAATTGAAAGATGGCAACGAAGAAAAGAAGGACGAGTTGTTGGGAAGGGCTTGGTTTTGGGGACGTTGAATGAGGAGGAGAAGAACAAATCATCGAATGTCGTTTCATCTTGTCCAAGCAATATTAATTTGCAAGTGGGGCAATCCCAGCCATAATCTTCAAAGCATTGAGGGTGACAAGGAGCGAGCCCCACCTACTTGCCCCAAATATCTATCATTCACTCAACTCACGGTCTTCCATGGGAATGGATGGTGAAAGCTGGCTAGCTAATTAGCTGTCCACTAATTAATTAATTAAAACGCTAGCCTGGATAATTTTTTATTTGATTATTTGGGTTGATATTCATATATGGTATAGTATCCTGCCTAATTAATAACATTGTATTTTCCTCGGGTAATTCTGAAGTGAATTCAGTGCTAGCCCTTGGATCGACATGCTTGAACAGAAATCGGACCGTCAAATAGTGATCAATGATGGGGCTTCAGTAGCCATTTTCCTTTGCTAATTAAGAATCATATGAACAGAACGGATTTTGGGTGTGCTTAACTGATTGGATTGCAAGGCGGATGACAGGGTGATAGTGAAAGGGGCATGCAGCACTAGCAGCAGACACCTTTGCTTGCAAGAGCTACGGTTGAAGTGGATGGTTTTTGGCTGTGTTTTGTTTTTTTGAATCTTTTTTTTTTTTTTTTGATAAGGTTCTTTTTCTGAATCTTAATTGGTCATAATCAGGGATATTAATAAATACGCGAAAAAAAGGACGTGGCACGAGGATGAGGTCATTCCAATCAGCTGCTTGCCGTAGCTTTAACCACATTGCCCGGCAGCATTGATTGGTGGTTGATTTTTTCGACTGGTGGCAGCTTGTTTGGACATCAATAGGCAGCCTTTTTTTTTATTTTTATCCACTCAACCTTGTACCCACCAACGGACGTAGTTTTCATGTACATGATCAGCTCTTGGGTGTCTTTAAAATATGTTCCATGCATGGAGGGAGAGACGGAGTGGATGGACGGCGTAGATCGCTGGCTGACTGTTCATCAGGATCTAAACTCAGCGAACGAGCTTGAAAAGTCTGATGCAACTGCCCAGTCCTTATCTAATCACTCACGCCGGGCTGAAAGTTTCAACCTCCATTTGTTTTATTTTAAGTTGTGCCTGAACTTGGATAATTTCTGTTCCATTTCGAAACTAAAGTCAAATTTTTTAAAAAAAAAATTCTTTTTGTAATTTTTCTATGTTGGGATCCGTTTCATACCAGACCTCCCAGCTAAAGCCAATGCCATTCTAGCGTCTCCAGAAAATTTGTATTCAAGCGACTTTGTCACCACTTGGAACTATAGCCTTGGCTTTTATTTATTTATATATAGTAATTAGCCTTGGCATTTATTGATGCTTAAAAAACTCGTCTCTCATCAACTAATTTAAATTTTTAGACAAATAAAAGATACAACATTGAAATGTGGATGCCACGACATCAGTAACGTTTTTGTACCTCGCCACGCCAGCATAGTAGCAAAGCACGATAGAAAGTTGGTAGCAGCAGACTTACTTTCTGAATTTTCATGAGAGTATTCGCCAAGAATATCATATAAAAATTGAAAGAATGTCTCAAAGGCCGATTGAGATAACTATAGATACTCATGAAAAAATACTTAGATGTGGATATTTTGGCTTGTTTAAAAATGAGTGGAAGAGATAAGATTTTTTGCTTTTAAATTTTTATTTTTATTTTCAAGACATAATAATCCTATTTTTTAATTTTTTAATTTCACATTTTTATTCACAATATAAATTTTCACATTCCCATATATACAAAAAAAAATACTTCTTTTAATCCAATCTTATCATCAATTGCTCCTATCCCATTCCACCATGATCGACAACCACTCGAGAATCCAGCCGCTAATTTGGGCCTCAAAGCAGCCGACGTAGGCATTGTAGGCATGAAAATGCCACCTTAGAATCAATCATTTCTCCAACAAAGATGAGCCCGGAGAACGCCGGTGCCGGTAGTTGCTCAGACGTCAATCTCTTTTAATTAGGTTACCTGTCAGTAATTTCAAAGAATCAGCGGTGGATTGGACGTGAATACATTTCATTTTTACTTTAAAAAAATCCGATAGAGAGAGGGAGAGCTCACACAAATTCTACTTCATTGCCGTTTTCAAGGGGCTGTCTCACGAGCCTCTCAACTCCAAATTCAGCTGGCGCCTTCTCCCATCTAGTCAACCTGCGCCGCACGTACACTCCAATGTTCGTCTGGGACTCTCAATAATCAATATCGGTAATGTTTTTGATATTTGATGAACTTTTCAAAGAAAAAAAAAATATTCGGCGTGAAATTTTTAGAATGAGAGAGTAATATAAGATAATATGATTAATAATGAGTAAAAATAATGAAATTAACATAAATAATATAAATGTATGAAAGATTGTTAAGAAATCATTGAAAAAATAAGATAATAATGAAGAAATAATTAAAAAAATATGGGAGCAGTAAAGGAAGAAATTTTTTTTTATGGCCAACCATAAACTACCGCCACCAGTGTAGTCTGACAGATGACTGTCAATGCTCAATAGAGGTGCGTACAACGCAGGACTGGGCCCATTAAGCCCGTGAGATCAATTAAGACCTAAGCCCATTAATTATTTTGTCCGGTTCGTCTGACCTTCAGAGTAAAAAGAAGGCGAACCTGCCCATAGATCAGTTGGTTTCGCATGGGGCTCAATGCCCCGCGGCTGGATTATTCCCGTGTTCGGCAGATGTCATTGGGGGTTGCTGCTCTGGCGCAGGAAAAAAAAGAAAAGAAAAAGAAAGCAGCCTTGTCCGCACCTCTCTGCAGTTGTCGCATTTTATTCGGCAAAAGAGAAATATATATATATATATATTTTTTTGTCGGTTAGAAAAAATCTTTCGGCAAACATACGTACATTGTTTGGCTATAATTGCTATATTTTTAAAGATGGTGAACGGGTTAAGTCGACCCACCATGGCTAGCAGCAGGGTTACAGCCCGGTTCAAGTTAACTGAATTCCGATTCAAATTCCTCGAATTTTAAATTGGATAATTAATGATTGAGAATAAATAAACCGAAGAAAGATGAATTTAGTATACTTTTGTACAGAAAAATATAAAAAATTATCGAAAATGCAAATAACAATAACAAAAAGTTGGATAGTTAATTAAAAATAGTTGGTCTAGGTCGAAATATTTTACTTTTTAGTTAGACCGAATATAAATAATCTTATAAATTATGCGCAAATTATAAAAAAAGTAGTTAGAGCCATTTATAAATGCATTGAGATATTGCAATAAATTTTAAAGTCACTCACCATGAAGAATGTTTTAGATGGTTTAGGTATGTATTGAATGTTTTGAAATTAAAAAAATGTTCTGAAATTGATACATCAATTGAGTATTTTTGTTATATTGTTATGTGTATCCTTCATTTTGAAGAAATTTGATTTTCTAATTACATAAATAATTTAAGGGCCTGTTTGACATTTAAGAAAAATTCTAATTCATCTTAATTACCTCACGATTAATACTTTTATATTTTTATTTATATTTTAATTAATTTTTCATATTTTTTAGCAATCATTAATTTTATTTTATCCTTGTTCTCTTTATTTAACCATTACTCTCTTATCACATGTTATAATTTTATCATTTTTAAAAAAAATTTGTGAAAGTTTTTCTTTTTTTTTAACTCAATGCTAAATGCACCTGAAACACATTGAGGAAAAGTAAATTTTGCATCATTATTAAGGTTTGCTAAAATTGAAGGTTCACATAACTACATTTATAGAAATTAATTTGTTATACTATTTTTCTTTTTTAATTTTTTTATGCTAATTTTAAAGAGTTATGATGCAAATTTTATAAGACTGCGATTAGACCTGCTATGCTTTATGGGGCAGAATGTTGAGCAGTTAAAGAACAATATATACAAAAAATGAGCGTAGCGGAAATGAGAATGTTAAGTTGGATGAGTGGTAAAACAAGAAAAGATAAAATTAGGAATAAAATAATTCGAGAAAACTTAGAAGTGAGACCAATCTATGATAAAATGAGAAAAAATAGATTAAGATAGTTTGGTCATGTTAAAAGGAGGTCTGAAGTAGCACCGATTAGGAAAACAGAATCTATCAAAGTAGAAGGTAGTAGGAGAATGAGAGGAAGACCCAAAAAAATATGGATGGAAGTAATTAAACAAGATTTAAAAATATTACATATTACAGAAAATTTAGTCTTAAATTTCCAAGAATGGTATAATAGAATCCATGCAGTCGACCCCACATAGGTGGGAAATGACTTATGATGATGATTTTATTTGCTTGAATTAAGCAATGACTTACTTAGATTGAGCACAAAAATATCGATTTATATTTTTTATAAACTTATTAATTTAGATTATTTAATGTAAAAATAAATTTTATTATTTTTGGACAAATGTGTGTGTATATATATATTAGATTTTGTTTTAGTAATTTTTAACTATTAAAAATGGCTAAAGTATATCTAGGTTTGAAAATTTTCAAAATATATACATATCTTCAAAAGTTATAAAATTTGATATATATATAGATAATTAAATATATCTAGATTGACAAAGTTTACAAGAAAAAGCGGTTTTTTCTGATGAATAAGATTGTGTTTCAATGATTCATCAGTCCATCGGATTGGAAGGGGAAAAAAGCCACTTGAGAGAAAAACCCTATACCCCGCTCCAGGCCCACGCCAGCGCGCCTACGCCGCTGCCTGCCTCCCATTCTCAACCCGCCGCTTGTCTCTCCGGCTACGACTAGTGACCAGAAACGACAGCTCCATAACTTAGGAACTCGTCACCGGTGTCGATATCTTCCCTTTATCGATTTCCCTCTCCCTACTTCACTCCAGTGGGCCCAGCGCCTTCCCTCGTCGCCTGCGACAGTTTCTGTTGGACTAATCGCGAACTTGAAGGTATGAATCTTTCCCTTCTCCCCATTCAAAACAGGAAGCCTGCACTAACCTTCTTCCCCGTCCGACGTCTTCCCCATTTGCGATCACCAATAGGACGATTGCAGAAGGCAGAACTAGTGGCAGCCAAATAGGTCGCCCGTCCTGGCACCAGAGTGGTCGGCCAGGTATTCCCTGTTCACATATTTCCAGTGTATTTTTTTTTTATGAAACAAGTCTCATAAATTTATATTTTTTTTCCATGCCTTTTGAGTGTTTGTTAAACTAGGAACTTAATCTTCAATGGCTGAGGGACTGCCACTAGAAGTTTGTTTAAAGGAGTTCTTGGATACTGATTGGGTGGGTTTAGGGATGAAGATTGGGTGGATTGGCGTTGTAGCATCTGTAAAGATGGTAGAGTCAATTCAATTATTGTGGCTTCAGGGGCTATCCTAGCACTAATCCAGGATGCAACCTATCAAAAAAATAAAAATAAAAATAAAGGTATGGAGTGAAGAAATACATCTATTCTCACACAAGATAAATCCCATCAATTCAGGATGTTTCTAAGTGTATTTTTGGAGTAGCGTGTTAGCATCTGACTGGCAGACAATTGAAAATCGAGGGAATTTTATTGAAATGGAGAATTTGAGTATCTACAGAAGACAATTCGTTCCATTTATTCCATCGCATCATCTTCTCAATAAAATTACTTGTGCCCTATTATACCCCTTACACTTAATCCCCATCACCTGTTCAAGGCATCACCTGTGCAATGCATCCCAACCACAACCACATCCCAACCACAACCACAACCACGACCATGACTGCGCCTATCATAGTGCTGCATAAAATGCCGATAAAGTAACCTATGTATTGAGAGTACACTAGCAAGCATACTTTCAATGATGACACAATCCCAAGACACCCAGTGTCATGACAATGTTGTGAATCACCCAATTTTGATATCATTCCGTACTAATCTAGTCCAGTTTACAATATTTTTCACTCTTATTAATCTCAATGTAATTCTGGTTTGATGAACTGGTTGAACCAGTTTGCACCGAACCAGGTGGTGGCCTGGCTCAATTTCTGGTTCAGTTTTCAGAGTATTGGTGTTGGGTCTGTTAAGGGAGGCAAAAATCACGACTTTGGGACTGAAATGCTGCATCAGTCTACTTCAATGATTGTCCAAACTCTGAAAGCACGAGGCTTCAGTACATCTGCTCCAGAGAAGATTGTTGCATCTGTAGTGTTTGAGAGATTGCCAGTCGTAATTCCCAAGATTGATCCAGTAGTCTATGCATTCCAAGAATTCTCGTATGTTTCTTTACCTCTTTTTGGTTGTTGTTTCAATTTTTCATCTGTCTTTGCAAGATTTTGATTCCTTGAAACTCCAGATCCATGTTTCAGTTTTGCTGTTTTCTGGAATAAATGATGCATTCACAAGGAAAATGTTAAATGGCTGTTTGGATGCCAAACTGTTGAAACTTGAAGTCCAACGTTGGTTCCCTATGTTTTGATTGGATTATCCAAACATATTAATGTATTTCCAAACAAATATGTAATGTATCATTGAGATCAAAAGGAATAATCGTGAGTACAACCTTGGGTTTCCTTGTCTTCATGCCCAAGTCAAATAACTCTGCCTAGGTACTCTGTGTCTCCAATTGCTGTTCATCTTCATGGAATTAATTGCTTTAATTTGACTCCATGGTCTTCATTTCTGACATTTATTTTCGCCATTTCTTTTAAAATTTTGTTGAAAATGACTTAGTACTAATACTCCATTTTATCAGGTTCCGTTGGAGGCAGCAGTATCGACGGAAGTATCCAAGCGATGTGTTGGACAAATCTGATTCCAAGTACTCAAGTCTCCTATTCCCATTTACAGTTACACTCGTTGTTGATCTTGTGCTGTTTTCAATTCTTCTTTTATCATTTTCTTCTTTTCCATATTTGTCTTTTTCTAAATCAGCTGAAATGTGATTAAGAAAGTCAGCTAGTGTTATTCAATTCTCATATATTCTTCCTTCAAAATTTACCATGGTTGTGTGGAGCTAGAAATCCTCATTTTCTTACTAAGGGTCTGTTTTGTAAGATGTTAAAAAATATATATTTCCCACCCTTTCCTACTTACCATTTGATATGTTTTGATATCTTAACTAAGTACTCTTCTTTTTTGTATTAATACTTCTATATTCTCATCATTTTTTTTTCCACATCTTTCATACAACTACCCTATCTATTTTATTTTTTATTCTTTTCACTCCTAATCGTTACCTCTATTATATCACATTACTCTCTCTTTGTCAAAAATTTTCCCACAATTTGTTCCTTTTTTTTTTTAAAAAAAAAAAATCTCTTACCAAATTGAGCCTTAATGAAATATAGGAAGAATTCGTATAGGTTTTGTTTGAACTAGGTACATGATATTTTTGATGGGCTTAGTAATACTCATATACTGTGATGAAAGTTCAGGTTTAGGGTGTTTGGACCTGTTGGCATAGCATTTGGGGCAGGTCCCATCATTTTGGTTTTCAATCGCATCGCAGCATTTCCACTTTATCATCTGATTTTGTGGAGAGTGATGTCAACTAACACACCACGAAAGCAGTGGTGCAAATGTTTTCTTTCCCACCTAACAATTATTTGCTCTGATTAAAGAATAATGATTATGCAATTGTGAGAATAATTATGTTTCTTTTCATTTGCCTTGGCCCATGTGTTGATAATCTTGTAGATGTGCAGTGAAATGGGTACAACTAAATGAGAATTTTTTTTATCTGTGTTTCACTTTTGCCGAGTTTATGTTAGGGTTTTTCATGCTATGTCCTGAAATTTAAATCCAATCTCCATCCTAATCAAATGTGTTGATGATCTTTGAGATGTGATCTGAAATGGTTACAACTAAATGAGAACTTTTTATCCGTGTTTCACTTTTGCCAAGTTTACATTAGGGTTTTCATGCTATGTCCTTAAATTTAAATCCAATCTCCATCTTAATAAAAAAAAAAAAATCGAATATCATCCAATGGATTCCTTTCTCTATTGACAGCAGTGATTGTTTTGTGCTCCTAATGTCCATGCTCTGCGTCAGTTTGTGAAATCCTGCCTCTGCCTTCCTATGTTTTATGTGTTATTACTGACCATCTTTTGTTTATTTTGTGATCTCTTTCTGGGTGTTTCTTACATTTTCTTGATCTACATGAAATTTGAAATATTAATTAGTCATGCGAAAAAGCTAATATAAACTTGGATCTGATTTTCAGGGGAAAGGGTGACTATCAGATTGATTATGTGCCAGCCCCTCGGATCACTGAAGCTGACAAAACTAAAGATAGAAAGTATGGTAACATGTTTTGCTTGCTGATGGTAGTGTCTTAATTCTTTTGATGCATCATTGCAAGCAGTACAAACTGTTGAGGATACAATATGTAATTTGTTTATTTAAATATTGAACTGAATTCTTTTATTCTGTTTGAGATTAGGCAAAGAGGAAGAAAAAGTGAATTTTGGAAAATGGGATGAAATGATGGTACAAGTAGGCAGTCATCATTAGAAATAAAATGACTAAATGTTTTGAAATAAAAATAGAGGACCATGATTGAAATTCTAGGCAATGCTGAGTTAAAAAAAAGGTTTATTTGGGTAGAGAAATGTCACATCAATTCAAATAATTAGGGAGGGAGGGAGGGAGGGGGCATTTGAACCTTTCTTCATTTGAAAACAGTGTCCTTGGCAAATCTTGTTATGATTAGAGGTAGAATTGAGCTGAATCTTCACCATTGGCAATCATTCAAGAGCACTGGCATTACAGGATTCACCTGGTGAGCAGATTCATTGTTAAGAGGAATTTTGATTTTCTTTACACACTTGTGGCTGTCAGTTTTGTGGGTTTGTTGTATGTAAACTGTTCAAAAAAGAAACTTGATTAGCAATCCTGTTTCTGAAGGTCATTAAAGAGGGCACTTGACAGAAGACTCTATCTTCTACTCTATGGTAGCTCCTATGGGGCTACTGAGAAGAAGCCTGTTTGGCATTTCCCAGAAAAAGTATATGACAATGAAGAGACATTGCGCAAGGTAACAATGCCAACAGTCCTTTATCCTTCCTCTTTTCCCTTGTTCTAATCCTTCAATCTGCAGTGTGCAGAGACTGCACTTAAATCAGTAATTGGAGATCTTTCACATACATACTTTGTTGGGAATGCTCCTTTTGCCCATATGGCTATACAACCTACAGAAGACATGCCCAAGCTTTCCCCCTTCAAGGTATGTTGTATGGTCTATGTCAAGTAACAAGGTCATGGAAACCATGAGAGCAAACAAAATTTTTTGTTATCTTATATTTGTTATGTTCTTTAGTAATGCTTTAATCCGAGTTAGGACTGGGGATGGCTCTGGAATCTGCTGTTTGCATTACGTTCTTTTGAGTAAACTCCCATTTCAGTAGCTCTGTTTTATGGTTTTGTTCTGGGTTCCATCATGAGTGGTCCATTGGGCCTTTAGTAGGCCTGCTTTTGGGTTCCTCTAATATTGAGAGTTTCTGGACTCTTTTCGTAATTGGGTGATTAAATCACTGTCATAGCTTAAATTCTGAAGAATAGAATAGAGATGAACATAGTAGGCCACGTTACTGATTTAATTAGTCTGTGTTTGTGTTCTTAGATAGTTTCTTTTTCAGGACGGTTGGGTATTCAATTTTTTCCTAATTTCCTTTCTCAGAGGTTCTTTTTCAAATCACAAGTAATTGGTGCCAACAAGTTCAAGATCGGGAGGTGTGAAGATCATGTTTGGGTGACCAAGGATGAACTAATGGAATATTTTCCAGAGCGAGCTGCCTTCCTCAACCAGATGCTTATAAGTTGAGATTCCATTTTTCTCCTCCATTCTCTGGTGAGGATTTCTAACACTTGTGCATGTTAATGCTGCGTTCAACCTTCAAGAAAAGCTCAATGCCTGAGTACTTTTTGCTGTTATGTCTATAATCTTTTAGGCAAACAAGAATGCACTTTGTGGACAGGATTGCTGCTGCTGCTGATCTTTGAAATTTTGATAAATTTTCATTTGGATGCTTCTTGCTTGTTAACCATTCACATCAGCAATACGCATTCATCATAAACAGCATTCCCTTGAATTCCGGGATTGTCAGACAGAAGAGTTTAGTAGCAGATTGGAAAGGCAATCTTGGGGGTGCTTGAAGCCTTCACCTATTTTGATGCTGCCATCCTGCGATCACCAGGCTTCCAATCCAAAGACCTGTCTCATTCAGTGAGTGGCCGTTGACTGCAGGCCAGCCTGGTGTTTGTGCTGCGGACATCTAATGCGAAAAAAATAAAAAATAAAAAAATACATTCCAATGGACAGCAGCTGCCTCTCTCTTTTTATTAGTTTCCGGACACAGTAGTTGCCTCCTCCACAAGGTATTTGGGAGGCTGTCAAGACTGGTTTTGACCTTGGAATAGTCAAGGAATCTCTCGGGAACCAAGTGGTGGGCTGCTCGACCATTGGAAGGCTCCGTTAAGACATGAGATCAGCTGATCTCATGTGGGCGAGAAGCAAAATTCCTTGGCTCCACACGTAAGGTTTACATTAGTCTTAAACAATGTTATGAGGAGTGCTTAGTTTAATTTGATAGGTAGGTAACAGGTCACCCACTTCATCCATGAAACCAACTGCAACTGCCTGAAGGTTTGATTTAATCAAACTATCCGCCCAACGTTGACATCCTCATCTGTGCATGCCTATCAACTTATGCCACCAAAATTTCATATCCTGGTCAGGTCCTATTAGCATAGACTCACTAACCTGGTTGACCCCCACCATATGAGCAATGCCAAGAACTGATCTATCTTATTCAGAAATATCAATAGGACAATGCTAGGAATTGATTGCACGAAATATTTATTGAGCAAAACAAATAGTGGCAATTACAGTAGCGGACAGAACCAATCAATGAGAATCACAATAACAGTTAATTTACACAGCACTGCTATTTTACATTTCTCAGCCCATTTTGTTGCAACCAGGACTGAGCTTATTAGGATCACGGAGCACACCGTATCAGATGCTTCTCAACTCTCGGTCCTTGTGATCGCATTTGAGTATACATTCAGTGGCCTGAATGGAACTCATAATCAGCAACCAAGACTAACTTATTGGGATTACAGATTCAGGCGTTACACAATTCTCAGCCCATGTGCTTGCACTTGTGGTGTATCCAGTCGGTGATTCAGGCCATTGATGTTACCATCCCCCCCCTTGCAGGCAATTCCGGCCTAAGAATTGTATAGAAACAATTGACTCTTTTAAGTCCTTTATTGTGGCGCGATCTATTCATGCGGAGATTTCGTCTACCATCCTGCTGGATGCACAGTTGTATCTGTCGATCATTGGCCTACATTTCATACAAAAATTTCAGGAAGAAGCTGGAATTAGCTATGGGGATTTTCATGCTTAAGAAAGAACAAAAGTTACTCCCAAATCTGTAAATTGTAGTATTGCATTATGGAAATTCCGAATATGCTGACAAACAAAATAAGATAGCTCAGACATTCCGAGGGTTGAAAATAAATACCCATGATTTTTGAAACTGCAACGGATTCTTATGACTGGAACGTGCTGGACTTTGTTGTGGTCTTTCCCTTTCTCAGCAGCTGCTATGTCCTTTGTCAGTTGGTCTGGCATATCAATGAGGTGGAGTTCTTGGAGTTGTGAGAGGTGCTCGATGCCTGTAGGAACTGCCTGTAAGCCCCCGCAGTCCTCTAGTTCTAGTTTCTGGAGGAACCCCATAGCACCTTTTGTCACTTGGATTGATATCAGCCGATGCAGCTTAACAATTTTTAGCACCTTGAGCTTTTGAAATCCTTCTGGATTATCACAGCATAGCTTGTCGCCATCATAGGCTTCGATCAAACTGAGAACTGCCAGGTGCTTCAAAGACTGAAGTCGTTTCAACGGGTCTTCACCCAACTGAGAACCCTCCAAACAAATCTTAACTAGGCTTTGAGCTGCTTCAATCCAAGAAGAGATCCTTTTCAAACGTCCTCCCAAATGAAGACGTCGAAGCAATGGCGGAGATGATGTTACAGCTTGCAGATCAAGCATCTCACCCTCCATTGCGATGGCTTTGAGAGCAAGGAGGCAGCTCATTTTTTGAACGGAGTAGCACAGATTTCTTGCATCTTCTCCCCTCAAGTTTGCTACATGCAAGTACCTCATTAGGTTCAAGCTTCCCAGTTCAGCAGCCACTCCATCTTTAGCTACGATGGCGCGTTTCATGGTCCTCACCTGTTTCAATTTCCCTATTCCTTTGGGAATAAGAACCCCATTGTTTTCAATCCCGCCGATGAGGAGATGGCGGAGGCGTTGGAGTCTGAGGATGGTGGGAGGCAATGAACAGATCTGTGTGCGTTTGAGATCCAAGGTTTCCAAATTCTCCAACCTCCCTAAGGATCTTGGGAGTGTTTTGATCCTTGTATTTCTCAAGCTCAAGTACCTGAGAAGCAACAGGTTTTCAACTCCGTTGGGAAAGCTATTTAGGTTTGCACCTCCCAAGTCCAAAACCCTCAACAATCTAAAGTGAGGTGAGGCATAGTGCAAGGACCTACCCAAGATGCCATCCCCTAGCATGAACAAAGACCGAAGGCGCCCACGGCGGCTTAGTTCCATGTCTGGCGAGCCATCACCAAAGCTGCTGTCCTTGATGGATATACGTCTCATACCATCCACAACTCTAACATCATTAGCACTTGAAGAAACAGCGAATTCATGCTCTTTGGCAACCAAGCAAATCACGTCACGGATCAGGCCATGGACTCGGCAGCTTCTTAACCTGCCATCATCAAATATTTCTGATACTTGAACTAGGCTTCTTCTCGCAAGGGTGTAGAGGTAGTCCTCGGCCACCTCCTCCTCTGTTTTGCCGTTTGTCTCATGTATGAATCCTTCCGCTTCCCAGAGCCGGACCAACTTGGTAAATCTAATCCATGCTCCCTCTGGGAAAAGACTCATATACAACAAGCAAGATTGAAGGGGATGAGGCAGATCATAGAAACTCAGCTCGATTGTTCTCTGAAGGGTTCTCAAATAAGGATTGGTCTCCATCTGGCTTCGAAGGCTCTCCACATACCTTTCCCAGACCATTTCCTCCCTTGGCTTCGTCGAAAGCAGGCCTCCCATCACAGCAATTGCTAGTGGCAACCCCCCACATCTTTTCAGGATGAATTCTGATTTCGCCACCAATTCCTGGGGACAAACGCGATTTGTTCCTAGTGGGAATGCTTTTTGGTAGAGAAGGCTCTTGGAATCTGCCTCGTTCAAGGGCTGGAGCTGGTAGAGATGGCCGTAGGTGGAGCTGGCCACGCCGAAATTCCGTGTGGTGATGAGCACTCTGCTGCCCCAGCGATCATCAGGCAATGCCTTCCTCAAATCTGCCAAAACATCAAAGCGCCACAAGTCATCAAGAACAAACAGGTACCTCTTTTTGTGGAGATAGTTCCAGAGCTCCTCTGCTGTAGACGCATGAAATTGCTCCATCAGGCTCTCCTGGGCTGCCTGAAACCCCTGCGAAGCTGTGATCCAAGCTCGGCATTCGAAGCGATTCTTCACCAGGTGGCTACTGTAGATGTGTTTTGCTAGAGTAGTCTTGCCCAAACCTCCCATCCCAACTATCACCACCGTCCTCAGCCGTTTTTCGCTGTCTAACAACGGTTTCAACAGTTCTTCTCTCGCCTTTTCGATTCCCACATGATTGTCATCAATGTCCCAAGACCCATTCCTTGGAAATCTAATCATAGAATCCTCTGAGCTTTTTCCCTGTTCGCTGTGCAAACGGCAGTTGGCACATTTGTTCGAGAGTTTATGCAATCTGCTATTGATATTGGTGATCCGAACCGCGAGCTTGTGGGAAACCGCTTGGGCCCCGGAACAGTTTCTAAGCAGAATACCACACAAGCCATGCCGCAGATGGAGGCGTGGAGGTTGAATGAGCATCATCTCGTCCAAAACATCTTCCAGCTCCAGCACCACTTGTCGTAGTTCTTTTACCCACTTCTTCACAGCAGCGTCCTTGGCAGCTCTGGCGTCGGCGTCGCGTAGGAAGGGCTCGATGCTCTGCAGCTGAGCTCTGATTTGGGAGGCTTCCTCAGCAACCCATCCGCTGGATAATTCCACTTGCAGCAGCTGGAGCTTGTCGCGGAGAAAACCCACCACGGCCAATGCCATGAAAATTCGTTCGGTTTGGAGGAACGAATGATCTCGTGAGCTTTAGGGATTATGTCTATGTGTATCGCTGCATATTTTGAGGGTGTCTCGTGAGCTTAGACGGAGCACGATTAGAGGCAATCGCTTTGTAACTTGGATTATGTATGTCTGTGGGTGATTACAAAATGCGGTTAAACTTGATGCTTTAAAATTTTGGTGGGTCAAACATGAACCTTCGAAAGGACAAGTATATTTTCGGTGAAATTTATAAATGAAAGTTCGCAGATCCCAAATAAATCCAACTTTTGTCCACCAATTCGAACCATATTTACACTGTTTCAATAATTTTAAATATATAAATAGTTTGCCCAAAATTTTATTTATATCCATGCTCCTCTATGAAATGAGGGACAAGTCCAAAATCTAATTATATCCCCAAGCTAAAATTCACATCCAAATCAATTTTTGTTATTTTTATAGTGATAGAATTATATATAATATAAAGTTACGATTTGGATTTGAGCATATTCAGCAAATGCGTATGATTGGTTGTGGGAGTACCAACGTCTTTTACGCGGTTTGCCTCCGTAGTTAGTCATACCCAACCTTCATTTTCCACAAGTACCCCTCGCTAGTCGCTACTGTGTCATTGACTCATTTCCAAATATGTCTCATCTTGCTTTCATGGCTGCATTTATCTGCTGGAATTCCTGCAAATTAATGGCCCCAGGGATTTACAATTTGCAATTTGTATCCACGACCGTCGGTTTTTGAAAGTGACCTCTCATGAACTTCCCAATAGATTCCTCCCGCCCGCTACTATTTGTTCAAAGAGAAAAAAAAAAAAAAAACCTCTGGCCTTCTAGAATCATTTCTTAACAAAAATGATAATTGCTATGTAATTTTTTTTAAAAAAAAATTCTCTGAATATTCGACCGATCATTTATTTAGTTTTAATTATCCATACCCATGAAGTGAACAGGTTTTGGTGGTATAAATTGCAAAATTTTGGTGGTTATTTGCATTATTTACTCATTAATGATAGTTTCTTTCTTATGTTTCAGTCTTACCCATTGCTCCACGTGGAGGAGCGGTCGAGGCTATGCAGGTGCTTGAATTACGAGAAGCTCACTCTCCAAGCATGCAAGTACCTAGCAAAGAGCCCCAAAATCCCCCCCAGGATTGCCATTCAAGCACTCAGCGCCCAGCAATCCGAGTTCCAATCCAGAGACGACAACGACGATGACGACACCTATGCCCAAAGCCCGTTCAAGATACGTACAGGGATGCCGGTCGCGTGCGTGGTAATTCCTCCCGACGACAATTTGGACGCCATGACGCCGGTGGAGAAGGAAGAGATGAGATTGAATCTGATGAAAATGCAGTGTAGGGTGATGGAGTTGGAGAAGGTGTGCAGAGAGATGAAGGGTGAGATGTCGAGGATGGTGAAAAACATGGTTATCGTCAGTCCTGCCCACAACAGAGCAGCGCCCAAGCTTTGCTGAATCTCTCCCCTTTTTTTTTTTTTTTTTTAAATTTATATTATTACATATATAAATCGAATAGTTGTATCATATTGAATTTATACTTTTATCAAATGTGGCCCCGAAGTGACATGGATGAAACTTAACATTCTTAAAAACTAATAATTTTAAATACAATATACGGATTGAACACCTATGGCTGCAATGGTATATATGAGTTGCATTAAAGTATTCCTCTCGTATCTTCTAGAATCTTCTTCCTTTATATAGATTAATAGTTGTATAAATTTTTATAACATTTTATTACTTGTGATGGTGGCTATAGTTGACTTTCTTATTTTACACATAATTTTGTGTCTTCTTGAAATGTACAAGTGGCAGTAGTACGAAGGCTTACATTAAAATGATTTCTTGGTATTTTAACTAAATGAAAGGGTGTCCAATATAGTTACTGAATTGCTTAAATCAATTGGTAATTTGGCACCCAATTTGCACGTCGCGACAACAGATATGCTGGAAATTGCATTTATATGTGGTTAAGAGGATTCTCTTCTCCCACGAAGTCAACTGCTAAAGAAAGGTCAGCTCCGAGTTCTGGGCAAATTCACGACATTCATATCCAAGCTTAGAAAATTAACCAGAGCTTGAATATAAAAGAGTTTCTTACAATAAAGATAATAGTGGTGATAACGATAGAGAAAATGATGGACACCATGATGACGTATGCTAGATTTCAGTTATTGTAGCTAAATTTTTGGATATTCATATGCATAATATATTTGGTTGCATTAAATATATGTTAATTATACTTGATTTTTTATGGACTACACTTTACTATTTAACTACAGATAATCGAGTACTTTTGAGCAATGATATTCAGTTAAATATATTCATTTTTAAAAAAATGATACTGTTAGCCCGAACTAAGCAATGACTTACTTAACTCACATTAAAAAATTCATTTAAAAATATTTTTAAAACTTTTTTCTTATAAACTTGTTAATATAGATGTATTTAGCATATAAATTAAAATTTATCATTTTTTGATATGTGTGTAGATTTTTTTATATTTTTAAACATAAAGATATTTTATCCATTCATTTTTAAGCATTAAAAATGGTTAAAATACTATATGTTTAAAAATCTTAACAAAATATATACATATATCTAAAGTGATAAAATTTGATTTATATATTAAATACACTTAGATCAACCAGTGCATGAAAAAAATAAAATTTTAAAAAAGTTTTTTGAGGTTGGGTAAGTAAGACATTACCTAGCTCGGGTTAATAGAATCATTTTTTTTCATTTTTATGCTAAATGTAATTAAAAAATAACATTTAACATAGCTATTAAAATTTGACTACAAATGGTAATAGAATTTTAGTTGCAATTAGTATAAGATTTAATTGCATTTGATCAAACATTGCATTTTGTTGTAGTTACAATGATGACGGTAATGGTTATGATGGCCATATAATTATCATTATTATTTTTGTAATTAAGAAAATTTTCCTCTATACCATACCATACACACAAGCATTTTTTATTTTACCCAATAACGTTAGTTCTGTCTTTTTTTTTTTACTAGAAACAAATTAATATCTATTCTTTTTTACAATTGCACTTAATTTTTTGGCTTCGTATAATGTACATTTGATTGTATTAGATATATTTGGCTACAATTAAATATTTATCTATAAATAATTGGTTATTTTTGAGTGATTGGAATATAGCAATTTTTACATTAAATGCAACAGAAAGTAACATTTAATGTAGCTATCAAAATTTAGCTACAAATAATAATAGAACTTTTTTGATAATTGAGAAGTAAATATATTGAATCAGAACTATCCATACATAAATGATTTACAATTTCAATGGGTGGATTCGGCTCTGAAATAGTGTTGGATTTGACTTCATTTGATCTAATGTTGTCCAATTAAAAACTTGGCTGCCAAAAGTTGGTAATATATATTACTTCTGTTATAGTGACAGAAGGAACTTATTTGTTCATTAAAAAATGATTATTCTTTTGCAACATTTCATAATTGAGCATTGGTTATTACATTCTGAAATCTTAATGGCTTTGGACACATTCAGGAAAAATCGCATGGAATGAAACGTCAGAAAATGAAGTAGAGTACAATTAGGAGTTTAAAAAAAGAGACAATAAAACAAGCATGCGATAAATAAAAATAAAATAAAAAAAAAGATCAGACGGGCACAAATTTCTTAGCCTGACCAAATTAATCAATGCCCTAACGAGAATTATTGCCCTTGTAGAGTTGAAGAATGGTGTAAACGGTGCTGACCACGGTCAGGCCTAAAAATGCAATCGCTGCGAAGAGCTGGATTATAGTCCAAGGGCTGGCGAAATGGGTCTCACACAGGTTAGTCCACCAGTTCTTGGCTTTCCTCCTGCACCTTTTCTGGCTCTTTCTGTGATGATCATTCAACTGCTTCCTTGTTTGGTAGAACGGATCGTCCTTGCTCATGCACAATCCCCTTATCAGCCTCTTAACCATCTTTTCAATGTCCAAGTCGCCTGCAGTCGAGCTCTCGATGATTTCATTCTCCCTCAGCCATCTAACATCCTCACCTGAACTTATGAGGCTTCCCAGGAACAGAAAATAAGAGCTCACGTACCGGTCCTTCCCCAGGTGAAGCTGCTCGAATGCAATGAAATTGAGGAACATAGACTCGGCGTTCTGGTCGACAGTGATTGCTGGGATTTTGAGGCTTTCATCTGCGAATGTGATGTCTATAAGCCTGTTGGACTTGCTTCTTTGGATGTCTATCCCTGCCTCGCACAGCTCCTTCACTGACCTACTGTTGTTTATGCTGCTCTCCGACTCCAAGTCGTTTTCCATAGTCTGCAGAGGTGCATACCAGCTGTTTCTTGCGATTTGTTTCAGCCTGGCCCAAGCCTTTTGTAGCTCGATCGCTGAGCTCTCGATGATGTCCTTGCATTTGGCATTCTTCATCAGAGTCCGTCGTAGCAGGGATGCCAGCCATTCCAGCCACCTCTTCAGACTGTTTTTTGTGCCGCTCCAAATCAGTTGCAGCTTGATGGCGCATTTTCCTGATTGCCCATTTCCTGTTGGTCCTTGAGCATCTGCAGCTTCATTGCTTAGCAGGCCTTGCCGAGCCACGTCCAAAACATGCATGCCTCCGTTTTTGTACATGACTCTCTTATCAGGGAAGCAAAATTTCAGCAGGAGGCTAAATATGTCGCTCTGTTGATAATGATCAATGAGCTTGGTTAACGTAGAACATTCGAATTGAAATTGATAATGTTCACGGTTGGTAGGAATTCGGAAACCCATTTGCAATTTTTGCAAGTTAAGTAACATTCCCACCCATCTTCCATTACAGAGCCAATTAAAATTGGTGGATAGATAAACAAGAACAGTGGATGGATTCTGTTTCAGCAGTTAATTATTTGTGCCAAAGATGATTAAGTCGTTCAACCCATCTAATTCTTTTCATGAATGTAATCATGTGGGAATCAATGATACATACCTCGGATCCTGTGGCTGCTGCAATAATGGCTGCCAACTTCTCTATAACAATCAGAGGAAGTTGGTTCTCCAGCAGCAGCATGTCTCTCCTGACATACTCGATTACAGTCGGCTGCCGGAATTCGCTGAAAACTGGGTCGCTCACAGCATATATGGCAAAGTTCTTCCTGAGGATCTCTATCACAAAGCAGCCATCAAGCACCATCATCTGTAAGAATTTTTCTGCGTCTTCACGCCACATATCGTCCAGCTGTTCATAAGCTTCCATAATGGTTTCCTGCGAGTCTTTCAAAACGTCCAGGTAATAAGTCACACTTCTGTTTGTCTCTCGGAGTAGGTGGATGAGAGCTCGACGCTTGGCTGCCTCCATAAGGCTCAGAGGCTTTGTTCCGTAATGATAAGGCCCAAGAGAGACGACCCGTGGCTTGTAAGCTGCGTTGTCTGTTGTGGCCTCGCACATATGGATTGGCACTTTGTAAATTGAAAGCTTGCTCCAAGATGTCACTTCTTTGCCTGGATTCTGGATCAACTCTTCTTTCTCTGACTCAATGTTCACAGCCCAATCCCCCGTAGCTTCCACTCCTTCTTCTAATGAAGCTTCCCTGCGGTGGCTGCTGCCATTCGGCCTTCCGTCCACAGGTGGGGTCGATTGAGTCCCTTCCTCCACCGCCCGAGATTCATGGATGGCGCCATTGTTGGTATCAATGGCTTGAACGCCTTCCTCCACCACCAAAGATTCATCAATGTCGGCGCTGTTATTGCTGGTGCCGGTAGTGGCTTCAGCTCCTTCCTCAACCAGCAAAGATTCATCATTGGAGCCATTGTTGGCATCGGTAGTAGCTTCAGCTTCCTCCATCACCCAAGATTCTTCATCAGTGGCGGCATTGTTGTTGGTATCAGTAGTGGCTTCAATTCCTTCATCGCTCCCAATATTATTGGCAGCGAGTCCTCCAACCGCACGACTTGGACTGCCTTGCACTCCGTTCTCCGAAGAAGTTGAAGCGGATGAAGGCGACATCTTTAGAGTGGTACTAGATTGTGTGTTCTCGGGCACTGGTGTGGCTTCTGCTGATCTGCTGTCCCTGGAAGGTACCATGACAGCGATGGTACCGCGTCCAAAATCCAAACGTGATGTGGCTCTCTTCCTTTCAGTTTTGTTTGTCCTCTCTTTGGAGGCACCCTTGCAAGCACACATAAGCCATGCGGAAAATTATTCAATACAACCAGTTGCATATGATTTTTTGAAAATAGACTAACGAGTTTCACTGGAATTTTTTTTTAAAAAAAATAAGCTAATTTTTCTTTAAAAAATCCCATGCAACCGGTTATGTTGAATCATTTTCCACAGACCTTATGCGTGCTTGCAAGGTGCCTCCAAAGAGAGGACAATTAAACTAAAAGCAAGAGAGACTAATTTTTTTTCGAAAAATCCGGTCCCATGCAACTAACTATAAATATCGAATAGCTTTCCACACAGAAACAAGTTATATTGAATCATTTTCCACGTAGCTTATGTGTGCATGCAAGGTTGCCTCCAGAGAGAGGAAAAATCTTATGCCACTAGTTGTATTAAAACTGTTTGTAAAGTGATAAAATTTCGATGTAAAAATTTTTGAAATGTAAGAAAATAATGTGATATGTTAGAGATAATGATGAGAAGTAAAGAATATAAAATTAAAATAGATAAGTTAGATATACGAGTAGCTGTGTAGAAATGATTAAAAAGTAAGATAATTATATAAAAAAATGAAGAAATAATTAAATATACCATAGTTATAAAGAATAAGAAGTTTTATTAGTTAACAAACACTCCCTTAAATTATTTTACACAAAGTTTACGTGTGCACCCCAGGGTGCCTCCCAACAGAGGACAAACAACGCTAAAACTGAGAGAAACTAAAACTAACCCCATTTGATGGTAAAATTAAAATTGTCGTTTATAATAGTTGATTTTAACTATAATATTAAGTTTTATTCAAATATAAAACGAAATAATTTCAAATATTGATGAAATGAGATAAAGTCAACTTAATAAAGTTGTTTGATTTTGTATATTAATTTTAAAGTTGTATTTTTTAATTGGAGCCCAATTCAGTGCACCCGGGTGCATTCAGCCTCAATGCACCCGAGTGCACTGCACCTATTTATTTTTATTTTTTTTAAAATTTTTTTTTATAAAATGGTTAATCTAGGTTTATTTAACATATGTATCAATTTTTACTATTTTTGGAGACTTTTAGATATTTTTTTTAGATTTTTTAAAATCAGTGGCATTTCAGTAATTTAAAATTACGAAAAATGCCACTGATTTTAAAAAATCTAAAAAAAATATCTAAAAATCTCCAAAAATAGTAAAAATTGATACATATGTTAAATAAACCTAGATTAACCATTTTATAAAAAAAATTTTAAAAAAAAATAAAAAAATAGGTACAGTGCACCCGGGTGCACTGGATTGGGCTCCTTTTTAATTATCTATAATATTGTCCTAGGTGAATGAATACAAATATTTTAACGCTAAAACTTTAATCCGAATGATTCGTTGGCACTATAATATAGTAAATTATTTTGAATAAAATGGGCGGATGGAATCTTAATTAATTATGGTACGGTCTGTGATGGAGAGTAGTTCGGTGACTGCGGCAATGAAAATGGCCAGGCATGCATGCAATATCATCGCCACTGCCTACTGTGCTCGGTAGGAACGATGAAAACGCGGCCATTTTAAAGCCGCTCCACATTTCGTTTTCCACCTCCGCAACTTACGTCGCCTTTAGTAACGTTTCTGTAATCTGTATCATTGAATAATTAGTAAAATAGAAGAAAACCAAAGAAAATTAGATTTTGAAAGGAAGGAGAACTCTCCTTAAGATGCAATAGAAGGAAGTTAAAGTCGTTGGATACATTTATATCTTCATGGAATTAATTAATAAACTGTTTGCTATTAATCCACAAAATTCCTTCATATTCTGCGCAGAGGTAATGAAGCAGCCCATCAGCAGCTGCTGATGACTTTAGCAGTAAACATGGATGCACATATTCAGAGTTGAGAGGGAAACCCACCCAATGAAATTGTAAATAAAAGCTGTACACGGATCTCTGAATTTTTTATTCAATATAATACATCTCTAATTATCAAAAAAAAAAAAGAAAAAAAGGGTGGACGAAATTAATCGGAGGCCTAATTAATTTCAGCATCCATGCATGTCATTAATCAAATAAATTAATTTGATTTGTCCACGCATGATGACACGTTGTTGCACGACCCAACGTATATATGTGTTCTGACTTCTGACTTCTGATGATGAATTCGTTGGTTAACCACAGTTGTAAAGGACAACCAATTAATGCAATTAATTAGATGTGGAATGATCAGAATACCCGTAATTATATACTTAATTAATTAGATGATGAAGTTGACATCTTCTCCTTTGCAGCTTAGCAACTTGCAACAGGAAACCGAAAATCATGGGTCACCATTAATTCCATGATTGAATTGGATGATGATCAAGTATAGCTCTTTTCATTTATTTTTTATCCATATGTATGCACGTATAATCTCCTTGGGCTTATAAATGGAACAATTGACCCACCTATTGCGACTCTAGTTTATAACCTTATCAATACTCATATATACATATATGTTTTAAAATTAATTAATATCTTGTGTGCTTGAAAATCAAAATTCAAGTCAAATTAAAATCCTTTCAAGTGGGATCGTATGCTAAAGAAAAAATGTGCATTACTAACACCCAGATGTTTTCACTGCTACAATCCATTTAGACCGTATGCAATATTACACGTATAATCTAAATCACGCGTTAAACTTCTTCTTCTTCTTCTTCTTTTAAACAGATAATAAAACTTTCATACACATAAAAGTTTGTTATAATTTAATTAATTTATCGTAGCTTTTAATTTTCGTAATTTTTTATTAGCTTGGCTTACTTGAAGATACTAATTTTAAACGCTAGATTTCCGTTTACCTTCCCATCTTTTTACAATTTAAGACACAATTAATTTCTAAATTTTTATTCGCAAAAATATTCAGATTTGACCAAAAGTTGTGGCCTAGGTAGACATGTCAAGATCAAGGTTATATGAATCTTATCTAATTAATCTTGATTACTAGCAGGCCATATCATGTATACGAACTTCAGAATTTAAGATTTGTTGGATAAATCTGTAAAAATGCTCGTTTCAAATTTGAAGGTAAAAAAAAAAAAAAAAACTTTTTCTATTTTCAATTAAATGAGTGACAACAACCTTAATTTTTTTTATTTTCAACAAATGTTTCTATTCTAAAAAAAAAAAAAAAAACTTTTTTCCATTTTAAATATATAACAATATTGTTCTTCCCTATTCAATTCTCAATACTACTACTCACATTCCTAATATAATTTTTCAAATTTTAATACACATCAAGACTTTTTTCTATCCAATCTTTTCATTTCATTCCGTATGTCTTATTCCTAAATCCCGAAACGCTCAGTCCGCCCCTAAAGGATACCATTATATGGTTCTAACAGTGTTTAGTGGGTGATAAAATTTTGTAGAAATTAGTTGCAATTTAAAGCTGTGGTGCCGTTGGGGCTTGGGTTATGGACTATATATCTATATTTCCTGCATTCTTTTTCCTTGCTTATAGTCCTACGCTGGAATTAGAGCGTTGAAAAGACCAACTGATCATAAGACTGTCCGCATCTGGGGATAAATACCGTGTCCTCCATCGGTTGGCATTATATTCTTCTCAACATTAATTTAATGGGGTTGTGGTGGTCCGATCGAGCCTTCATCCTCCCATCACACCCATCACGTACCATGGTCACCACACGCACCATATACCCAATTATTTATCATCAAAAGGGAAAAAAAAATTCTCATTTGGACAATCGAATTGCCCCTAGAAATCTGTGCATTGGCATCTGACAATGTTCACAAATAGCATTTCCTTGTATGATCGATAAAATAAAATTAAAAAGGTTCCACCATTAATAAGTATAAACATTCCAAACGCAGTCGATCGGCAAGCCTTACCAGCTAGCGAATCCAGATTCAGTCAAGGCAAGAACACAACTAGGATGTATTAGTCTCAGTTGCCGTCTGTTAAGATTTTTGAAAACTTTCTGGCCCGGCAATAATTAATATAATAGATTAGTACCCATAAATCAATATTTAACATTTTTAGATATATGTGTCTATATTTTTGAATTTTAAACACAAAAATACTGTTGTCATTTTCAACCTTTAATAATGACCACAATACCTTTATATTTAAAATTTAAAAATAAATATATACACAACTCTAAAAATGATAAATCTTAGTTTAGGGATTATATAAATTTAGGGGTTGTTTAGAGCTTGGATGGGATAAGAATGCAACATGAATAGGATGAAAATTTGGGATTGAAGTGTATTGAAAATAGGAAAAAAGAGTATTGAAATTAAGTAAAAGTGTATTGGAAAATAAATTTTCTCATTCCAGAATCATCCCTTAGGATGATCTTCGCTGTGAACATTACCTAGATTAACAATTTCCCCCAAAAAAAAAAATTTTTAAAAAGCATGTGAATCCGTTTTATGACCGATCGGAAATGAATCAATGATCACGTCCTATATAGATTTGAGTACCGGAAGTAGTCATCAAATTACTAAAATAAAAAACTAAGAGAGTGGCATATTACGGTTTAAAGGAGTGGGGAAGGCTGGAAGCCATGAATGAAACTTAAAGTTGGACATGACCCATGCCAACCTGCGGACTGATTGATTATTTTAGTCATGATCTTTCAATGGGCCTGGCCAATGTGCTTGTACAAAATACTACCAAGGCCTTGAGGAGGGCTTTTAGTGGACTTGACAATCCATCATTTCTTAGCGGTTAACACGTAAACAAGCGTTCTCCTGCAACTCAGAAAATGCTTCATCATTCAAGGGCGATAATTAGATGGATGGATGTATGGAGGAAAAGGAAGGAGGAAAAAAAAGAAGAAAGAAAGTAAGAATTGAGAATGAATAGGGTGTTAGACATTAGTAAAATTATGTGAAACACGTGCAGCTGACCATACGAGCTAAATCTGTTTTTCTAAATTCTAATACAGTACAGTTCATTCCAACTTGCCAGACGGTCCCAACAAACAGCAGTCTGTTTCAGAAAAAGATATCGTAGAAAAGCAACAGATCCTGCACTACCCGTATTGCGCACAAATCGCTCCATCAGTTCACATAGAAACTGATCAGTGGTATGAACTGACATGTTGATCTAATAGTTAAATAATCCAACGAAAGCAATCACTGAAATGGACAAGAAATTTAGAGTACTCACCTGATCATCTTCCATTTGTGAATTATGGTTTAAACTCTGAAAGCAGGGGTGGGACGCATGGACATTCCAAATCAAGGAGTAACCGAAAGCTCCATATGTCAAAAGTGAAAGTGTTAATGCCAAGGGATGATAAACACTGTATACACTCAAGCGATGGGAAACATCCATCCCACCTGGAACCAATATAGTTCTACTCATACCGTGAATAGCATATAACAATTGATAAACTCCAATTTTCGTTGGCAACTTATCAGTTCTGTTTTAGTTTGCACTCAAGAATTAACGTGTTTTATCTCGGGTTTTTTGTACCGTAAACCTTCTAACTTTTGCCTATTTACATTTTAAATCATAAAGACTTTGTTTCTATGCATTTTAAACCCTCGCCCATGACGGTGGTTAAAACACATGAAATGTCGTAAATGCCCTTGTACGTAGAAAAATGTAAATGCTCGCCGTATCCTAAAGCGGTAGCAGCGGCAGGGTACCGATAAAAACTTACAAAAATTATGTTTTACAATAGTTAAAAAATGTTAAGTTAAAACTTTTCAATCTAAAATTTTTCATATTGACGTCTCTGGCCTTCATCCTCCCAAAAGTGAAAGTGTTAATGCCAAGGGATGATAAACACTGTATATACTCAAGCGATGGGAAACATCCATCCCACCTGGAACCAATATAGTTCTACTCATACCGTGAATAGCATATAACAATTGATAAACTCCAATTTTCGTTGGCAACTTATCAGTTCTGTTTTAGTTTGCACTCAAGAATTAACGTGTTTTATCTAGGGTTTTTTGTACCGTAAACCTTCTAACTTTGCCTGTTACATTTTAAATCATAAACACTTTAGGTGTGTTTGGTAACAACACAAAGTTGTCACTTTAAAACTTTTGAACCTAAAACTTTTCACTCTCCATAACTACCCTATTTTTTAATCATTTCTTCACATTTTTCTATACAATTACCGTACTTTTCAATCATTTCTACATAACTACCAACATAACTAACCTATATATTTCAACTTTATCCTATTTATTCATCATCATTATCTCTATCATATCACATCATTTGACAACTTCTCATCTCTACAACTTTTCGTCAAAAGTTTTATCCATTTCCAAACACACCTTCCGTGCATTTTAAACTCTAGCCCGTGACGGTGGTTAAAACACATGAAATGTCGTCAATGCCCTTGTACGTAGAAAAATGTAAATGCTCGCCGTATCCTAAAGCGGTAGCAGCGGCAAGGTCCTGATAAAAACTTACAAAGACAAGAAAACAAAAACAAGATTTTAGCCATATTCGAATATGTTGATGCCGGATTTTTGCTGGATGTGATTGATGGAGGCGGGCCATGGATTTCTGGCCGTTGGATTTGAGATGGGCGACGGCTTGTGGTTGCTGTGACGGACGGTCAAGATGGGACACGGGCTTTTGACGAACTACTGCTGCCTGGATCGGGGGAGAGGAAAGGAATGCTTGCCCTATCTCATCCATGGCTGTTGACGGGATCAGGGGGTGGCCGGACAGATGAGAGCAGTGGCATGGCTAGATTTGGGAAGCTTTGGAACTGAGTAAGATGGCTGCACATCCGGCGCTAAAGGAGATGGTCAATCGTTGGGATTGCAAATGGGTTGCAGGCGGCCGTGAGTCTCTTCTTCGTGTCGTCGGATCGTGACCGAGTAGATGAGAGCAGTGTCGTGGCAACTGCACCCATGGGAGGAGATGGGTTTTGGGCGAAATCTTGAGGAGGGTGGATCTGCCGAAGATGCTGAACCGAGGCTTTGCAGAATTTCATGATGTTGAAGATGGGGACCATATCTGCCGAAATTGCTACCACCCACTGCAAATTGTTGCTACTAAATGAGAGCTACCGAATGGGTTTTAATGGTTGCCCTGTATTCGATCATTGATTTGATTTGTGGATTGGTAATCATCGGATACAAATGCGATGCGTGAATTCTAACCCGAAGCACCAATGGCGGCCAGCACAGATCGACGAGAATTTTCTGGCGGAGGCATGTTTGGACAAGGAATGGGACTCGGTGGCTGACGATCTGGATTTCCATGAATGGCTGCCAGCATAGGTCAACGAGAATTTTCTGGTGGAGGCATGCTTCCATGTAACGCCGACCTCTGCTTGTCGGATCCGTGGCAGCCATGGGTGAGCTTCGTTTCAGGACGATGGAGCACCAGAAATGGTGCTCTAGTTGTGCACGTGTATCCATGCACCTGTAACATATGCGCAATTGATCTAAGCCATGAAAATGTCTCTGGAAGGTCATTTGTGTCATTTCGAAACTATCAGCATGCGAATGGTCATGTTTCACGTGTTTTAACGGTAGTTATAATCACCGTTATAACTCGGGATTTAAAATGCAAAAAAAACAAAGTTTTTAAGGTTTAAAATGCAAATACTCAAAGTTCAAGGTTTAAAATGCAAATAGGCAAAATTAGAAAGTTTACTGTGCAAAAAACCCATTTTATTTCAGCAGACAAGAGGATAATTTAATTGGACCATAGTCATATAAGAAGGCAGGTTTACTAAATTTATAAATGATACATATATAATCAGGATAAAATTTGGTTTAAAAAAAACTGACAAAGAAAAATAAAAAAGATATAATTGAAGTCCCAAGAAAAAATTCCTTCCGTACTCATAATATTTGACTATTATTTTTTTTTTTTACATCCACGACGTTTCAAAATTTTAGCAGTGACATTTCATCCATAATTCCCCAGCTATTCACGCCGTCACATTCCATCCATACGCATCGTTTTCCTTTTTCTGAATGCCAAAGATGTCCATCTCTTCTTCCCTTTCGTCACAATGTTCTGCTGGCGGCGAAAACGGCGGGATTCTTTGGTCGTTTACAGGAATTCATATACGGGAGGCCTAATTTCCCCCCGAATTCTGAAATTGCCTAACATTATAAACCTTAGTTCTTAACTCCAATTGCCTCTCCAGCCACCTACCAGTCCATATCTCCAAAATGTCGTCTCTCACGAGCTTGATCTTGAGGGGAAATCGCTTCAACGGCAGCATCCCGCCATAATTCGGCGAGCTCTCGAGTCTACAGATTCTCGATCTCTCATCCGACAACCTAATGGGAGTTCGAGTCTATAGATTCCAATCGAATTGACGGGAATCGGCCGGAAGTACCCTAGGCCAGCATTCGAGTCCCCGGACGTATCGTCATCGCTTCCCTCGGGTGAGCGCCTCGTCTTGAGGTGGTGGATTACAATCGAAAATGCCCAGATGGAGAACTGACTGCCCAAACCACAGTTGAGATTATAGATCCGCTTTTCCGCAGAGTTCAGAGCCTTTTTTGTTAGAAAAAACAACCATTGATTAAATCCATAATCAATGCAGGATCTGTCTCATGCTAGAATTATCAAGAAATTAAAACCATAAGCGGAAGCGTACCTGAATCCATGGATGCTAATGATCTTTGGCTTAGGGTCTTCCAAGTTAGTGCACCCAGGTTTTGGAGAGTGTAGCTCCTCTTCCTTTCTGCTGATGGATGGCAGAGAGAAAACCAACCGGTGCATAACTCGGGGACCACAACCCATTTTATAGGAAGCCTAGTTTCCTATTTCCAATTTAGTCCATCATAAAACTAGAAATTGGAATTTAGGCTATATGGTTTCTACGCATAGGAGATCCATGCTTTATTAAATGATTTAGGTCCATAAATCCTTATAAGATCACTTTTATGATTTGGACCATTAATTTATGATAGCACATATATATAAATAATATATGTATGTCCAGAAATTCCAACAATCTCCCACTTGGACTACATGTATTTTATAATTATATATATGACCATATGAGCTCAAAACCTTATGCTATCATATCAAAATCATTTCCGAACAATCTCGTCCATTAATTATGCCAACATAGAACCAAGGCGGCCTTTGTTACATTTATCGTAACTAGACCCATCCAAGATCACATATATCAAACATAACTAAACGACATAGATCAAGCATGGATGCGTAGCATGGAAATTACATGTAACGTGATCTAACATGCCTATTTCCAACTGGTCCACCTTATTTGGTGAGATCAAACCAATACCAAAAGTACTGAAAAATCAAAAATACTGAATTCTTTATTTCTGCAGAAAATATCCATAACCATAGTAAAGTGTCTAAACCAGAAAAGCAAATAAATACAAACTCCCACTTAACTAGCATATCATTAAATGATACAACACCTGTGTGAGCAGTATGCTCATGAAAGACCATAAGGTGTTACTCTTAGTAAGCGGATCCGCAATTTTGGAGTTTGTCGCAATATGCTTTATAGACACTTTATTTTCCTGAATCCTTTCCTTAACAACCAGGAACATTGCTGAACTCCTGTTGTTGTTGGAATATTAGACTGACTACTAATTTATTGTCACGAAATAACTTAAGTGGTCTTTCAATGTTATTTATATTTTGCAGCCCTGTGACAATATTCTGTAGTCATATTCCATAATTGGATGCCCCATAATATGCTATAAACTCTGTTGTCATGGTCGAAAAGCTATAAGTGTCTGCTAAGCACTTTTTCCTGATATAGTTTTTCCAACAAACAGATAAATATAGCCTGAAGTGGATCTCAAACTGTATTTGCATCCAATAAAGTAACAATCTGAATACCAAATGATCTCTTACTTATATGACTTTCTGTATGTGAACATATAATATTTTGTTTTCTAAAAAAAATGTTTTAAAAATCTGTTTGGCTGCATCTTAAAGATCCATTCCTGAATTACTTAAAATATCTGCCCAACATCCCAATAATGTACGCAGTAACCGAATACATACATCTTGAGATTCAAAACCTGAACATAAATCAAACTTCCCACTGCTAAAGCATAGGGAGTCTTTTGCATTTCCTTAGACTTAAAATCATTCTTGGGACATTGATTTAGATAAAATTAATTTTGTCTTCCTTAGCAAGGAGGTATTCTTAATTTGCAATCCTGCATATCAAGTATCTTAAATATTTTCTTAATATAGGTATTTTGTAATAATCCAAGAATACATCTAGAATAATCTTGATATATCTGAATTCTTAATACAAAAGACATATTTCTTTTCAAAATTCTTTGACAAAAATATCTTAAGTTTATGCAATAAACTTATCTTGATGTTGGAAAACAGTATATCTGTGTTAATCCCACTGAAAATATGATTACTCCCACTGAAATTATAGTATATGCAATCATCAACCGAATTCATTTCAAGACCAAATGAAATGATAATTTGATGACATTTGCAATACCATTATTAGGAAACTTGCTTAAGCTTGTAGATGGATCTTTTTATCTTAAAAACTGAAAATTTATTATAAATGTTATCTTTACATCCATTTACCATAGCTCAAGGTTAAAACCCATTATTAAAACCATTTATCTTGAAAGAAATTTTCAATAAAACCGGAGAGAAAATTTCTTTGTAATCTATGCCTTCCTTTTGAGTAAAGTTCATTGAGACAAGACAAGCCTTATGTCTTGGTTTTAAATATCCATTTATAACCAATCAATTTTATACCTTTAGGTAATAGAATAGGCTACCAAAACATCATTGTCTTTCATGAACTTAATCACATACTTATGGCATCAATCTACTTTTGAAAAGTTTTACTTTGCATTGTTTGATGAAATCGCCTTCCACCATTCCAATGTCATCCTTACGTATTGGCAAAATCTGATGCAATCATCAGAAACCGCATTTTCCTTTCTCTAGTAGATCACTTCAATGACATCCATTCTTGAGGTTGTTGAGCTTGATCATCAGGAATGTCCTGTTTATCAACGATGTCTTATAGATTTCTCTTTAAAGACATAGTCCCTAACTATATCTCCCCCTCAAACTCAATTTTCTCAAAGAATTGACATTTTTGGTCTCAATAGAACTGAATGTGGGATCATAGGATTTACATCTTGATATTGTTCAGCATATCCAATAATATTTAAATTCAAAAGAAGGAACTAAAATGACTATTTCCAAATGAATAAAAATAACTAAATTTATTCAATACAGAAATAGAAACCGAATTCCATTTAAAAAATGGTACCATATATCTCTTCTGAATTTAAATAAAATTTAGTTTTTAACAATAATAATAACTTAAATGACCATATAGCCTCAATAGTATTTGATTTGCTATCGCCTCCATCGATGAATCTTTCATCATCATTTGGCCTTTTAGCAACTCAAGTAACCTCACATAGACACCCTTACATGAATAGCAATACCAAATCTATTCATAAAAAAATGTGTCTTGGGTCTAAGGCTAAATTAATACTGAACAAACCAAAGTGAAAAATGTACCCATTATTAGTACAATTCTCCTCTATGTGTCCAAGAACCTGTCAAAAGTAATAACCAAATTTGTATTGGACCATCCATAGTTTATTTATCATTTTTCATGTCCTTAAAGGTACTTGCCAAGTGAATACTTTTAGTATATTCTTACTTTAATTTATTCTCCTTTTGCACATAATAAAAAATAAACTCATCAAGAGATCATTTATCCTTTTGTCAGTTATAATTAACTTTAAACTGACCAAATTGTGTTTAGGAGAATCAAAACTAAATGCACAAGCAAATCCGCTTTATCCTTAGTGCCTTTAGTTTCAAAGTAAGAAGAGATAAGTACTCCCTTATATTTCCTTTAACTTTATACCTTATTGAAATCAAGTTCGAACGAATCGTACTTGTTTCAGCTTTATTACCTTTAGCAATACTTTAGAATTTTCTGAATATAAATTTTGGCATTAGTTACCCTTTTGGACATGATACCCCCTTGAAAGTTTTCAAATTTTATACTTTATAATCATAAAACACATGCAATTTTAACAATCTCACTTATTAAAGTTCCATTTTTCCTTATTTGAACTTTTAACCACAAGAGTAGTGAACCGTTCAATCCTTAGTGCATGGTTTAGATTCATAATGCCCAGAATGATCATAATATTTTATTTTCATTACTTGAACATGAAAATAAAACAAATATTGGCAGATATGGCACAAACAGATAAATTAACCAAAATTTGAACAAAACAATATGTTCACATAACTTTTATACAGAACTTTAGCAATTCAAATAATGGTAGGGCCCATCACAAGATACCTAGTACAACATTAATACTTAGTCTTTGGACAAAAGTATTAATTTGTAAGTGGTACTCTTGGTGCAGTGATCAAATATTGATAATAAAGTCCTGTCAAACAATAAGCCTTTCTTTGGACCGACTATTGTTCACATGGAATGCCTAATAATTATCACATATTTATCACCGCATATGTCTATGTAATCCGGCCAAATATTAATCTTCCTTTGGGCCGATTAATATCCGCATAATTACATATCCACAATATTTTAGTGTAGTAATCAAATATTTAACAATAAAATCCTGTCAAATAACAAGCCTTTCTTTGGACCGACTTGTTATTCACATGGAGTACCAAATAATTGTTGTATATTTATTACCATAAGTGTGTACGCAATTCGGCCAAATATTAATCTTCCTTTGGGCCGATAAATATTCGCATGAATTACATACACACAATTATCTTAATGTCTTAAAAATAAATTAACTTACACAAGAGAGGCTACTTTGGTAGCATGTTGTTGCAATCAATTTATTTTAAAACATTAGACATCCATAAAAATACTTGTACCATTATTTGAATTTAATAAAAAATCCAAAATATTGAACTTATTTCTGAATTCCAAACATAAAACTTTAGTAAAAATTCAAATAATGGCAAGACCCATCACAAGATACCTAGCACAACATTAATATTTAGTCTTTGGACAGAAATATTAACTTGTAAATGGTACTCTTGTTGTAGTAATCAAATATTGATAATAAAATCCTGTCAGATAATAAGCCTTTCTTTGGACCGACTTATTATTCACATGGAAAACCAAATAATTATCACATATTTATTACCACATGTGTGAATATAATTCGGCCAAAAATTAACCTTCCTTTGGGCCGATTAAAATTCGCATGAATTACATCACACAATCATCTTAATATTTCAAAAATAAATTAATCTACACAATAGAGGCTACTTTGGCAGCATGTTGTTTCAATTAATTTATTTTAAAATATCAGACATTCATAAAGAATATTTATACCATTATTTGAAATTTTAATTCCAAAAGATCCAAAAATAAAATTTTGCATGACAATTGGTTAATTTAAAATCTTAATAGAAAGCAATAAATTATAAACATATGCATTTATACATAATTTGCTTTCTAAACATTCATAAACTAACCACATGAATTAATTGTAATTCAAACATTTGCATGCATATATGTTAATTTCACAAAAATAATATTTCTGGACCTATTTAGGTTAATCTGACCCTTCCATTCAATCCAGAATGCCCAAAAATATAGAAAATCACTATTGGATCGTCCAAATCAGATAAAGGGATCATCAGATATGTAAATATTAATTTGGACGGTTATTGGGCTGCCACGTGTCATTTTCTGGTGGGCTGAAGCGGGCTTAACTGAATGGGCTGGGCTTTTAGATCTGGGCTGACTCTACCTGGGCTTGAAAACAAGCCCGTCCAGACACAAGTGGGCTTAGCTTACTGGGCTGATTCTGGGCCTGCTTGAACTGGGCTGTTTCCACCTGGGCCCGTTTCACAGGCCCGCCCAAGTATAAAGGAGGAGTTTAGCTATGGGCCTGATGAACTGGGCTCAGGCCTGGCCCAGATCGAAAATTTCTGTGGCCTGTTTGTAATTTCTACAAAGGGGGCAGTTTGCAAATTTCTGCAAAGGGGTTTTATACAATTTATCTAGCCAGGGGGTTTTCTGTAAAAGTTCATCTCCTCCCTTAAAAACAAAAAAAAAACCCTAACCTTAGCTACCATTTCCCCATGCCGCCGCAGCCTACACAACTGCCCCTATGCCGCCGCAACCTACACAGCCCACCCCACTGCCCCTATGCCGCCGCACACCGTGCTGCCTTGCAGCCGAACCCACTGGCCAAGCCGCTGTCGCCAGCAACAACCGCTGCCGCTGCTGTTCGCGGCTAGCCCGGACGCTGCTGCCGGCTGCTCGTCTGCCGTCGGATTGTCGCCCCTGCCGGATCGCCGCTGCTCGCCCGCCAGCAGGAGCCGCTGCCGTTCGCCCGCGGAAAACAGAAACCCGACGACCAGCGTCCACGACCAGATGGGTTTCTGAATCCAACAATGCTATTGGTTTGATTTTATTATTAAACAAAGATGGCTTTCGTCCCTTCTGGTTTTCGTCCCTTTCATCAACCACTACTATCGTTTGTTTATTATAAAGGAAAGAGGAAAACGATAAAGCATGATTTCAGATTCTGTCATTTTGCTTTTGGTTTTCGTCCCTTTCATCAACCACCAGTAGTTTCGCGGCTTCAAGGGAGCGTACTCTTGCTCGTTCGCGTGCAGCATCTCAGGGAAGTCGCACGTCAAATGCGCCAGTCCATGCACCGCAACGCCAACCGCAACCCAGATCTGGCATCCCAGCGGCAAACCCAATCTCGGCGGCGGTGACAAAATCCAAGCAGCAAGGTTTTCCAATTTTCAGTTCTGAATCATTAATAAATCCATAACACGAATCCAACAGCATACATGAATTCGTAAATCTGAATCTCAATAATCTAACATGAAGATTAGGCTCTGATACCACTTGTTAGAAAAAACAACCATTGATTAAATCCATAATCAATGCAGGATCTGTCTCATGCTAGAATTATCAAGAAATTAAAACCATAAGCGGAAGCGTACCTGAATCCATGGATGCTAATGATCTTTGGCTTAGGGTCTTCCAAGTTAGTGCACCCAGGTTTTGGAGAGTGTAGCTCCTCTTCCTTTCTGCTGATGGATGGCAGAGAGAAAACCAACCGGTGCATAACTCGGGGACCACAACCCATTTTATAGGAAGCCTAGTTTCCTATTTCCAATTTAGTCCATCATAAAACTAGAAATTGGAATTTAGGCTATATGGTTTCTACGCATAGGAGATCCATGCTTTATTAAATGATTTAGGTCCATAAATCCTTATAAGATCACTTTTATGATTTGGACCATTAATTTATGATAGCACATATATATAAATAATATATGTATGTCCAGAAATTCCAACATTTTTGCCATCATATCTCAAGAAGTTCGGTTCTTGTTGGGAAAAACGTAGTTGAGCTCAAGTCTAAGTTCTATGAGCTGAGCTTTAACATCGTCATGGGAATGATCGTTGACAAGCAGTATTATGGGGAGAATACCGTGGATTTGGAGAAAGCAAAGCAGTTCCAGCGGATTGTGAAGGAGACGACAAAAGTGGGTGGGGGTGTCAAACTACTCTGCACCCACTTCTGCTTTCGGCGGTCTTTCTTTGGATTAGCCAAGCTTCACCGTCACTGTTGAAGATGCCTTGGCCAAGGAGGTCGTGCTTAGCTGGTGCCGGCAATGCATTTCGAGATTGGCGTGAAGAGGCGGCAGGAATTTTGGGGCCTTCGACTTGAGGCGAAAAAACAGAGGAGAACAACAGAAGCGTCCTTGTGCTGTAGATGATCCGGAAGAAGCAGATCTAGAAGAAGAAATCAAGAAGAGAGGTGGTCGTTAAGACAAAGAAGTCAGTACTGGTAGCGCCGGCGGTGCATAAAAAGGAGCTTCGATTTTGTTGGGTTTTCGTTTTAGAAGATGACGCATGTTGCAATGGACAGTTTATTTTGAACATCATCCGGGGATTTTCGGAATTAGTCTTTACTGAAAGTTACTGCATGAGCACCAAAGGCACTAAGCGGGGAATTTCTGAAATATTGTAAGTATAAAGAGAATATAGTATGGGTATGCGACTATGCGAGAGAAGTTTTCCATATTTTAACGATACAACTCCAGTGAAGCGCAGGAGCGAGGACCGAATTCTCCCCTTAGCTTGCCTTTCGTGAAAAAGATTATTTGGGTAACTAGCTGTAAAGAGATGGAGAGCCGTGTTCAGAGCTAGCTAGCATATACATCATGCATCTTGTGTGCATCAGTCAAGATGAGAAGGTGGGAAAAGAAATCCTGGTACCGCACTGAGAGTGTTCTTCACTTGTTCCACAGAAGGTTCACAGCCACATTGCTTTCTTAGCCTAATCAAAACCAAAGAATGACAAAAACGAATGACTTTGAATTCTTTGGTGTTGGTCGTCCTTGTCGTCATTTCTTTGGCCTTGCTACTTGCTAGTACTTCGCTTTTTAAGAATCCATTTGCAAAACGCAATGGCGTGAGTCATAACATTAACGCCACTGGGTCTTTCAATTCGCTGATTAACAAGCCATCCTATGCACTTGGGGCACCTATAATTATGTGATGATTCGAATTTCAGACTATTTAAATCCAATTTTATTATCCCCTATTATTTGCGCAAAATCTAAATAAGGTTCAACTTCCTAATTAGTACCAAGGTAATTTTAATATCTTAACTAGATTAATATTATCAAACATAATGGATGGCTTAATTAATTAGAATAGCATGATTTGTAGAAGAAACCAAGAAGTTACCCCAGAAACCAGTTCCTTGAAGTTTGAAGGATTTTATAGCTCAGTTATATTAATGGTGTATTTGACAAGTGATAAAACCTTTGGGCAAAAAATTTTTACCAAAAAGATTTTGAAATGAAAAATCAAAAAGAAAAAATTTTAAATTACTAAAATGCCACTACTTTTCAAAAATAAAAAATAAACATCTAAAAATCTCCAAAATAATAAAACTTGATACACATGTTAAATACATTTAGATTAACAGTTATATAAATTTGTTTTAAAAATATATCAAAGCATCCAAGTGCATTGTATCGGGGTCCTTTTATTTATGCGACAAAAACGGTATACAATATAAGATTTAGCTATAATTACACTAAACTATTTAAACATATTTTTTCTCTCATAAGCATATTAGATATTATAGTAATAATTACAACTTGCTACATACAAACTAGGATGATAGTAACATTAACCATGCACAAGTATTTCATAGAAAAGGAAGCAATCAGCATACCATGTCCGATGCATTTCTACATAAAATTTTGCCCCAAAAAACACATTTTCCCGTTAAATATCCTACTTTCCAACCATTTCATGAGGAATGATTCCGTTACTATAGGCTAAGCAAATGTCTTGATTAGCTCACCTCAAAAAATTCATTTACAATATATTTTTATTTTTTATACACTTATTTGTTTACGTGTATTTAACATATAAATTAAATTTTACCATTTGTGGATATACGTATATATTTTTTGAGATTTTTAAAAATAAGAGTATTTTAAAAATCTCAAAAAATATGTGCATATTAAAAATAGTAAACTTTGATTTATATATTAAATATACTTATATAAATAAGTTTACGAAGACAAAAAGTATTGTAACTGTGTTTTTTTAGATGCGCTAAGCAAGACATTTGCTAAGCTTGGGCTAACATGATCACTTCTCTTTTTTAATTATTTTAATACATTTTTCTATATAACTACCATCTACTTCTAATTATTATCCCTATCTTTTTAAATTTTTCTGCAAGAATTAATTTCTTTTTTTTACAACTTACGAGACACACCCTTTCTTTTCTTATCCTCATATCAAAATATCAAAATCTTCCGATGTTTAAAAAGTAAATTTTTAAGTGAATAAAGCTTTAGCTGAGTGGTACTGCATAAGGGGTGTTTTTTTTTTTTTTTTTTTTTTTTTGACTTGAATGCATAAGGGGTATTAGTCCTAGTTTTTCAGGGTGTGAAATCCATAGACCCTATAACACTAAAAAAACCAATATAAAGCACATTAAATTAGATTAAATCGGCTTAAGACTGAGCTCAGAACTAATTTTTTAAAGAATAATAATTTGAGCACGAATATTTCCATTCCAAAAGACAAAAGACGTATTTATTTATTTATTGAAACAAGACACATTTATTGCACTAATAATATTTATAAAAAAATTCAAAAAGAAACAAGCTTCCCGATCAAAACATGTGCATATACCGTACACTGCCATGAATATTGTACAAAAGATTATACGCATATAAAAGAAAGAGTACAAGCATAAATCATAGGTAGGATCTTATGAAGAGAAAATCATGCATGAAAAATATTAATTTTTGTGGATTTTCAACTCTTTAACTTGTACAAAATATTTAGGATGTGTTTATCCATAGAAGTAGAAGATAAAAAATAAGAATATAAAGGCCAATACTCAAAGGTCTTACTTTTTTAAAAGTTATTCTTGTGTTTCAATTATTTCTCGTAGCTTTTTATATAATTTTCTTATTTATTTTTTCATTTTTTTACTTTACTCATGTTATATCCATTTTATTTTCTTTTAAACAAACACAACTTTAGAGACTATTTAGGATGGTGGAATTGGATAAAAATGAGATGAGAAGATTGAAAGAAAAAACGCTGTTGTATATTGAGAAGTGAAAATTATATCAGAAATTAGAATTTAGTATTAAAATTTTGGAAGTGAGTTTGCAATGCATTGATGATGAAATTTTTTCAAAATTTTTTTTTTTTTATAAAAAAGATATCACATTCCATCTCTATTCCATCTCTTGATTTCCGATCTACTGATCATTTCAATTACATGACAGAGCAGGCATTTGGATTGGGGTCATAGAATGGTTCGTATCTAACAACATGTTGATACTGATAATCGGGAACGTAACTATAATCCCATTTCCATGGCCCTCCTCCTCCTCCTTCGGTCTTTGATTCCTTGCGGCCGTCTTTCAGTTCTTTCACTTCTTGCACACTAATAAGCTCTGCATGGCCTACTTTCTTCCTCATCGACCGCGTCAATTTGATGGGGTCCACTCCATCTCCAATCACCACCACCTCATCTCTCTGCTTCCCTTCTATCGACACTGAACTCGCTCCTGTAATTAACAAACAACATACATAATAACTCACTTGAGCAATTACATGCATGATTCCATGAACATGGCGTTTTTCATGCTCCAGACTTGATACAGATCATTGCAATACACACACATATATCGGTCCTGCGGTGGTTACATAGAATCGGACCTATATAACCCATTCAAAATATAAGATTTTAATATATATGCATATTGCCTTTTTGGGTTTCAAGAAAATATATATGGCCTTTTCATAATAAGAAGATGAACGTAATCGTTGAAAAATCTCCAAGTTAATTGGTAGTTACTTTACAAATTTTATTGCATTGGAGACCATATGAAAGCGAATTTTTAATTTGTTCTCGACTTTAAAATAATGCATCTTCCGCAATTTTTAGTTGCATTTTAGATCTTATCAGCTGGAAAACTCTCGATAGATTATGAAGGAAACTAAAGATACCTTTGGTGGTTGCTGCAATCTCCATGGCCTTGGTCCGGCCTTTCTGGGAGTTCATCTGCACCCTTATCACTGTTTTTTGCTGCACATCAAACCAGCGAATGTGATTAATGAATTGTTCTTCAATTAAGCTAGGCGCAGAAATTAATAAAGGTTGGATTAGTGAATCACGGAGAAGGTAATAAGAGAAATGGTATCAAATTAAAGGGAAATACTGCATACCTTCATACTTAATCTCTAACTAGCTTCTGCAGCACGTACAAATAAACTACGAAAATTCGAATGGATTTCTTAGTTACACCCACCGAAATTGATGAGAAAATTTGAGATTGTCTGACGAGTACATGCATGAGAGAAAGGCTGGCGTTTACTATATATAGAGAAAGGCTTTCCAATATTCACGAATTTCTGTACATGAAAGAAGACAACCCCCCCGAAAAAAATAAAAATTTACAAGCGGGCCACCCCTTCACCCAAGACTTATTCGAGATTCGGACTGCTAGGATTGCTTGGGCGCCTTGGGCCCACCTTATAATTATCATAGTCGCAAATTTCATTTGATAATTATTCAAGGGTTAGGAAATTATCAAATCAATGGTGAGCTTTCAGGAATGGCGAATGTGACTGTGATGGTGATGCATTTCCCCAGCCGCTCTTGGACTAATTCTCTACGGTCGGTGGTGTTGGCCAGATAAAGCGAAGCCATCTGGGGCTTAGGGCTTGACCATGATATTGAGGTCGAGAATATATATACGATACGTACCTCGACCATAATAAAAAAGAGTGACATGCTACGGCTGAGATAAATTAAGTAGTCAGCAGCAAGATAAAGATTAATTAATGTTAGTTGATTAGTCAATAATAATTATGATAACAAATGGAAAGTGAGATTATAAGGGTAAGAAGATACACCCATATATTAATTAATAAAATTGTTATGGACGTAACTGATACAGAGAGGTCTTCTCTTCTGTCTGAGTTTTATTTCAGCGGAACCTCCAAACGTGGAAACACTTTTAATTTTTCACAGACCGTGCTACTTTATATAAATTTAAGTCGTTCAATATATTTTTTCATATTTATGTAGTGTAAGTACCAAAAAATCATCGTAATTGGAGAACTAAATTTCGAGCAATCCCCAGAGTTTGTATTGGGGGGGGGGGTGCGAATCTCGACATCTAATCGTGATGATATTCGAAGCAATTAATAATTGCGGGTGGCTTGAATTTATATCCAATATCATGCTAATTCCATTTGATTATGACCTCATTGAGTGCATTTAGAGAGATTGCGGGGCGGGCGGGTTGGGTATGTGTTTGAGTCTCAAATCTCAATGATGGAGGGGGGCTGGCGGAAAATTGAGGCAGTGAATAAGTTTTCAACGGGGGCCGGGCCTTGCGAGAGAGAGAGAGAGAGAGAGAGAGAGTCCCGTACTTCAGTGCACCGCCCATTGACCCACTCTCTCAATAATAGCCAGCCACATGTTTTGTTTCTTGGGCTCTGTTGGTAGCCGATTAGCATTCCGTGCCACGAGGAAATGGGATTTGATGATGATTTTAGGCGAGTCTTCTTGTCTTGGCATCATTGCATGAACAAAGGGGTAGCCCTGCCTTACGTTTTACAATATTATGCGTGTGGAATCAGTAAAAGGCCCCATAACCAAATCACCACTTTGGACCAATTCCTGAGCCTAATTCGCCTGGAAATTTCTTTTCTTATTCCATGCACGTCTCAACGGTCAATTCAATTGAATTCACGTGCTTCTGCTTCTTTCTTTTTTGGAACCACCCACGCAACTGGAAACCGGGTACCATTTTGGAGACTCTGATTGTTGGAGCAGCTGCCTGCTTCCTGTCCGCACCCCACGTAATATCGACTTGGACGCCACCTCTGTTCATTCATTCATTTAAGCCAACTAGCGCTTTACTCTCTATACCTTGCGGCCAACCGAAATCTTAGCTGTTTAGGTCTACAACTTCTCTAATTCACATTTTGACTCAAAAATGGATCTTAATTTTTAGGTTTAAATCCTCAACGAAAGGGATCATAATAACATAATTGCTTTTTTAAATTTCCGATTCAATTCATTAATTGCAAATGCATGGAGATATAATATGAGCTATTAGTATGACCTATATTTTAAATCGGATATATTCATAGGGTGAATACATCATTGAAGATTTTGGTATTGTCATCCCGGGCTTAGAGGCCAAATTGAAATTGAAATTCAATCCTCACCGATTTAAAATTATTTGTTTAATTAGAAAACCAAGTTTTATCCCAATTAAAAATTTCGTGGCCCCATTTGATAAAAATAACTAGAATGTTAAATCAATTTAATATAACTTTTATTTTTATATCTACTTTGAAATTGTTAATTCAGCATTTATACAATCTAAGGGTGTGTTTGGGAAGTGTTAAAATTTTTGAATGAAAAATTTTTTATATAAAATTTTTTAAAAGAGAAGAAAATTATACAAAATTATTAGGGTAATGATGCAGAGTAAGAGAAAAAGTTAAAATAGATAAATTAGTTGTATGAGTAGTTATGTAGAAATGTTACAAAGTAAGGTAGTTATATAGGAAGATGTGAAAAATAATTAAAAAATAAGAATAAAAAGTTGTAGTTGGGACAATTTTTGGTATAACTAAAAATGCTCTAAAACTATTTTCCTATGTAGATAAATAATTTTATAAATTACCATAATATTTTTACCGAAATGTTGAAGTAATTTCGATTCTTAGTTGAATTAAGAAGTGAAATGATTGACAAGTGGGTGCCAGTTCAGTTGATGACGAATGCCAATAGACATGCGTTCGAGTCCCCCTTAGAAAGCGGGCCTCTTTATGGGCCACCTGCATGGGCGTATGAGAGAGAGATAAAAGCCCGAGTGGAGGGGTCCCGAATCCATTATTGTTGAAGGCCAAAAGCCCCAAATTATTGGGCTGGGCCTTTCCTACGGGGGCCCACTGCTGATTCCATTCCATTAAGAATTATGTGTTTAACTTTAGATTTGAATCAAGCTCCACTGAAAATCAACTCACTAAAGTTATTAACTTACAGATTAATTTTAAAGCATCTAAAAAGTAATATCCTAGATATACATACAGTAAAAACTAAAAATGGATTAGCCACGACACAGGCGGCATCATAGTCATGGACAGGAGCAACAGGCCTAAAGGATTAGACTATGTTCTATGTTCTATGTTCTAGTTTCCTCCCATGCATGAAGGGATTTTGTAAAAATAGTCCCTCCGACGTAGAAGTTTTTACAAATGCTCCTCCAGTACAGGAGTGTGTACAGATAATTTTCCTCTATAATACGATGGACGTGAATACACCATAATGTAAGATCATGATATGGCAATGTAAAATACCATTAAGAAAAAGGATTAGACTCTAATTTTATTTTAAGTTTCACCTTTTAAAGGACGAATGATCTTTTCAGACCGGTCGGAAATCCGGTGATTTCCGACCGGTCAAAAAATATATTTTTAAATTTTTTTTTTTGAAAAATAATTTTATAAACTTGTTAATCTAGTTATATTTAATTTATAAACCAATTTTTATCATTTTTGGATATATCTATATATTTATTTTGGATTTTTAAATACAGGGGTATTTAAGTCATTTTAAGAATATTTAAAATGACTTAAATACCCCTGTATTTAAAAATCCAAAATAAATATATAGACATATCTAAAAATGATAAAACTTGGTTTATAAATTAAATATAACTAGATTAACAAGTTTATAAAATTATTTTCAAAAAAAAATAAAAAATATTTTTTTTTGACCGGTCGGAAATCACCGGATTTCCGACCGGTCTGAAAAGATCCGTGCTCCTTTTAAAGTGGAGGCCTGATCTTCTACGACCGGTGATTTCCGACCGGTCAAAAAATATTTTTATTTTTATTTTTTTTGAAAAATAATTTTATAAACATGTTAATCTAGTTATATTTAATCTATAAACCAAATTTTACCATTTTTGGATATGTATATATATTTATTTTGGATTTTTAAATACAGGGGTATTTAAGTCATTTTAAGAATATTTAAAATGACTTAAATACCCCTGTATTTAAAAATCCAAAATAAATATATATACATATCCAAAAATGGTAAAATTTAGTTTATAGATTAAATATAACTAGATTAACATGTTTATAAAATTATTTTTCAAAAAAAATAAAAATAAAAATATTTTTTGACCGGTCGGAAATCAGTCGTAAATGATCAGTCGTCTTTAAAGTGGGATGAATATCAAGGCAGGTTGCTTTTCAAGACGCTGTCGCGCTCGCATCTCATTCTAGCCTGATTCCCGCTCGCATGATCCTCGGCCTTGGCTTGTTCGGAGGATAGAACCGCGACAGCAGAAGGCAGAAAGTCAGACCCATTGTTTTGCAACTCCAGGCATCCATCCATCGCTCTCCGCGTGCCTTGTTCGAAAGATGACAAATGCCCACGTGTCGTGCTCTACCCCATCCACGTTTTTTCCTGCTACCAGCTCCTTCTATTCTCCTCCTCCTCTCCCATCCCCTCTTCGGTTCCTCTGTCTCCCTTCTCTACACTAGTCTGCCGACGCATGGAGAAAGAAGACTCGAAATATCTCGCCTTCTCTCTTCCATCCGCGAGCCTCCACAAGCTGCCGCACCTCAAGGACTTCAATCCAACAATCCAATTCCACACCAACCCCTTGGACTACAACCCCCTCTACCACCCTAACCATGCCTTCTACATCACCCCCTCTGATGTCGTCATCCGCCATATCCTCCACGACCTCTCCGGAAACTTCCCTTCCAAACTCTCCTGCTGCGCCTACCACCGTGCCGGCCCTCGGAAGGAGATCTTCTTCCATCCCTCCCAGGTCCACGCCGCCATCGTCACCTGCGGCGGCCTCTGCCCCGGCATGAACACCGTCATCAGAGAGCTGGTGGTGGGTCTTAGCCGGCTTTACGGCGTGCAGAGAATCTCCGGAGTGTTGTCCGGCTACAGAGGATTCTACTCGTCGGAGCCGATCCCGCTGGACCCCAAGCTGGTGCATCATTGGCACAAGATTGGCGGGACTACTCTCGAGACCTCGCGTGGCGGGTTTGATCTGAAGAAGATCGTCGATGCCATCGAGGCTCGTGGGTTTAATCAGGTTAATGAAATGAATCATCTGCTCCCATCCCTTTTTATTTTCTCTCTTCTGTTTTGATTTTGACATTCCTCGATCTATTGTACGCAGTTTTTGTTAGCTGTACTTAAGGTTCGTAGCTAGCTTGAATGATTGCATGATCCAAAATTTCTGTTATTTCATTGATCTACAAATGGCTCACTTACATAATGGGAATGCAGTATTTCCAATGTTCTATACAAATCCGCTTCTGATTTTGATGGGATGTGTTCATTAATCACCTTCGGTATCTCATTACCAATTGCTGATAATCCCATTTTTCTGTTGAGCATGCTATAAATCATTTGGATCAAGACCTTGAAAGGAAATTACAATTTGGCTTCACCAATCTTTTTTTTAATTGAAAATTTCGTATTAACTGTTCTGATTAATCATCATAATATAAACTGAACTCCGTGAAATTTGTTGTACCAGTAGTAGTCCAATGATACCTTAATTAATTAGGTTTTCAATTAGGTTTTTCAATTTTACTTTACCGTAACAATATTAATTGCACTGTCAGTCATTACATAATTCCAAACAGGTGTACATCATCGGTGGGGATGGCACAATGCGGGGTGCTGTGAAGATCTACAACGAAATCTGTCGCAGGAAGCTAACCGTCGCCGTCACCGGAATTCCCAAAACTGTGGACAACGACGTCGGCATCATCGACCGGTCATTCGGGTTTCAAACGGCCGTGGAAATGGCCCAGCAGCCCATCAATGCTGCCCACGTGGAGGCCGAGAGCGCCGTCAACGGCATCGGCCTGGTGAAGCTGATGGGGCGTAGCACAGGTCACATCGCCCTCCACGCCACCCTCAGCAGCCGAGACGTGGACTGTTGTCTGATCCCGGAAGACGGTTTCTACTTGGAAGGGGAGGGCGGACTGTTCGAGTTTGTTGGGAGATGCTTGAAGGATCAGGGGCATGCAGTGATAGTGGCTGCGGAGGGGGCCGGGCAGGACCTGATACCAAGAACAGATGCACAGAAAGAAGAGAGAGATGAGTCTGGGAATCCAGTGCTGTTGGATGTTGGACCATGGCTGAAATCAGAACTGAAGAGGTGGTGGGCTAGAGATCATCCTGGAGAATTGTTCACGGTGAAATACATAGACCCTACGTACATGATCAGGGCAGTCCCGGCAAATGCCACAGACAATCTGTATTGCACGTTGCTGGCTCATTCGGCAATCCATGGAGTGATGGCTGGGTACACAGGGTTTGTCACTGGTCCGGTGAATGGTAACTATTCGTACATTCCACTGGAAGAGGTAGCTGAAGCAAGGAGCGTGGTAGACACAGAAGACCATAAGTGGGCGTGGGTTAGATCCATCACGAACCAGCCTGATTTTCAGCGGATGAAGAATAAAAATGGTGGGCACAAATATTAAATTATGCGCGAGATCTTGATCTTATACGTGTTGTTCGCTAGGCATGGATCATTTGTAGTACGCGTGGGTAGCATCCCATGTTATTACTTGAGTATTTTGGTTCTCTTCCTTTTTCTGGTGGTGGGCCTTTCTCCATGTTTACTTAATCTGCTACAAATCAGGCTTCTATGCAATAAAAGAGGAGCTACAAATCAGGCCAGGTCCATAAAGTATGGCCTCCATTTCCTCACAGTAAGTACTGCTGTCTTCAGCTCTTGTTCATGAACAGATTTTCTGTGGGTTTGAATTGATAGAGCTCTGCTGAAATTAGGCCATAGTTCTTCACCATTTAAATGCCTCCTTTTCCAGGAGGGACGTTAGTGGGGCTGCGGTTAGGCCATAGTTTTGGATGAACTCTCCATGATTCCCCGACAATCCACAAAATCCCTTAAGCCGCTTTAGGATTTGGGTGTTGGCCAGCCTTGGCCTGCCCAAGAAGAGTGATCGCAGAGGCGGATTCAAGCAATGGATATTCCATTCTTGCTGTCTTTAATGGGGGATCAACAAGGCTACGAGACGCTCCTAACAAGTCCCAATTTTCCTTGTTATGCGCAGTTACAAACACCCATCCCCCAACGCACCTGTGCCCGCACCTAGCTGCAAGCTGTAATAACGGTCCCAGCGAACTCGCCATCCCATGTGTTTGATGCGTGCCCCATCCAGGGTCGGTGCTCTCGCGCACGCCAAGTTTCTGCCCGGGTCATAGAGTCCCTAGGCATTCTCAGGCTTATGCAGATGGGGGATCCACACCCCGACCAATCAAAGACGAGAACTGCGTACTGGGTAGAGAGAGTGCTCACAAGGAGTTGGTTTGTTATGATTCCTTATGTCAGGAAAGTAATGAAATTAAGCATGACTTTTTAGCCGACAAGACTTCTTTTAGGATTCCTAGCATCTCATTAAGGGATCACCACGTAGCCCTCCTCTTGTCTGGTCTATATATATATATACACACACATTTGGTCAGTGCTTAACCGAAGTAAGCTCGCCCAATACAGCCGTTCATTTCGGCGCCATAAATCTCAGTCGTCCCTTATGAAGATGCGTGTAAATAAAGGTCAGAATACACGAACAGCAATCACATAGATACATGCACGCCCAACTCTCCATCTCCCGCTCAAAAATCAAACCTCTCGGCATCACGCCCGACTGAAGCAATAAAAAACCCAACCCTAAAACTTCGTTGGCGTTGAAGAAAACCGCTCTTTGAGTGACATATCATCCCGCACCCCTCTGTCATCCTGCCCCATCATCCCCTCAGCATCCCGCCCTGAAGAAAACCCACCGGCATCCCGACCCCCTTCATCATCTTGTCCCGCTTGAGACCAAGAAGATCGCCGCCTACGAAGAAGAGAGTCATCCTGCTTGCAAATCGAAAATTAGCATGCGGATTATGGAATCCGTATGCATATTCTAACTTACACAGGCCAAATGTACCTCCGCTTTCTGTCTCGAAAATCAGCATGCGGATTATGGAATACGCATGTGTATTCTAACTTGAAAGGCCAAATGTAACTCTGCTTTCTCTCTCTTGAAAATTAGCATGCGGCTTTCAAGAGAGAGAAAGCGGAGGGCCTTCCAAGTTAGAATACGCACGCAGATTTCATATTCCGCATGTTGATTTTCGATTTAGAAGCAGGACGACTCTCTTCTTCTTCTTAGGCGGCGATCTTTCTTTGTCGCAAGCGGGGTGACTCTTCTCTTCTTCTTTATGCCAAATTATGCTCCCTTCTTCCAGTGATTTTTAGAGCTGGTTAGACCAACTGAAATAAGTGAAGATCAAAGAGCGGTTTTCTTCAACGCCGGCGGAGTTTTTTAGGGTTGGCTTTTCTGCTTCAGTCGGGCTGGATGCCGAGGGGGCGGGAATCCGAGGAGTTTGGAATTAGAGCGAGAGACAGAGAGTTGGGGTGTGTGTTTATCCACGTGTATTATTAGTTGGTCATGTATTTTGGCCTCTATTTACATGCATTTCACAATCAACAACTAAGATTTCACCTGCCTCCAACAACGGTTGGATTAGGCGTTTGCACGCTTACTTCGATGCAGACCGAATGTACATGAATATATCACATATATATTTAATTGTTCAACCGAAATCTTACTTTTTATATTAGAAATCAATTCTATGAAACCTTATAAATTTCTTGTAATCAACTTATAACATAAAGAAGCAGACTGAAGTTCCTTAAACAGGAAGCATAGCTTCCATCTAGAAGATATTACTCCCACATGAGTTTTGAAACTCAAATTGGCTAGGTAATTATCCATGTCGGGAATATTTCCAAAATAATAATGAATGATATATGTACATATTCGTGCATTCCATGTGCTTAGTAGATTGATCAAGCCATGCAATTTGAGCTATAATTTTGTCCCGAAGCTTTTCAAGGACATGCCTCGTGAGTTGTTGCTTTATGATTTTAGCTTTTTACATCCTTTGGTTATGGAGGAAGTTCCTTTAATTACCCAAAGCACATCTGCTAACATTGCACATTAGCATGCCTATGTAACTCTAACATTGCAGATTAGCATGCCTTCGCCCAATCACGGAGGTCATATTTTAAAATATTTTGCCTTTGATGAAGCCGATAAAGGGAATTGAACTGCATTTTAAAAAAAATACATAAATTTATGTGGTTTAGAATAAGTAATAATAAATGAAAATCTAAAACATTAATATTATTAAATTAATAATATTACATTTTTTATAAAACATAAAATTAGTGATACCTTCATGTGTTATGATATTGTTAGCCTGGGCTAATGTAAGCTTATATCATTCTATTTATTTGATGAAAAATAAAATATTTTTAGTGTATTTAATTAATAAATCAAATTGAAATTTTTTTAAACATGTATATATACTTTTTATTTTCAGAAATTAGTTTTTAGGGTGGAAATGACTAGAATACTCCTAAAATGTTGATTTCTGAAAATAAAAGTTCTTATAGTCCAAAAATTACAAATTTTGATATATATATATATATAAATTAAACACATTTTGAAAAATATTTCATAAAAAAATAACCTTTTAGTCTAGGCTAATAATCAAACTAACAAGAAAATAACCTATCTCTCATCTGTAAAACTGGTAATAATCCTTGTCGTCTTCACTATGTTGGTGTATTTTTTTATTACAATTATTTTGGTGCACTATGAATCTGAGATAGTCGTGAGGGATGCGTGTTAGATCGAGAGTTTCCAGTTCAAAGGGGAGCAATGGGGCTGTTTGTAATCTATTTTGGTGTACTGGATGTACTCCCATTAGTTGCACGGCTTGCAGAATTTTTGCCCGATGGGGGGTGTCGTTCAAAAAGCAAAAAGGATATTGGTCACAAATGATCTGTGGCCCAGCTCTGAGAAATTCGGTTGGCCGTTGTAAAAAAAACTCAGCTGACCGATGGCCCACTGACGACTAGATTTTCCTACTTTTATGTCAAAGCTATCGGAAATTGGATATTCGTTCTTTTCGGGGGGGAAAAAAAAAGCAATGGCCCACCCTCTTTCTTTTTTTAGTGATTGCAGTGTGGATGGTGATGATCAACTATCAAACACATTAAAGATTGTGGATGAACTGTCTAGATCGCCCTGAGATATTCCATTTGCGCAAGCAAAGTTCTGATCTAGGAAAAGAAGAACAAAAATGAAAATAGTAAAAGAATAAAAAAAAATTAGGTTAATTTTAAATATACCCACATCATTATCCTTAATTACAACTATACCTACTAATTTTAAAAAGTTTCACATACACCCATTAAATATTTCATTAATTTCAAATATATTCGGTATAACAATTATGAACATTCACTAATTTTAAATTTTTCAAAATGCCCCCCGTGGATCTAGTATCTATTGCTATTAGTGTCATATTTAGTTTGTTAAAACTCATTCTGCCTAGCTTCTCTTTTAAGTTGGATGAGTTTCACTCACACTTTCTCTTACACGGTTTAATTTCTGTTATGGATGTATGACTATTATTATTAAAAAATGGACATTTTGAACATTTGTTATCATGAGTAATGGTAATTTTTAATCATGCCTGACAGAACGAGTAAGGATGAAAGTTTGCCAACACTCGGTGAATACTGAATATATATGAAAATTTTCAAACTTAGTAAATATATTTGTAATTAAAGACAAACGTTGTAGGTGTATTTGAAAGTAACCCGAAAAAATCTAATATAATAATTAATAATAAAATATTCATGCATTGAGTAAAAGATAAATTAATGAAATAGAAATTTATAGAAATAAAAAGCTACGAAATTTTTTTTCACATACTTAGTGCGGAAAGACGTTCCTCCCCATCCTTCACGTTGATTGGGCTATACGGAAAATACATGAACGGCTGCAGGTGCAAATATTTTACAAAATATAAAAATTAATAAAATTACAGTTAATTCAATAATTATAAGTTGTTGATGTGTCGCTCGCATCTTAATCACACCGCCCGACCAAACACGCGTCGAATTTCCAAAAGTCGACTTCGCACAAACGGACGGAAAACAGATAACTGCTGCCGAGCGAGGATTTATGTTATTTTAAATTTTAATAGGCCGTCAGGGGCATTTCCGTCAAAGCAGGCTGCCGTCCTTCCCCTTTTTGAAGTTTCAGTTTCACGCTTTCACTGCTACTGCTGCCACTTCCATCGCCCTCACCGGCAAATCCACCAAACCTACGAGAATACATTTCTCCCTGAAATGCCCTTCAAACCCTCCCACACACCCCTCCTTCCTTCCGTCTGATCGCAGCCCTTCGTCTTCCATCAATGGCGGCCAAATCCCACCACCACCTTCCATCAACCTCCCTCCTCCTCTCCTTCCTACTCCTAGTCTCCAGCTTCATCGGAGCCCAGTCAGGCATTGGCGTCAACTGGGGCACCGTCTCCTCGCACCGGCTCTCGCCCTCTGTCGTCGTCGATCTCTTGAAGCAGAACAAGATCTCCAAGGTGAAGCTCTTCGACGCCGACCCTGCCGTCCTAAGAGCCCTCATGGGTAGTGGGATTGAGGTCATGGTCGGCATCTACAACGACTTGCTGGGGACGCTGGCCGCCTCCACCGCTGCTGCTGATCAGTGGGTCCGGCAGAATGTGGTGCGATACGTGGGGAAAAACGGCGCTGATATCAGGTGATTCTGCAGGTTTTGATTGGCATTTCTATCATTTATTTTGATTCTGTTGCGTTTTTTCAATCCAAACGTTTTTCTTTTTGGAATTTTTGCTGTGAATTCGGATGGTTTCGGTTGGTTTTCTTGTGATTGTCTTCATGTTTGGAATGCACGCTGTGATTGCTACTGTGTTAGGATTAGGGAATGGAAGAAGAAAAAAAAAGGATGATGATATAGAAAAGAAAGATATGCTTTTGGAATGAATTACAAGAGGAATCGGAGTCCTTAGTCTTAATTTCTGCATGTTGTAAATTGCTAGTACTTGTTTGGCTTCATTTTAACTGCAAAGTACCAACCAATACCATGGGGAGTTATTTGGCTGAAAACTAGGGCGATTGAATGATTTCAGCCTTCAGCCTCATCTTTTGGCAAAAATGAAAAAAAAAAAATTGTTGCAGAAGGTATGGCCATCTGCTTTTGGTTTTTGCTCAGATCTTCTAACCAAGCAGTTGTTCACAGGATGTACCTAGGACCTTTAATCCTCATTAACGTAGTAGTACTCGGATGATTTTCTGATTTTTATTATACATTTTCAAGATTGGATGGAGAACAGAGTAGTATTTGGTGAAATGGCAATCTGGTCGGGCATGTGGGAATTCTATCAGCATGCCTGTTTCATCTAGTAGTTCATTTCTGGGGAGCTATTGGAGTATTAAATTCCCATTATATTTCTGAATATTGAAGACGAATTTTTTCCATTCTTAGATTATCGTCCAAAGGGGTTAGTGATGGACCACTTTGGCTTATATTGCTTCCTAATAAGTGCACAGTATAGCTTCCTTCTTTCAGCATGTATAGTTCAGGTATGTTGCTTCTTAAAAAGAGCACAGCAATTTGCAAAACTGTATTTTAGAACTCATCAAAATTGATTTAGATATGGATCTTCTGATTTGTGCCACTCCCAGTTCATGCTTTTTGCATGTATAGCATCCTTCTGAATGGCATCATGGAGCAGAATGCTTCTTGAAGAATTGAGGCCTAGTTTTGACTTTTGAGTAATTCATCTATTTGCGAGTGTGTTGATCTGGGAAGCCAGTGAATCAGATAATCTATTCGAACCATGCGCCTGCCTTTCTTTCATCATCCTGGACCACTGTAACCTTGAGCTTGTCATTTTTCTGCATGAAATTGTTTCAGGCTTGCTCTTGAGCAGTAGTCATTCTGCTGAAACAAACTCAGCTTCTATGTCATTTTGACAAGCTAAACTCAGCAATTAACTTGACCTTGTCATTTTCAATAACTATAAGACTTGGGATTCAATGACACACTCTAGTAGATTAGATGGACATTTGCATTCTCTTACTTTCTTTTATCTATCCCTATCAAATTCCTCTCATTCTTTCTAGACATGATCATAGACAACATAAAACTATTTTTAGCCTGATTTTCAATGTTAAGCAGGTATGGAGTTTTAGAGGAAAAACATTCATAAATGGTGAGTGAATGCAAAATCCCTTAGTCTGATCATTGTAATATAAAAGGATTTTCAATCTTTTGACCACATCTCATTTCCCAAAAAAATTCAAGAACACCATTTAACTGAGTAGGCTCTCTGTAAAATTTGACACTTTTCTATTTTGACTATGATAATGCCCTTCATCTCAGGTATGTTGCTGTTGGGAATGAGCCATTCCTCACTAGCTACCAGGGTCAATATCAGTCCTTTGTCCTCCCAGCTCTGGTCAATGTGCAGCAGTCCCTAGCAAGAGCCAACCTTGGCAGCGTTGTGAAGGTTGTAGTTCCCTGCAATGCTGATGCATATGAATCTTCACTTCCATCCCAGGGTGCTTTCCGACCTGAGCTGTCTCAGATTATCACCCAGCTCGTGTCCTTTCTCAACTCAAATGGCTCCCCCTTCATTGTCAACATTTACCCTTTTCTGAGTCTCTACCAGAGTGCCGACTTCCCTCAGGACTATGCATTCTTCGATGGAACTTCTCACGCAGTTGTAGATGGTCAGAATGTTTACTCCAACGCATTTGATGGCAATTTGGACACCTTGGTTGCAGCACTCAATAGAATTGGCTATGGCCAAATGCCCATAGTGATCGGCGAGGTGGGCTGGCCAACAGATGGTGTTCTTGGTGCAAATCTCAGTGCTGCAAGGGCCTTCAACCAGGGCCTGATCAACCGTGTTCTAAGCAACAAAGGAACTCCACTGAGACCAGGAATCCCACCTATGGATATCTATCTTTTCAGTCTACTGGATGAGGAGCAGAAGAGTGTTCTTCCTGGGAACTTTGAAAGGCATTGGGGGATTTTCTCTTTTGATGGTCAGGCTAAGTACCCTTTAAACCTTGGACTGGGCAGCAGGTTATTGAAGAACGCCAGGGACGTTGAATACCTACCATCAAGGTGGTGCATTGCAGACCCATCTCATGACCTTTCAGGTGTTGCCAGTCACATGAAGCTTGCATGTAGCATTGCAGATTGCACTACACTGTCATTTGGTGGGTCATGCAATGGGATTGGGGTGAAGGGGAATATTTCATATGCTTTCAACAGTTACTATCAGTTGCAGAAACAAAAGGAGCAGAGTTGTGATTTTGATGGGCTAGGAATGGTCACGTTTATTGATCCTTCGATTGGTGAGTGCCGATTCCTTGTTGGGATAAGTGACAACAGTTCAGAAGCCACATTTGGTTTTAGGAACTTGATTGGTGTATGGGCCATGAGCTTGTGTGTGTTTTCAGTTATGAGAATTTTGGGTTCTGTCTAATGTGGGAGAGAAGGTTTCTTAAGTGGGGTTTTGTTAATTTCTTCCACCTCTGAACCTTGTGTAAGTTATTTTTAGATACAGGAGGGACCGGGACTGGGAAAGAACCAATCGTTCATGCTAGATCCATCAGTTATGGATGTGCATCTAGAATCCTTCTATTCAGTCAGGAAAGGAACCAGTGCATCACATCTGTCTTCTTTTTATGTATTTGCTCAATTTGAGCTTGTATCTCTAGATTCATTTATATGAGTAAGTGCCAGTCATTAGCACTATATGGCAGGCCGTATCCATTTGGGCTTTGTATCTATACTCTTAGAACAATCTGTACCGATTGGAGATCTCTTTAATGATATCTTTACCGCATGAGTTCATACCATTAATTCATGTTCGCTTATGCATATATGCAATTTAGGGAAGATTTTTTTCTGTATCCACAACATTTGACTATTATTGATTTTGTACTTTTAACATTTCAAAAATTCCCTTATCACATACAACATTTCACCCTCAATTCCTCAAATGCCCATGTCATCAATCTTAGCCTAAAGGGAATGCAGAAGTCGAGTGCATGTACAAATGTTGATTTTGCTCCTACGTCATTAGACACAATAAATTATTGCTCTATTTCTATTATAATTTAAACAAAAAATATATTAGATCTATCTATAAAAAAATATGATAGGGATACCATTTGGAATCTTTTATATATATATATATATAGAGTGTGGGGACAAAATCAATATTTTTGCATGCGTTTAATGGTTGTTTAAGCTGAAATTGATGACATGGGCGTCTAGGGAATTAGGAGTGAAATATTGTGAGTATGGGGGTGGAATTTTTGAAATGTTATGGGTATGAAAAGCATAATATCCAAATGTTGATGTTATCGGTACGAGAAGAATTTTCGGTATAATTTATAAATAGTAGAGGGTAGACTATCCCGCATGTGTGCGTTCCTATGCATTGAACAGACAAAATTATGGAACTTCTCCCGTTCAAATATAATGGTTTCAAGATTCAGTTGAGTCGGCAGTTATGAAGCTCGACGAAAATGAGTTTTCTTGTAGTGTCGTAAATAATTATTTGACCACAATATTTGACTGATTAAAGGTAATGGCATGGGGTCAAATGCAACCAATTTTCGTATTACTTCCAACCAAATTTCACATTATTTGTGGGTGTTTACATTTGGCTACCAATTGTCATTGCTATTTTGCTACAATTAACATTGGAATTTGGTTGTATATATAATCAAATGCAAGTAAAATATAAATTTGGCTGCGAAAAGGTAGCCACTTGTAGTAACTTCTGTTATAACGTATTTGCAACATTAGGGAACTTCACCAGTTGTGCTATACCGGTGCTGACAAGTTGAATGAATATTTTAACTTTAGGAAAATTCTTAAATTGTTTAATCTAAAGCAATTTCTTTAGGAGCATCATCATCATGCTTAGTAATGACCTTATGATAGTAGATCTAAAATGTTTGTTTTCTATATCTTCGAGAAACTTAGGACTTAGAGAAAATTCTAAAGTGATATTTATATGCAAACATAGCACTACTATAGACTATTCATTAATATTTTTAATAAATATGGGCTTTTATTGTATCAACTTTTTGTTATAAATGCATATACTATCCTATGTTAGCAAAAAATTTGTAATGAAGATTTCGAAATTTTTGCCTTTTCTCAATTTTTTTTTTTTTTGTTTTTACCGATAAAATTTTCATTAAAATGATATATCTCAGATATTGTTACGGAATGAGTTTTTTTTTGGGAATGTAATATCCATCAGTCTGTATTCCCTATCTTTCCCATCCTCATTTGAACAAGCCTTGCACTATTTATCGACTGGACTAGGACGCCTTGTATAAGATCACTCGGTGAATATGTTAATAAATATTGGTTGACGTAATAAATTTTAGAGCCATGTCGTTGAATATGTTTGTCAATAGGAATGGGGAGAACCCTTATAGAAAATATTCAAAAAACGGAAAATAAAATAAATTTCAAATTTATGAAGTTACAGCAGCCCCGTATCATACTTCAACATACCCAGTTTTGTGGTTCGTTGGCTCGGATGAGGCATGCTATCATTGGCCGGGGTAAAAATAAAAATTATATATATATATATATTTATAAGTTTTTGCTTTTTTTCGCTGAACTATTAATCAAGGTCTATTTATATAGAAAAATGATTTTATAAAATATGATTATATTCTAATATATATATGTAAATAAACCCAAGCATTTTCTCTAATTTACACATAAATATATCTATGAGTTCCACTTCTATAGTATTATTATAATATGTGTGTGTGTGAATGAACCCAAGCATTTTCTCTAATTTACACATAAATATATTTACGGGCTCCACTTCTATAGTATCATTATAGAGAAATTGTTCCATTCGACCCCTCCATTTTTAACATGTTGTTGATTTAATATAAAATTTAATCCATTTATTATATTTAACGTCATTTGCTTAACTAGGAGAACAAATTTCATTTAAATCAAATATATGCATTAGCTAAATTTGCTTTAAAGTAAATATATTTGTATGTAAATTAAAAAATTAATTCGATCTATTTACATATATATTATAATATAAGTAATGATATTTTAGATAGTTTAAATTGTGAAAATAATAATTAAAATTTGATAGTTAATATTAAACTATTTTGTTATATTGATTTTATATATTTGTAAATAGGGCTCATATATACTAATACTAAACAAATGAAAAGATTTTAATAATAATATAAATGATATTAAATATGATAGATTGAGTGTATTTTCATCAATTATTAAGATTTTTAAAATGACTAAGGTTACATTGAAGATGAGTTTTAAAAGCACAGCTCAATATCTACTTTAAGCAAATTTAGCCCGTGCGTATATTTGATTTGTAAGTTGGTCTTTCGGCAAAACAAATGATATTAGATATAATACATAGATTAGATTTTGCATCAATAATTAATGTATTAAAAATGGAAGGATTACATGGAACCATATGTATTCCCCCACTTAATTTATAAATTAAATATGTAGATTATTGTGTTTAAGAATTTTTAAAATGACGTGAGTATAAGAGAAATAATGGATAAACGTTATCATTGCACAAGCAAAATAATAGTTAAATGTTATGAAAACACATGAACTTTTTCTTAATAATAATAATAATAATAATGAGTCCGGCTTCTATACATCTGGACTTACCAATTCACTTCGATACTCTCGTCTAGTCTAGGTCATATTTTGATAATTTTGTTAAAACCAATTTATCCATTATATTTAATACCATGTATTTTATTTAGATATCAAAAATTATCTCAATCCATAACTCCTATCATTCTCAAAATTAATAATCACTTAAGAGTGACTTCAAATTCATTAAAAACAATTTATTTATAATAAGGACTCATGATATCTCAATTTAATATCTAAAATATTTACAATATTCATCCTACATAGATTAATGATTTTATAGAATTTTACAATATTCTAAAACTTTGATATATGGATTTAAGTGATTTTCTAAAATTGTATACAATTCGATACATTCTTGGAAGATGTAACATACTCATACATCCCATTACTATGATTATTGGTAGTTAAATAAAATAAATAGTTTTAAATAAAATGAATGGATTGAATTTTAAAAAAATCATCAAAACAGGGCTACAGTAAATCGGAATACCCAAGTAAGTTAGGCCTATTTCCGCTACTCGTCTAAAGGGGATCCAAGGCTCGTCTCATGAATCTAATATCAGACTTTCCTAGGTTTAAATTTTTTATTTTCATCTTTTCGTCGGCATCAATCCATCACTAGAAAGGTCGTTTTGAAGCCCATTGTCGAATTCTCAAAACAACTTTCTTCAATTCCTCCACAAAAGAAGCACGATTGATTCTTCCTTGAGAAAGTTCGATCCGGCGATATTGGCGTTGAATCCAGAGGTCAAACAGGCCGTTTCAGCGACTTCTGTGACCGAATTGACAATTAGCGGCTTCGAGTGAGACGAACTTCACCGCCGCCATTATCGCAGCTCCAAGCCATTGCTTCTTTCGGGTTGTGGATTCCCTTCTTCTTCGTCTTAACTTTCAACCCACAATCTAGCACGATTTGTCCATCTCCGCGCCCTGCGGTGTCTCAAAAGTGCGTTTCAAACCCACTGCCAATTGCTTCGTACACTGGAAGAAGAACGACAGGTGCATGGAGAAAGCCGTCGAGAAAAGTATTCATGTGCAACATGAGAACTCACAAGCTTCACTATATAAGAATCTGTGGCTCGAGGCTGAAGCTGCGTTGTGCTCCATCAAGTGTGAAGTCGCCCAGTTGAAGAAGAAGACAGATAAAAATATACAGCACCTCCTGGAAGATTCTAATCCTCGCCCAAAAATATCCGAGAAGTCAACAGGTGTAGATGAAGTCACAGCCACCGATGAGGAGGTGGACGATGCTGAGTCCTCCGTGGTGGCTAGATTCAGGGTTCTGAAAAGCCGGATCGATTCTTTGAAGTTCCCAATTAAGGTGAACCATCAAAAATAGCCAGTTCAAGTTGTCCCTGGAAGGGAAATTGAGTGCAGCGAGGCATGGCCATTTATCACAGATCCATCTGGGGGCAGATGTCTGCCAGTTGGAAATAACTATGATGAGAAGCAGTGTCTTCTGCAGGGATTCATGGGAGAGAAATGTCCAGGCACTTCTGATGCTACAGAGGAGCGGGAATTGACGGATGGATTTCGTTTCCATGTTGCTGATCTGACTGCAAATCATCCATACATGGGAGGACGCACCTGTGGTGGTTATTTCCAAACCAGTGGGTATGAGAGCCCATCATCTGATTGGGAAAATGTTTTAGAGGAGGACCTTAACCTTAAATGGCAGTGAGACCATTCAATGTTTCTGAAGTGGTGTGTTTGCCTGACGTTAACTGTAAGTAATTGCATGGAAGATATATCTAAGCTTTCTCTATGATGGTTCATCCATCGCCAAAAAAAATAATAAAACAAATCAATAAAATTTCTTTTCTTTCTCCACTTGTCTATCTTCTTATCTACCTGTCTACATCAAGCAGCAGACGTGAGAGATCCCCTTGAGAAGATCAGGGATCCCTTCTATATATTAATTAATATATCTGAACTCTGAAGCACAATTGCTTTCACGCACTAAAATGGCTTCGAGATTTCAAAAATTGGTAATCATCTAAAGATAAAATCCAAGTGCTCTTTTAATTAATTATTTACTTCAAACACCCAGAAGATTGGTGCAGACCTAGAAGATTAATTATAAGTATATCACAGATGCCGGGAAATGGTGCAGGCAATTAGGATTTGGAATTGGTATGGGGAGAGCTCAAGACTGTCCTTGAGAGAACATACACATGTATGGGAATTGGGATGGTGAGAGCTTTCAAAGCACACCATGTCAATCCACCCAACAGAGCTGAGCCTCTGATTGCACACTTAGTTCTTAAAGATCAAATCACTTCTTGTCATCAGATTGCCTATCTTATTCTCTAAGAAAAAATATTTCAAAACTCAAATTTTGGTATCAACCTGCCCAGCGTGCATTGAAAGAAGAGGGATGTTATTGTGATTTTTTTTTTTTTCTGAAGTGGATTGTGCATTCAAAGCATGCCATGTCAATCCACCCAACAGAGCTGAGCCTCTCGCTCTGATTGCACAACTGATTCTTAAAGTTCAACTCACTTCTTATCATCAGATTGCCTATATTAATTATCTATGATAAAAATAATTCAAAACCCAAAAGTTGGTATTGACTTGCCCAGTGTGAATTCAAAGAAGAGGCACGTTATTTTGATTTCATCGGCAGAGTTTGTGCATTGTACATCATATCTTGAAATGATCCTGAGCAGATCCCCCATCAGATCATCACAACTTGAAATGACCTAGAGCAGATTTCCCGTTAAGTCCCTTTGAATTATAGTAACTGTTGAAGTCTGCCACTGTAGTTCCCTTATATTTTGGGGGATCGTCCTCAGACACAAGCTCTTTGAGCGGGCTATAAACTCTCTGTGACGGAAAGAAATATGTGCTGAAGAAACAAGCAACTGATACCCTTGGGCCCACATGATTGGCCACCACCCTATGATCCACACTCTTGAGCTCGTCATTAGACACGAGCTGCACAAATACAAAAATGGCAATTAAACAAGAGGATGAGAACATTTAGATATCCATAAACAACTATGATCAACTTTAGGCTCTAGCTTGTTTGTCTACTCTAATTTGGCTTAGTATCCAATTTTTTAAAATTAAACTATGATCAACTTTAGGCTCTAGCTTGTTTGTCTACTCTAATTTGGTTTAATACCCAAGTTTTTTAAATTGTAACAACAGACACAATAAAAGCATGGATTAGATAGCAGCCTAGTGGTAAAGATATATTTCTTTCAAATACATTAGATCCACATTCAATTGAAAGAGCATATATTAACTGATTCTCTATAAGATAAGCATATGCTGTGATGGTTGTCATGGAATGGACTTTCTTGACAAAGATTTTTCAATGCTTAATTGAACATGTACTTTACTCTCTCCTAGTTTTTTTTTTTTAATCATATTCACTTTATAGACTTCCTCTCCTATATTTTTTTTGTTAACATTGCTAAACTAGTCCTATGAAAATTTCAGATTATTTCTTATGAGAGTGAGAGACCCTCTAAATTAATTTGCAGAGTTATATATACTAATAAGTATATATTTATATATATGTTGAAGAAATAAATATATATTTTGAATGACATGTATTCCTGTTAGCAGCTGAAGATATACATAATAGGGCAATATCCCATTTAGGATGACATAAGCTTACATATTTCTATGAGATTTTTTGATTTCTTGCACAGAACCAAGTGAAGTAAAAACATTTGATGTGAGAGAGTAAAAAAGAGCAGGTGTATCTTCAAAGCATATATAGTTATATACCTGTAGGAGATCTCCAACGTTCATAACAAGAGCTCCATGAACTGGGGTGACATCTACCCACTGATCTTGGTGTAGGACTTGCAGACCACCAATCTGGTCTTGAAGGAGAATGGTAAGGAAGCTGGGGTCTGAGTGGTGAGTGGCTCCAAGGGTGAGTTCTGGCTCAGGGCATGGAGGGTAGTAATGAAGAGCAATAGCATGACCTTCAGCACATCCCATGTCATTGAGGTGGGTGGTGGGCAGCCCTAGGGCCTCTGATAGTAGCTCAAACAGGGTAGTGCCCAACTTTTTGAGATGCTTAGAATACTCCATCGTTATATCCCTGTGAATCAAAATTAATCGTAGTGTTAAATGACAGTGCCAAACCGATGAACATTCAAGCCTTTTGATTATACGACATTTCAAAATTGGCACTTCTTTAGGGTTTGTCAAGTCTGCGGAATTAAATAAAAATAGAAAAGATATTTTATTGAATTCTTCAAGCTAAGGGATATGCTTGCAGCATTGTTGAAACTAAGGGCTGTCGGAATTTCCAAGGCTTAATTTAAAACACTCTACCACTTACAGGGTCTATCTTATGAATATTCAAACTACTTAAAGGGTCTCATTGACGTGCAATTAAGCATAATGAAAAGGACTAGTTTGCTTTCCTGCATTCAATAATTTACCCAGTGGGTATATAGATTTTTTTTTTTTTTTTTAATGATCGAAACATATATACCTGCAAGCTGCTGGCAAATCCAAAGGATCCAATGGCTTGGGAGCCACGACAAAGTATAAAGTGTCCCTCCAATTGGCAGCCTCGGATTTATACAGATCGAAATTGCTGGAATACAACACACTCTTCCCTGTGTCACGGGTGTAGTACTCCATCTTCACCTCCTGCGGCTGCTCAAAGAACCTAACAACACTTTCAAGCACCCTCTCCAAAACATCCACTCCCACCCCATGATTCACCACTTGGAAGAAGCCCCACTTGGACGACGCTTGCTGGATCTTGTCGATGATCTCCGTGCGTTGTCGTAGATCGCCATCAAGCACTCCTTGCAAATCTATGGTGGGAATTTGCAGCTGACCAGAGTTCACAACATAGGTACTAGTACTACTCTCGGTCATTTCTTCAGGTGGGATGATGAAAATGCGTGGGATCTTGGAGATGCCGGCGTCGACTAGTCCTTTGACGCCGGCTTTGGTGTCATCGAAGGCCTTGAGCTCTTTCTGCCGGTCATAATCCGACGTTACGTCTGCCATTTGAATCTTTTTGGTCAGATTTTAAGAAACTGGCTAGCTGGGGATGAATGCCAGTAGAGATAGAGAAGAAGGTTGGATATGGATGATGGATTAGCTCTAGATTATATAGATAATATGGAGAAGGAAAACGACTTGAGGAGCGTGGAATTTTCTACGAGATATATATCCAATTTGTAAAAATGGGTGTAAATGATTGCATAATTCATTTTGCATCCGTCAATGTTATATTCCATGCCCTCATCTGGTGGAATTTCCGTCCGCTGCGCGATCGGAGGCGAGGGGTGTATTTTGAGAAAAAAACGCCGAGTTGTCATCTAGCGCATATTTCTTTTAATTCTTTTTTAAAAAAAATTTATATAACGGTTAATCTAAGTGTATTTAATATATAAATATATATATATTAAGTTTTACTATTTTAAAAATATATTTTTTGAATTTTTTAAAATTAGTATACACAAGTTTTATTATTTTTGGAGATTTGTATATATTTTTTGGATTTTTAAAAATTAGAAGCATTGATTTTAAAAATCGAAAAATATATAAATTTTTTTAAAAAGTAAAACTTGATACACATGTTAAATGCACTTAGACTAATAGTTATATAAAAAAATTTCAAAAAAATTTCAAAAATTGAGTCAAATACACCGCATGCACCAAGATTACATTTAAAAATGCTCCAAAAGCGTCAGTCGAAGTCGGACGCAGGTGCATCGGTTAGGTGACGTCTTTATCTTTATTCTATTTTTAAAGTTTTTTATGTTGTCCTAATTTAGATTCATTAACATATATATATTCGATGACAGTAATACCATATAGAATCATTTATCACATCGTAATGATATTTCAGATGATTTAGATATCGAAAATACTACTTAAAATTAATATTTAGTATTAAATTATTTTATTATATTGATTTTACACATTTGAAGATGAGCTCATATACCGTGACACTGGAGAAATGAAATGATTTTAATGATAATATAAAGAATCGTAAATATAATAGATGAGGTGAATTTTATATTAACTGTTTAGATATTAAAAATGAAGAGATTATGTAAAAAAGGAGTTTCACAGAATTATCCCCATGTGCGCACCTGTATATATATTAAACTCATTGTGTTACCAGGTCTTAAAATAAACTGTTTTTGGATTTTTAAAAAAATACAGCAGCTAATTCATATTATGCAATTGATTTTTTGGAAATTAACATTTTTTATGAAACAATTAGACAGAGGAGGCAACTAATGCAAATGACGTGATTAAAAACTAAATGTAGCAGCTAATGTGTGATTTGAATAAATATTGTTTTAAATGCAGCAGCCAATGCACGAAGTGATTTGAAAAAAAAAAAAATTCTTTTTTTAAAAAAATGCAGGAGTTAATACATGTTATACAAGTGTCGTGATAAAAAAGAAAATGCAGCAGCTAATGCGTTAAACGACGTGATTAGAAATTGAACTCTCTCTTTTTAAAAGAACGCAGACGTTATTGCAAATGACGTTATCGGAAGATTTTGGAAAAAATGCAGCACGTAAAATGTATGCTATGGTAAATGACGTGAAAGCTTGAATATGTATACCATATGGTGAATGGCGTGATGGCCAAAAGATGCCTGCTATGCACCTTTTAATGGTGACTTGGTGGTCTATTTATAAGTTCGGAGATGGTAAAAATTTCAAGAAGATAACTTCAAAAATTCTGTAAAATTTAACCAACTTCATTTTGTAAATTGGAGCGAGGAAGAGGGCCTTCCTTGCCAATTTTCATGCCCATGGGGCCAACTAGTACTAGCTGTGGATAGTTGCAGGGCCAGCTGTGTAAATTCCTCATTTTTGCCGTATCTTTTCTTCTTTTTTTTTACATTAATTTTTAATGAGATTCATTTAGCTTGCTGAGGAATCTTAATCACTTTAAATGCTTAGATGTTCACTTGTACCTCCTGGAGCTTTTGTTTTTCTTTTAGAGTGGTTTGATTTAATGTATCTTAACTAATTAAAAACTCATGAAATCTTACTTAGTGGTTTGATTTAAACTATTTAACACATTGCCCTTGACCCATTTGGCTTGAGAAAAATATTCTTTGTTTTGTCTTGAGTATAAATTACTCTTAATCGTTGATATGGGCTCGTGATTGTTGCTTCCAAAGTAGACTTGAAGGCATTGAAAGCCCATTGATTTCTACGTAAAACGTTGGACTTCTAAGTACCTAGGCTAGTTTTAAAATGTCAATCTCAAAAAAGGGTTCATTATTTTCTAGGTGGGCTATTGACTTTAGATAGAGAAATATATGCATCTTTATATGTATAAAAATAAAAAAATATCTTATTTATTTTAGAGTAACCAAAAAGGTTGACTTATAAATATTCTACCCAATTTGCACTTGGAGCCCTGGCCCCTGCAGTCTTCACCCTAGCAAGGAAAAGCTGTCATGTTTTGATTGGACATCTTCTGCAACTTCATTAATTGTATATATCATCAACAATGTTTTTTTTCAAAACATATATTTAATTTGTTGATTATAAGGGAATTATTGTAATTTAAAAAATTAATTAAATTATTCTTTTTATGTTAATTTCGAATGAGTTTAACCAACTTTTAAATCTTGCTAAGTCCTGGCCCCTTTCAGCCGAACTCGTCAAAATCTTAGGTAAGAAACCTCCAACCCACCATACTCCTCAGCTTGTTAGACCATTGGCCCATAAAACCTGTCAAGTTGATAGCCCATCAAACAAGCCATCAGACATTGTTGTCAAAAATCTCATAGGCCAACTGGGTCTTCTCCCAGTTGGTCCGTGCCCAGGATGTCAACAGCGCGGGCTCTTGCATGGGAGTATAGCTTTCCACCCAGTTTGTGGTGGTCTAATTGATGGAAGTTCATCTCCCTTTGTTATAGGTGGAGCTTTGTCTCCACAGAGGATTTGTCGGAGCTTAGTGTTTCTATATGAAAGAGCTTTACTTGTAATATCAATATGATAATGTGATATTGTAAATTACCAATAAATAAAAAAATTCACATTAACACATGTAGCAACTTGACATCCAAAAAAAAAAAAAATTCCAACAACTTTTACAAAATTTTTAAAGGTTTCCCGTGAAATTTTTTAAAAAACGTTTATGAATCCAAACTACCCACTGTGTTTGTTAATATTTGCTTAGATAAGATATAGAAATCACCTCAGTTGGAAAGTATATGTGCTGAGGTAGTCAAATAAAATAGATTTAGTTGCAAAAGCTCCTACCATTTGTTGCAACCGAAAATATTTTTCCCACAAAAGCTTGCTGTAGGCTGCTAAATTCTTTTTTGCAAATAGTCATTTACAGTAAACTTCATTACTGGTTGCCAATGGTTGATAAAATGTTACCAACGTCATTTATCTAAATGAGAACACCTCGTAATGCATGCATATCATATTACATAGTGCATACATTTTCATGGTAAAGCATCCTTCTCTTCAATTTTATTGTAGTACACATGTAATTAGAAGGGTTGGAATGTGCTTCTCAAATAATCCTGAGACAGAAATGGATTAGTGATTGCATTCAAATTAAATAACATGGATCTACCCACTTCATCCCAATGAGACTTCACAGCTTATAGTGGTCCAAAGCAGATTTCCCATCAAGTCCCTTTGTATTGTAATACGTCAAAAAGTCTGCCACTGTAGTTCCTCTGTATTTTGGGGTATTTTCATCAGACAACAGCTCTTCGATTGGGCCATAAACTCTTTCTGATGGGTAGAAATACGTGCTGAAGAAACAGGCCACAGATACCCTTGGGCCAACACGATTGGCCAGCACTCTATGCTCCACGCTTTTCAACTTGTCATTGGACATAAGCTGCTCAAACACAAAATGTAATCAAAACAGGAAAAAGAAAATCTTGTTACGAGAACATGGGTAATTTGCATATATACCCATATAATTTGACGCTAATTGCAAATATACTCATGTAGTTTCACGAAATACGTATCACTCTTACATAGTTTTACCAAAATTGCGTATTACCCCCACGTCGTTACCTACCGTTAATATCTGACGTTATATTTTGAAAAATGATAAAAATGCACTCATCCGTAGTTTCACGAATTGCATATCACCCCACATAATTTCACCAAAATTGCATATTATCCCGTAAAACTAAGTATACCAATGAAGACATTGTCGTCATTTTTCAAAATATAGCGTTAGATATTAACAGTAGGTAACGGTGTGAGAGTAATACGCAATTTTGGTGAAACTATGGTGTGTTTGGCAATTTAGAAAAGTTGTCAAGTTAAAACTTTTCAATCCAAAACTTTTCACTCTCCATAACTACTTTTTTTTTAATTATTTTTTACACAACTTTCTATACAACAACTCTACTTTTCATTCATTTCTACACAACTATCAATACAACTAACCTATTTATTTTAAATTTATTCTCTTTACTCCTCATTATTACCCCTACAATATCACATCATTTTCTACTGATTTCACAACTTTACATAAAAAACTTTTCATCAAAAGTTTTACAACTTCCCAAACACACCCTATATAAGGGTAATATGCATTTCGTGAAACTACGTGGGTATGTTTTGCAATTAGCGTCAAACTATGTAAATATATATATATAGGGAAATAATCCAGTGCATGCGACTGCACGGTGCAGTTCATGCACTGTGGGCCCCACTTGATCATAAATAGAAAATCCACCCCACCCATTGTATTTAGAATTGTTCACTTTATTAGCATATCAATTTTCATCCAAATCCAACATGTGTATAGTTCCCGTTTTAAAATAGTGCAAAATCAACGTAATAAAATAGTTTAATATAAATATCAAGTTTATAGTGGTTTTTTTAATATCTAAACCGTCTAAAGTATGATTTATATATGGATAAATGAGTATATAAAGTTTCATTACAATCTAATATGTGTGAGGTCCATGTTACAGCGGACTGCACAGGATCGGATCTCATATATATATAAGCAAATTACCGGATATTTTATGAAGATTCAGATTTACACCAATATCTCTTTTAAAAAGAAAGTTCGTAATTAATAGAGATTTTATGATTTCTTAGAATCAGTTGTATATGTTAGAAGATTTTTATTATTATTAGTATGTGATGCCCAAAGAATCTCCAAAGAAGATGAACTACTACAATATTATTTATGTAACATGATCGATGTTGTCTATTTTGCAAACATATATATACCTGTAAAAGATCTCCAATGTTGACAACTAGAGCTCCATGGATTGGGGTGACATCCACCCATTGATCCTGATGGAGGACTTGCAGGCCACCGATGTGGTCCTGTAGTAGGACGGTAAGGAAGTCGGGATCAGAATGGTTGGTGGTGCCAAGGGTCAGCTCTGGCTCAGGACATGGAGGGTAGTAGTGATAAAGTAGACTGTGACCTTCACCACATCCCATCTCATTGAGTTGGTCGGTGTGCAGCCCAAGCGCTTCTGATAGTAGCTCAAACAAGGTTCTGCCCAATCTCTCCACATGCTTTGAATACTCCATGGTTATGTCCCTGCATGAATCCCAATACCACATGAATGCCCCTGCACCTACGCCTGTTCGGCTACTCAAAACTTGAAATCCAACTTTGGAATTTTTAAAAAATTTCCTCATTTCCCAATCAAATCTTTCATGTCTAAACTTATGACAACTCCAAAATTTTTTTTTTTTTTTTTTTTCATTCTTTATATTTTACATCTTCCCAATTCCCATACATATTTCCGCATCTCTCTACCACAATAACTCTCCTTTTCAAATTCTCAATCGACTCTTTCCAATTCCAGTAACCGAAAACTCCTTGACAAATAAATTCCAATCACAGACTTCCTCTGGCCCTTTATTGCTTATTTACAATTTTACTTGCCATCAGTAGTACAACATGCAATTGGGGTTTGCAAATTAGGCCCCGCAATTTCCTTAATTGCAAATAAAAAAGCTGTGGGTCATTTGCACAAATACGAAATGGATAAAAATATAGTCTGAGAATTTCATGGACGAAATATGAAATGGGCTAAATTTAGTTCACTGCACATAGAATTATTTCAAATTTCATATCTAAAATTTTCATACTATAATTTTTTTATTGGTATTTTATACAACAACTAATATTATAATCAACTACATTTACGAATCTCAGATCATGCAGTAATGCTTTTTATAAACACCCCCATAGTGGGGGTTGTACGCGCACCTGCTCAAGGTAGGACAGGGACTTTCAAACTCACGTATGTGTATTCGTTGCTGATGGAGTTATCACTGGGCCAACGCCACAGGGGCCTCAAACTATAATTTAAAATAGACCTTGAAAATTTTTCATCACTGCGAATTACTATGTGTGTTATGGGTATATATATAGCAGTCCATTTAAGTTTCAAAATACTGCAAAATAGACTTTGTTAATTATAGATGCAAAGAGATCATGTATTTTGCGGATTAAACTATATAATTTGCATATTTTTACATTTGAACCCCGAACAATATTTGTTAAGTAGCATGTAAATAAGAAGTGTTATAAATTATTGAAAAATGCTAAAAGTACCCGCTTATAAAGTCACTTTTCTTCCTCATTTAACCGATGATCACAACCATGGAGGGTTCGGTTCACAAAGGTTTGAAACTTCTACATTCTATTGGGATGGAAAAATGCTTTTAAAAAAAAAAAAGAAGTAAGTAATTATGTAGACTTGTGATCTATTATGCAAAAACCCTAAAATTCCCAATCAAAATAAATAAATAACTTACCGGCAAGCTGCTGGCAATTCAAGAGGATCCAACGGCTTGGGCGCCATGACACAATACAAGGTATCCCTCCAATTCGCCGCCTTGGATTTATAGAGATCGAAATTGCTTGAATATTTCACATTCTTCCTCTTTTCATCACGGGTGTAGTACCCCATCTTCATTTCCTGGGCCTGCTCAAAGAACCTGACCACACCTTCAAGCACCCCATCCAACACATCCACCCCCACCCCATGATTCACCACTTGGAAGAAGCCCCACCTCGACGATGCCCGCCGAACCTCGTCGACGATCTCCGCCCGCCGATCGCGATCGACTCCTTGCAAATCTATGGTTGGAATTTGAAAGTGAGCTGAGTCTGCAACATGGGTGTTGCTCACTTCCTCAGCTGGCCTAATGAAAATGCTTGGGACCTTCGAGACACCGGCGTCCACCAGACCCTTGACTCCGGCTTTGGTGTCATCGAAGGCCTTCAGTTCCTTCAGCCGATCGTATTCTGCCCCATTTGCACTGGGGAAGTGTCCGGCGCCAGCGAAGGCCATGATAGCTAGCCAGACCAAGTGGAGGAGGTTGGAGGACTGCCCGGAGAGAAGAATATATTGCTATCAAAGTGGTTGTTGGCCCTTGGCACTCGTATCATGTGCATCGTCTGCAACCGAGGTGTTTGGTCGCACTCCGCCTGGGGAACGGCTGTGAGTTGGGAACTTTCCCAAAAAAAAAAAAATAATAATAATAAATTATTATTATTATTATTATTATTATTATTATTTTGGTTTTATTTTATTTCTGTATTTACAACTCAACCAAATACGTAATCCTTTCCAAAGCTCATGTAAATATAACTATATTGCTAAAAAATAGCTGCAAATACGTTGTACCAAAAATGAAAAATAAACTCTCCGGCCTGAACCTTGCCACCCGCTATAGTTGGGGGTTCAGGTTCAATGCACCCGGTCAACGCTCTTGGGTGTACTTCACCTATTTTTTTATTTTTTTTTGAATATAAGTATATTTTACATGTGTATAAATTTTTACTATTTTTGAAGATTTTTAGATATAGGTATATGCGCCCAGGAGTATTGAGGCTCAATGCACCCGGGAGCGTTGAGTCTCAATGCTCCCGGGTGTACTTCACCCGTTCTTTTATCTTTTTTGAAAAAAAATTTACAGAAATGTTAACCTAAGTGTATTTAATATGTATATAAATTTTTACCATTTTTGAATATTTTATATATTTATTTCAGATTTTTTAAAATCAGTAGCATTTAATACACATGTTAAATATACTTATATTAACAAGTTCATGAAAAAATTTTAAATTTTTTTTTAAAAATAGGTATATGCGCTCGGGAGCATTGAGGCTCAATGCTCCCGGGTGCATTAAACCAAAACCCTATAATTGGGTGCTGTTATATACTCCTAATATTTTTTTTATTTTATAAAATGTCACAACTAATATTACAGTTAATTACATTCACAATCCTTATAATATGAACGGAATTTTTCAACACATCCCTGTACTTAGGGAAAATTGATATGAATTTTTATATACATTTATTCTATGTAGACGAATGTAAAAAGTGCCTTTTACATTATTAATAATAATTTTATATGTTTATATATAATTTTTTTTACTTATTTAAAATTATATTAATATTTGATTTTTTATTCCTATCATGAATGGTCTAAGTTATATTTTAGGTAAGATACATCAAAAATTTAAAATAAAAATAAAATAATTTTTTTTTAATAGTTCTCATTGAAAGTGATGCCTTTCTCCTCATGTGCTGGACATCAAGCCGCGGGGGTTACCGCCGACTCCTTGGTAGCTACAATTTTCTATATTTTAACATGTAAGAACTTCATGGTCCTAATCAGTTCCAATCTCTTTTGCATCTTTCTTCCTTCCAATCATATCCTCGCGATGATCCGGCTCAAGAAGATTCATGTGGCCTTTATTTTGCAACATGTGGCAGTGGCAGTAGTGCTTTCCTTAATAATTTTTAATGAAAAATTTTTAGTGCGGAAATTTTTTCGAAATGAAAGAAATAATATACGGAGATGAATCTATAAAAAAAAAAAAATACGAAGAAATGACTAAAACATAAAATAACCATAAATAGTAAAAAAAATTAAATTAACTAATTATCATACTTATGCTGATTAAGAGCTGACAAATAACAATCCAAAAAAATGATGGGTAATCAAGCTCAAATTCATTCTAGAAGAATTAAGTGAAGTGTGTGATGTACAATGCGCCACGTGCGTCTTTGGTGGGGAGAGAGAGAGAGATAGAGTTGCAATTCAATTGCAACGAGCTAACCGGAATTGAATTTGTGGCGTCTATTGGCATGTGTCAATGCTGGATCTACATGAATAATTGCTATATAGTCAAAACTCAGCCCTAGCATTTATTATTTTCTTTCATTCTAGTAATATAAAAGTATTAATTTCTTATATTGTACAAAGTTAAGTAAGAGAAGAAAATATCATCTGTGCTTAGGGCCTCAAATTAGCATTGTCTGATGTGCCTAGATGGACCAGAAACTACATTCGGACTACTAACCTCCTAGATTCTTAAAATTTTATAATCATGCAATCTAAGAAAGTGCTGCTTGTTGGCAGAAACCAAATGAAGGGATTTTGAAATTCAATGTAGATGCTAGAATTGATATTAAAAATAGGAAAATTGGCTTTGGAGCCGTCATTTAGGACTGAAATGGAGCCTTCATTGTGGCCTAAACTTGGTTGTCGCGTGGCCTGATGGACCCAATTATGATGGAGGCATGTGCAATCTTAAAGAGCATGGAATGGATATTTCCACTTCAATATCATAACATTCAAGCGCAAAGTGACTTCCTTTTTTTTTAATTACTTTGCTCAGGAGTGACAATGTCCACTATTACCTACAATCTATGTTGGGCCGAATCAAAAATATGGCTCCCAATGTAGATAATATTCCTTTTTCTCACGTTTTGCGCGAAAGAAATACTACTGCTCATGCATTAGCCAAAATGGCTATGATGGGGGAGGTCATCTGAAAATGTCTAATGGGAAAACTCACCATCTTGTACATTTCAAACATTATTATTTTTATATATAAATTGCCTTTTTAGAGCTTCTAATGGCAATCTCTCTCCAAACTCACAATAGATTTTCTGTGAGGAGTGGAGTTAAGGATTTCCCATTAGAATTTCTTTCTGATAAATAAATAAATAAATATTTTTTAAAAAATTGATTCAAAATAATTTATCTCAGCCGGACCTATTAATCGATTTCTCGGCAAAGAGCCTATTTGCACAAACAATGCAATTCATCTAGCACAGTGACCTCCCACTAAGATAATGATTAGAATTTTTTTTTTATACCGTGAAAGATCTTGTAGGGCTTGCAATTGTATAAAAAAAAAAAAAATAATTTTCATGTACACAACGGAATCCTATCTAAATTTTATGTACTTAATATATTTTATACAATTGTGATCTTCTTAGCCGCTTAGCCCCTTCAAAAACTTATTAATTTTTTTCTTTTTTCCATAAACTTATTAATCTAAGTATATTTAATAGATAAATCAAATTTTAATATTTTTGTAGATATTATATATTTTTAGATTTCTAAATATGGGACTATTTTAGTAATGTTAACCATTAAAAATAGCTAAAATAACCTATGTTTAAAATTTCAAAAAAATATATACGCGCAGCCAAAAATGATAGTACTTTATTTATATATTAAATCTATTTTGATCAAATAGATATTTTTTTATTATCTCAAGATGGCTTCAATGTTTTAAAAATATAACATCTTTTAAGAATATTATATAACTATTAGAATTTTAAAATGACTACAGACAGAGTTTCTTTAGTTTGATAATATACCTTTCAAAATCGTCCATGCACCCCATTTTTCTCCTATGAAATATGAAATATGGTATAATTTTCATTCATTTGGTTTTCCGATTGTTTGGATTTTTTTAATCCAAGCTATCCATCGTATTCTCTTCCATAGATATTTATACAATTATATTTATATATAATCCATAGCTAGTTCAAATACATAATTTTATTCATAATTATATTTTAATATTACAAACTATAAAACTTTTGAATCAATTTATTTTTATATTTAGGTTAAAAAATAGTTTTAAACAAAACGCTTGACCAGGATCTTAAAAATAAAGAAACTTCAGAGATTGCAAATTGCACTTAGTTTTACAAGATAAGAGTCACCAGGGCTTGTTCGGAAACATCAAATATTTGGTTGAGGAGAGACTATAATACATTAAAAATGAAAAATTATATAGAGAACGATAAAAACAAATTTAAGAAAAGAAAAATTAGTAGGAAGAATGTAAAAGAAATAATATAATCTCATCACCTTGGTAGCTAGCTCTGTGCTCCACTGCTCCATACCTTTCTTTAAAAAAAAAAAAAAATTCGCGTTCAAAGGATCATGGTCGAATAAAATGCCAAAGACTAGACTAGATGAACATGATATGACACTTTTTTGGTTGCTAAAGATTACACTCTATTGCCAACTTGAGCCTACTCGTTAAATTGACAGAGTGATGAGGATGTAACAGGCGAACCGCTTTCAGAAATATGCACCGGGAATTTTGAGGAAAATTCAAAGATAACTTTTCAAACCATGGAAAGGGCTTAGTTAGAGACGTACACATACAAGCATTTGCTAAGGTCACAGTATCACCTATTCACCTGCTATTGACGTGCAATGCGCGTCTGCGCACGTTACTAACAAGGCCTTTTTTTTATTTTAAAAAAAAATGTGGATAGGCTTTATCGACCCATCTCTAAGTCTACTCAACATCATCCACCAATTGGGGAGGATGAGGAGATGAATCCACAGGAGTATCATTACCGATAAAAGAGTCTTTACATAGATTTTCAGATATACAATGTGGAGGAGATTTCATCGAAGAGAAAGATAACTCAATATTCCTAATACCAAATTCCACAAGAGCATGAGCCATCTAATAACCTGATCTTAGGGTGTGTGTGAGGTGATGGGATTGGTAAGAAGACATAAATAGTTAAATTTTCTCCACTAAGTACTCCACATAAGATCGAATTGGCCTATCACATGATGTTAGTTGTAATAAAATGTACGACAATATTTTGATAATTCAGATCCGTTCACCACTCTAAAGCATTAAGCACAGCCTATGCCTCCAATACTACCACTGGATCTGGGAATCCATAACCACACCATGTCTTAGCTACAACAAACAAATTATCGTAGTTTCTCACCACAGCCCCAGTCCCCCATTTGGCCAATTGAACATCAAGACTTGCATCATCATTAATCTCCAATGCCCCATGAGGTGGCTTAGTCCATCTCACGTTTTTTAGAAGAGGGATGGGATGAGAAAACAAGAGAATGGACGCCATAGCCCCTTTAGGGACTTTCTGGAAATTCTGGAGGGCTCCCTCCACAAGGTACTTGTTTCTACAGCGTCAAACCCGCCAGCATGTGTAGATGAAGAGAAGGAGAGGACACCGCTATTTAAGAATATCGATGTAGCGAAAAACGCCCCATGGATGAGAAATGTGTGCTTATGAGTGGTTGTATGAGACAAGGATGAAATGCTATCTTGGTTGATGGGCAGTCCCAAAAGAGGTGTATAGAATCTTCTTCAACTAAATGGAAGAATGGGCAGGTGCTACACCTATTGATTCCTCTTCTCAGTAGGTTTGTTTTTGTGGGAAAACTATCCAACAGCAGTCTCCAGCAAAAGACCAACATCTTTTTTAGAAGCTTGAGTTTCCAAATGATTGTTAAAGCTGTGGGAACTACTTGGGGACGCAGAGTGCCGCTAGTTTGATTTCTGTGCTCATTCTCCATATGATATGTGAATTTAACTTGGAATTGTCCTTCACTCTTATCCTTCCAGAAGAGGCAATCTTCAACATCATCTGATTGGACAGTGAATATTCTAAACTTTTCCCCATTCTACATCACCTGTTATCATTCTGATTGCATCTTCTTTCCATCTTTAAGCTTGAGTAACAATAAAAAGTGCCACCTTGGGATCCCCAGATAGTTCCCTTGGAAGTTGGAAGAGTTCCTGCCCATGCTATCATGGACGAGGCCCAACCATCATGAAAGAAACTAATGTTTTGTCCATTTACCACCTTTGTGAAGCAAAGATTTTGCCTTAAGAATGCTCTTCCAAGTGATGGAATCACGTGGCCTAGGTTGGTAGTTCCAAAATTTCCTTTGTGGAAATACCTCACACGAAGGACCTTGTAGTACTGGCTAGGTCGTTACTTGGGTTTGGTAATGTAAAGGGGAAAGGAGCCACGAAAGGGGTAAAATGGAAAAAAAAAAAAAAAAAAATGGAAATTATGAAAATAATATGATATGATAAAGATAAAGTAAAAAATGGATAGCGAATTGTATGAGTAAATGATTGAAATATAAAAATAAAATGAAAAAAAAGTAGAGCAGTTAAAAGTAAATAAAATGAATAAATGAAATTGATGGAAACAAAAAAAATTCCGTCTCCCCGATAACGTAACCAAACGAGTTTGCAAGTTGAAAGCTGCAACTCGGTAAGGCATGAATGCTGACAATTAGCAGGCCTACGCTCGTGGGGTAGTCCACATATTTATGTGAGTAATGGGCCTGAGTCTGTCCAAAATCTTTGAGGTTTAAAATTTTTTCTAGACCCTAATATTGCATAGCTATATTAGCTTCATCAAGGATTTGGGTGTTTCTAAACTGATGACGATAAAAGTAATTATTAGAAAAGAACTAGCTTTATTTTATGCTAAGAAAATTATAAGGTGAATGTTAACCGTCAAACATTTTAATCGACTCTACCAAGAGTTTGTCCTGCGCATAAATTGATTAGCTTTAAACATGGTTTTAAATATAGGGGTTAGGACTAAGACAACTGGATAGTAGTTACTACTCAATAACCTTTTGATTTTTACATTAATTAAAAAGTGATCCACATATCTAACAGGTCTAGCATTACGTATATATGTCAATATATTAATTAAAGACTCTTTTGTATGATCATTGCATGAAATTTGATTTCTTAATTAAATAAATAAATAGTGGAATGGTACTTATATAATAATCAAGGTGGACCCCAGTGGAAATGTTCCATGAATTTGGATTCATTAAAACCGGTTCCATAGGATTGAGACCCTACATTAATATGCTAACCATCACAACAATTATAGATATTTTCCTTTAAAAATGCTTTTTTTTTTTTTTTTTTGCGAGTCTATCCTTGTGCACAGCTCTTTTTATGAAAAGGTAAACAGAATACACCTTTATATTAAATTAAACTGGAGAAGTTATCCTATCAGCATGGGCTAGCAGGCTAGCAAATGACTCACTTAGTTTACCTTAAAAAATTCATGGGGAATAATTTTTTTAATTTTTTCTTCATATATTTGAAATAAATAAGTTTTTTAAGATGGGGCTAAGCGAATCATTTATTTAACTCGGACTAACAAAATCATTCCCCGTTGAATAGATTAACACATATTCCGATTCTTTCCAAGATTTTCTGCACAGAAGTGAAATCTGGATCCTCGAGTTGGGTTGGAAGCAAAAGTAAGGACACGCTAAACAACCATTGACTTACTAATTTCCAGCCAGTTTCAACATTTAATATTCGTGGGGCTCCGAAATGAGCTTTACAGCCAGTAAGTCAATAATAGTCATTTGGTCATTGGAGAATGTAATTAATTAACTGATGTTCGACTGGGTACAACCAGTTGCATGTGAATGTGACCTCCCACGTCTATGGTCTGCCTCCTGTAAATCCCAAGCCCCGACAACCCAATTTTCAGCTCCCCCCACAAGTCCATCACCCAATTACTTCACGTACAGCTGACGAGTGACACAGATGGTTGTGGAACCCCAAATTAATTTCGCGAAGCTGTTTAGGTGGACCCCAAATTAATGTTATGGAGCTGTGTAGGGATCCACTGGGCAGCTGCTGAAGAGCTAGCTACGTTGATTGGCCACCTACGGCCAGATGTACACAGACATACAAACGGTCCTCACATAAATATATATACAAAGGTAAATTAATTTTACTCTTAATTTCATTTATATTCACCAACTTTCAAAAAATTCTAAATATACTTGTCCATTTTTTCTAAAATTTCTCTTACATATATGCTGTTAGAGGTCCGTTAAACGTCATTAACTTTTTATGAAATAACAAATATGTCCATCCTACTTATAATTTTATAACTAAAAATTCATGTACCAAAACTATAAAATTGTATATTATTTGAATATCAATCACTAATTTTGAGCAAATCAACCTCAAATCATATTAGAGTTTGAGTAAATTTGTCATTTCATAAGGAAGCTAATACCTTGTTTAACGAATTCATAATTGTGTGTGTATAACTGAAAATTTAAGTAAAATATGTAGGTATATTTGAAATAAATATGTAGGTATATTTGAAATTTTCGAAAGGTCATGCACATGATAAATTTTGTAGATATATATACGTGGAATTTGCTTAAAAATAAAAATAAAAAATTTTCTTCCCCTCCTAGTGTTTTAAAAATCAAGCTGATGATTAGCCATTTTGCGAGTCTGAGCTTTTTCCAATTAAACCTTCGAACCCATGAGAATTTGACCAGTCAACATTCCTACTTAGCCTCCTCCTTACTAGGGGTAGGAATTTGTGTGAGAAGGGCAAAATCAATATTTTGTTACTGGGTACAAGGATGAGTAGAAATTGATTTGAATTCAAAAGTAGAATTGAAATGAGGCCACCATGTATCAACTTGAAGAATCCATTTTTTGACATTATTAAAAATAAATTAGAAAAATAAGCATGCGTTAAAATGTACATATAAAAATTTGGGAAAAAAGTCAAACTTTTCTACCATCACTATAACAAGACTAATTACTCTTTTTATCACGTAAGATCTTATTTACTGACATAAAATAATTATGGTTACTAAAAATTAGCTTTTAGCTATGATAGTAGAAGTGATGTTATAAACAATAATATTTTAGAAACAAAATTTATTATTAAAATATGAATTTTTTGTAAAAAATTTCAAAAATAAGTTTTCATGACTGACTTATAGTAACTTAACATTAATGATAAATTTTAAAAGTTACTAAAAGTTTATTATCTTGTACTGCATTTTTTCCTAATTACCGAATAGAGCCTTGGCAAATTAACTAAAAAAATAATCCATTTCATCTCTCACAAGTAGCGGTGAAACCATATTTCCTTAGCTAGCCAGCGCATTATATATATATATATAGGGAACCGATCCCGTGCAGACGGACTGCACCGTAATTACGGTGCAGTCCGCTGTAAAATGGACCCCACACATATTAGATTGTAATGAAACTTTATACACTTATTTATCCATATATAAATCATATTTTAGACGGTTTAGATGTTGAAAAAACCACTTTAAACTTAATATTTACATTAAACTATTTTATTACGTTGATTTTGCACCATTTTTAGATGGAGACTACGCACATGTTGGATTTGGATGAAAATTGGTATTGTAATAAAGTGAACAATTATAAATACAATGGGTGGGGTAGATTTATGGGAAATGATCAGGTGGGGCCCACAGTGCATGGACTGCACAGTGCAGTCGCATGCACTGGATCATTTCCCATATAGGGAACCGATCCCGTGCAGACGGACTGCACCGTAATTACGTGCACCGTATAGGGAACCGATCCCGTGCAGTCGCATGCACTGGATCATTTCCCATATATATATATATATATATATATATGAATTCTGTTCCGGTGCAGCGTCACTGCACCGGAACAGCGGTGCAGTGGGCCCAAAATGGGCCCCACATGATCATGAAATCATGATCTACTCCACTTATTGTATTTAGAATAATGTATTCTATTACCACACCAATTTTCATCCCAATCAGATATATATATGGGCCCCATCTGAAAATGGTACAAATCCAACGTAATAAAATAATTTGATGTAAATAACAACTTTAAAGTATCTGATTGGGATGAAAATTGGTATGGTAATAGAATACATTATTCTAAATACAATGGGGGAGTAGATCATGATTTCATGATCATATGGGCCCCATTTTGGGGCCACTGCACAGCTGCACGGCTGTTCCGGTGCAGCATCACTGCACCGGAACAGCTCTCTCTCTATATATATAGGTAAAATGACATTCATATATGATAATTTACATTGCAGAACTCCAAACTGAAGCACACATGTTTTTAGCTAAAGCCTACTTGAAATTGAATAGATGAGCTGTCGCAGCATATTATGCAATCCAGCTGGATGCTGCATCATGCACCAAGCGGCATTTAAAGCCTGCAGGCATATGAATATTTATATATATGATCAATCAAATAGCCCTGCTATATAATATTGATCTTGTAGTGATCCAAGGCTCTGTCCCTGTCTAGACCTTGTGAGTGGAAGTATCTGAGGTAATCTGCAACTGATGTTTCCTTGTAAAGAGGGGGATTTCCTTCAGCAATCAGCTCCTTTATCGGACCATAGATCCTATCTGTTGGAGGAAAATGATGGAGGAAGCACGCAATCGATGTCCTGGGGCCCTCATGCTTGGCTAGTACTCTATGCTCCACACTCTTTAATTTTCCGTTTGAGATAAGCTGCAGAGGACACGAAATTATGTATGCATGGATTAGATAGAGATGGATTAAGAAAGAAAAATGATTTAAACACAGCTGGTTCCCTCGAAAAGCTTCCGTGGAACAGGTTCGAAGCATGCAATCATAAACTATGTAATTTGCTGTGTAGTCTAGCAAAGTTTTTTAATTAGATCAGCTAATTTTATGTTCGGTTCATTCGAGGATGACCCTCGCCTCATTTCAATTTCCATTAGCCTTGAACTTGAAGTATTGGACCAAGAATTTGTGAAGAAACCTTGAACACATACCTCTAGAAAATCACCAATGTTGATGATAAGTGCCCCATGTGTCGGGACGACGTCGACCCAGCATCGTTGGCGAAGGACTTGCAGGCCACCAACATGATCTTGAAGAAGAACGGTGAGAAATGCAGGATCAGAATGCTTCCTAGCACCTAGGGTGAGGTCTGGCTCAGGGCACGCTGGATAGTAGTGGCATGAGAAGATTTTGGTCTTCATGCATTCCAAGTCCTTAAGGTATGTGGGGCTCAGACCCAAAGCCTCTGAAATAAGCTCTAACAGTGTCTCCCCAAGCAACACGATGTGCTTCTTATACTCTAGTATTGCATCTCTTCAAAGTTCAAACACATTACACATGGAAAGCCATGAGTTTTTACCTGAACGCTCACATGCACTAAAAGAAAGATCATTCTAAACAACCACCATTTTTTGTATGCAGAATTAGCCGTAGCATTCAAGCATTCATTAATATGTATAAAGAGTACGACTGTACAAGCAATCGAACCCATGATGAGCTTTTGTTGCTTATATCATGGAGTATAGTATCGGAGCATTTCACTACTAATATCTATATACAAGTTATGCTACAAGATTGCCACCAGTGGTAACTTATGTGGGCAAGGTGCTGACTAACATGGGTTCAAGTCTCCCCTCTGTCACGTGGAGCAGGAGTTTCACCCTTCCCCAAATCTAAACTGCCTAACTCATTTAATATATCATATTTATGTATAAAATCTAAAAAATTCAACATAAAAATATCATAAATTTAACATTATTTTTTATATTGAAATTTAACATTATTTACAGTGTGTAAAAATCTGTTAAAACTGTTGATCTTTATTTATAGGCAATAAAAGTAATATTTCAGTCAAGATGAAAAGCTTAAGTTCCCTACAGTCAGAAATGCAGATAAAGACAATACATTAACAGTTATTTATAATAAAAATAGCATGATAACTAATATAACATATTAACTAATACTTACACGTTATAGCCGGGAGAAATTTGCGTCCCAAAATCAGCCTAATGACGCGCAAACCAAGCATTATGACACCGATACATCATTTGCTAAAAGAAAATATAATAATAATAATAATAATAATAGAAAAACGCCTCTTTCAAGAATTGAGTGCACGGAACTTTGATTTGGTGCTCAACTCATCGAGATCGGAAGAGACAAGTACGCTGTGTTTATGCAACCATTGACTTAAATTTTTTACATCCGGTTGCCGCATTTATTATTTCTGGACCCCACCCAAATCAGCTCAATTCTTCTGATGTTTGACCCACCCAATAACTAGCCGGTAGTCACGTGATCACATGATATCTTCTTCTCTCTCCTTTCTTTTTTTTTTCTTTTTTTTTTTTTCCTCCACATACCCAGATGGGCTACCTCCTCAAGCAATCAGTGCCGGGCCAGGTGAAAGCGTAGATGGTGGGCCCCACTAGCGGGAAGCGTGTAGACGGCATCCTAAGAAGTTGACTGCCCGACTACACAGCCAAATGCATGCAGACATAGCAAATTATGCAGCCTTATCATGAAGCTTGTCCGGGCAAATCAGGCTGGTTTGCTCCATTTCTCTACACCAACCAACCAACATCCTCGCTCGTACCCACCCACTCATGGGCTTTCGCATGCAAATGCATCGGATGCAAACGGTCCCCCGGGTGAAATCGAAAAAACGCGCTTTTTTTTTTTTTTTTTTTTTTTTTTAATGCCCCCATCCATGCATGCAACTAGCTCTCCTTCCATGCAGTTCTAACTCGTACCTGACGACCAGCGGCAGCCATTCCCCGTCCGGAAGATCGACGGCGTCGAAGACGCACGTGAGAGTGTCCCTCCAATCCGCTGCGCGTGCGTAGTAGAGATCGAAATTGCTGGAAAACCTCACCTTCCTAGACCGATCCCGGCTGTACAGTTCTGTCTTCGCTGCAACCGGCTGTTCGTGGAAGCGACGAGCGGCCGCAATCATGTCATCCAAAACTCCGATTGGGACGCCGTGATTGACGGCTTGGAAGAACCCCCAAGTCTTAGATGCCTTCCTGACCCTTTCGACGATCTCCATCCGTCGGTCGCCATGGACCCCTTCGAGATCCACGGTCGGGATTTGGAGCTGGCCGGCTTTCGCGTCCGACGCAACGGGCAGATTCTCCGGGGGATGGACGAAGATTCTGGGGATCTTCCTCACACCAGAATCTACCACGCCTTTTACGCCGGCTTTCGATTCGTCAAACTCCTTGATAGCTTTCCAACGGTCGGAATCTGACTCGATATCGGCCGTGGATTCTGCGGGTTCGTCGATGGCCATCTGATGGACGGTGAGTATGAAGCGTTATGGAGAGACTGGAGATTTTAGCAGCTTGCCTTGCCCTCCACCCTTCTTATATATATAGGTAGCCATGAATGGTCTTGCCAAAAAACAGTGCATCGCGCTGGATGCTGGACATTCCTTCGTCTCCCTTGATGCTCCGGTTCCACCGTTGTGCAGATTTTTTTTTTTCGTAGCAAAAATAATAAAACAAATTCTTCTATCGAGTGACCGAAAGCCTTATACCTGAAATATAAGCCATTTCGGAAAGGGTCGGTGCACCCTCGGAGTAAAAAAAAAATTTCTTAAATTTTTTTTTAAAATTTTTATATAAAACTATTGATTTAAGTGTATTTAATGTGTCAACGGCTACGGAACAACCCATATTTGAGGTGGGGGCATTTAGTCCCCCTTTATACTTAGATGGGAGCTAGTGGTCTCCCCACTTGATATGTGGAAGCTTGTCGTCATCTCCCGTTGTAAGCTTGTTAGAATTGTCTCAGGGTTCGAATGTAATATGAATTGAGATATGATGTAAAATATTCTTCAATAAAAAAAAGTATATTTAATATGTGTATTAATTTTTACGAAAATATCACTGGTTTTAAAAATCCAAAAATACCTACAAATATTTAAAAATGGTAAAAATTGATACACATATTAAATACATTTATATTAATGACTTTATAAAAAATTTCAAAAAAATAAAAAAATAAATTTTTGCACCCAAGTGCACAAAATCAAATACCTTTCAAAAACATTCAATGCTACAGGTGTTTCACAATAAAAAAATTTAATAGCATAGATTTCATTTTTTGTTAAATAATTAAGTTAACCGGGTTGATCTAGTATTAATGCATTAAAATGGTCTAAGATGAGTAAATTTGTGTCAATATGAAGCACAATTGACAGAAATCCGTCAATGATTTCAAAACTTTATAATTTTTTTATTTGTATTGTACACGGTAACATTAGATGTTACAATTAAGCTCGTTCGTTTAAGAAACCACAAGCTTTCACTTATATTTTATGGAAGACAAAGCTCTCAACCACACATCACCTCCATACTTGAGAGGGCACAGCTCCTCCTCTTATATTTTATGGGAGACAAAGCTCTCAACCACACATCACCTCTATACTTGAGAGGGCACAGCGCCTCCTCGGCTTGAGAGGACTTTCAAACACATGACTGTTGCTTGCCCGGCTTGATACTTTGCCACTCAGGCACATGTCTAAGTGGCCAAAACTATATAATTTTACATGCTTGAATCGAGTCCCAATATGACTTTGTTATAAAATCTCAACTCAATCTTATTTCTGACTTGTTTTAAAAGCTTCAATCAAATATTCACTTAACTTTTTTCATTCCCAATTTGCTTTATCAAAATCCAGTAGACAAGCTAACACTTGTTGTTGGTAAAAGTTGGCTCAATAAATCGGTGGTAGTTATTAGTGGGTGCAACAAGTAAAAATAAGACAATTTGAACTTAAATTATAGCAAAATACAAGTAATATTGTAAAAAGAAATAAAATTATACTTTAGATATTGAATAAATAATTTTGAAATTCATATATAAATTAGAAAATTTTATTATGTAAATCTTATCAAAAAATTTAGATTGAATTTTATATTCTTTAATTTAGATGAAATTATTTAAATAAATAAATTTAACAAATTAAAATTTGATTTATCATAAACGCAATCTCAAAATGGTGCAATACACTGAGATCTGCAATAAGAACCACATAATTGAAGTATTTTTCTATGTAATAATGAAAGAATATAACATAATTAAGTAGGGTCATAAAGCTAATACTTCTGCATAACTTCAAACTCTAGATTTTCTTACTCTAACATTTTGTACACAATTATGTCAACTACTTGATTTTCTTAATAATGACAAGTAAATATGTTTTTGGTGGAGTAAAAAAGCTAAAAAAAGAAGAAATTTAAGTAATAAATTTTTAAAATTTGAGAAAATAAGGTAATATGATAAGAATAATAATTAGAAGTAAAAAGAGTAAAAAAAATAAAATAATGTCGTAGAAAATATAAAAGATTATTGAAATATAAAGATAATAGTTAAAAAGAAAGGGTACATTTATTTACACCCAAAACTTTCTAAATCAAATTTTTTCAATTTAAGGTGATGTTTGGTAATATATAATTTTGTATGGATTTTGAAGGGAGGTGGAGGATGAAAAATAAGATATTTTAAAAATTATGTGATTAATATAAAATAATAGGGGTAAAGATATATGGTATATTTAGGAAGTAATAAAACTTTTAGACGGAAAATTATTGGTGTAAAAATTGTAAAATTGATAGAAAATGACGTGAGATAATAAAGATAATGATAAGAAGTAAAAATAATAAAATTAAAATTGATAGGTTAGTTGTACGGGTGATTGTATAGAAATGATTAAAAAGTTGTGTAATTTGTATAGAAAAATATAAAAAATAATGAAAAATAAAATAATTATAGAAAGCTAAAAAATTTTGATGGAAAAGTTTTAGGTAAAAAATTTTATTTATTGTCAAACACCCCCATAATAAATAGGGCAGTTAGAGTATAGTCGAATGACAAATGATTGAAATGTATAAAAAAATTTGAAAAAATTATGATTATTAGAGTAATTAATGATAAGTTGAAGATTGAGCTGGACTGTTACGTCCGCAACTTTCTTCTCTTCTTGATATTAACAAGTGTTTGATGAAACTTATCATTTTTTATAATTATCATACTTTACAAGTAACTTATCTATTTTAATTATATTATCTTTAACTTTTCATTATAGTATTTTCTTTTATTTTATAATTTTTTATGTAAAAAACTTCTTCATAAAAAATTATATTATTTTTCAAACACACACTAAATTAAAATATCAATTATATAAAAAAAGTCGGTAGAAAGGATAAGAAAATTTTATTTTATTTTATTTTTTTGTTTCCCTCACACCAAGCATGCATAGTATATGCAGAAGGCAGAAATTTCTTTTAAAAATTCATTTTTTCCCAAAAACACACACACACAGAGGGAAAAAAAAAAAAAACTAATCTACTTTTCAGATATTTGGCTGCCCCAGCTGATCTGACCCTTGGATGTTACACATGCATGACAGGCAGCCAGCTTGCGCCTGCGAGTAGATTAGACGTCTCTTCGTACCAGTGGGAGTCTGTGACTCCCATCCCACCGCCCATGTCAACGCTCACATCTGAATTAATGCGGTGGAGCCATCTTTGCAGCTGTCATTACGCGTGCAACATGTGTATCAAAAAATAATGCCAAGTTGCAATATCGTATCCATGTTCTGCTTCCCTAAAATTCATACGAAAATCTCCTAATTTCCACAAATCCAGACAACTCATATATTAAGATAAATTTCCATAATATCGTTGGTCAAATTAAAAATTAATAGAATTGTCGCCAAATAATATATATTCTTAAGTTAATTAAAAAGAGTATTAAAAATCTAAAGTATACCTGATTAATGAATCAGATTTTTATTTTGTAGTTGGTTTGATATGCAATGCAATGCCGTCTTTTATGAATCTCACGCGCGCAACCTGCTACTAGTTTGGATGAAGGTATTTGTAGTCCTCGGTTTTAGATATGCATGATAAGCATGCAGATCTACAGTTGGTATAGGGAGCAAATTTTGGCTGATCCAAACCGTTCAAATGTTAGTTAATGATTACAAAGTAAATGGGTTTCCAAATTATTATTACTTACAATTTGAGAAATATCAAACATGCAGCTGTCTTTTTTTTTTTGGTGGGGGGGTGGGGGCAGAGGTGAATATGCAGCTATCTTTTTGGTCATGCATGACTCCAAAACAATCTGCATGCAATGCAAGCTGAGAATTGTGTGGCCCAAATGAGCATAGATGATTGCTGTCTGTCACAACTCAATTGTGCGAGGCAGAGTTAGGTCATTCAGGTTGGGGTCAAGACTCAAAAAGGTGGGTGATAAGTCATGCGTAACTGTATTTGTTTTTATATGGCCCTACTTTTGTCATGCATTGCATGGTTTTTGATTCCATCTCTATCCATCATCAATGCCCTCTTAGCTATCGTAGGGGCGCATTGATTTGATTTTTTATAATCCAGGGTAGAGATGAAATTATGCAGTCAGTCAACACATATGTATATATACTATAGAGAGGATAGGAAGGCTGAGATTTGAAGAATATAAAGCTTGCCAAAACTTGGTTGCGAATGTGCATGGGATGTTTAGATGGATCATGGATAGAACGAGAACAACCTGCACTGGAAACTGAATAACAAATGGGGTGCGTGCGTCTGTGTTTGGACTTTGGGCTTTGTAATGGGGTGTGTGCGAGTTTCTCGGTTGGTGAAGGTAAATTTTTTTTTTTTTTTGATAAAGGAAGAGATTGGGTAAATATGTCATATTATATTTCGGGGAGGGAAAAGAGAGAAGTCAAAAAAATTTAAATGATAAAAAAAAGATATAAATGATTTACAAAAGTGATACATTGCTCCAATGTAGAAATACTTAGTTTGAGCCTTACCAACGTATTTTATAAAAAAATCTAACCATTTATCTGGCTTGAGATTATGTTTTTCATATATTGTAAATGAAAGATTCTTTTTTTTTATTATTTTTTTTGAAATTTTTTTTACAATAGTGTTAATCTATGTGTATTTAATCTGTGTATAAATTTTTACCATTTTTGGATTATTTTAGATATTTATTTTTTATTTTTAAAAATCAGTGGCATTTTAGGTAATTAAACACTATTATAAAAAAAATTCAAAAAAAAATAAAAAAAATAGGTGTATGCGCCCTCCCGGGAGCATAGGATCAGAATCCGTAAACGAAAGCCATATAAAAAAAATGTATAAACACGCTTTAAATTGATGTAATTTTTAAACGAGTTTATGTATATCGTGAAATTATGTTAATTTTATGGCATATAACGATTATTTTATGGTGCAAGATTTTTTTATTTCATAACCAATTATGATACTTTTAAACATGGGTGATTTAAATTTGATAAAATCAGTTTGGTTCACTGTTGGCCAAAAATCATTCCTCAATGATTTTATCCGATGGGAAAACTGAGGTAGATAAGAGTTGGAAAAGGTTAAGATTAACAAGTAAAACTATAAATAATAATAATAATAATAATAATAATAAAGAAAAGTTTAATTAAATAACATGACAGACAGCGCAATAGGAGTTGGGAAAGGGTTTGATTTTCTTCCAACTTTTTCACTTGTCCAAAGATTTTATTGAAACCAATTAAAAAGTAATGACTGTAATAAAGAATTAAGATTTGAACCAAGAAATTATACCTTATTAAATTATACTGGTGGATATATACTTTATTTAACATATATTAACATTCGAAAATACTTTAGTGCAATTATCAACATTTGAAACTAGTTTACTAGATTGCACTGGACGACTGTTGATGATTGGACCAGTTCAACAGCAGTGACCCAAACAAACCATGTGGCATGACAAAAAAAAAATGCCGAATAGTGTAACAACTATTACATATGTCGGCAAATTCTTAGGTGGAGTCGAACTGAAGGAACTCTTATATTATTAATTAATCACACGAGATGTGGACTCATCAGGTAATATTACCAATATTTAAATAGATTCAATAGCTAAACGTACGTAGATCATATTAGTTAAAATAAATAAATTCCTGAAAATAAAAAAATAAAAATCTATAATTTAACCAAAATTTATTATTTATTATTTCTTATCTTACAACTCAAATCATCTCAAATATATATATATAAGAACTGTTCCGATGCATTGCACCGAAACAACGGTGTAGTTATCCAAAAAATGGGTCTCGCGCATATTAAAATGTAATAAAATTTTATACAATTATTTATCCATATATAAATCATACTTTAGACAGTTTAGATGTTGAAAAAATCACTTTAAAATTGTTATTTAAATCAAACTATTTTATTACGTTGAATTTGTACTATTTTCATACGAAGTCCATAAACATATCCCATTGACATGAAAATTAATACGGTAATAGAATACATTATTCTAAATATAATAAATGAAGTAGATTTTGATTTTATAATCACGTGGGGCTAATTTGGCGCTGCAATGTAATTCACCTGAATATATCTCTCTATATATATTTTTTCAATTTTTATTCAATGAATGTAAATCTAATGATGTATCCAACAATGCATTTATAGGAGAGAGTGCCACTGAAAATAAAAGACAATACAACACAAGCACTTGGAATGGGCCCCACTGAAAATAGGAGAGAGTGCCATTTATAGAAGCGAACTTGGAACATACAACACAAGCACTCTATAAAAAGATAGAAATTAAACGGAAGTGGAGAGCTTTTTTTTTTTTTTTAGAGAGAGAGAGAGAGAGAGAAGTAAATTTGTTTTGCGTAACTATGGCCCTACTTTGGTCATGTGTAGCAACTGTATTTGTCTGATGTGGCCCTACTTTCGTCACGCCTGACCATACAATGCCTTTCTAGGCCATCTCTACCCAATCATCAAAATCTTTAAAGCTCGAGAGCACTGAGCAGATTGATTTGATTTTTGTGCTCAAAAGCTGAAATGATGTAATCAAATTACCTGAGGTTGAAATTTCTCATGACTACAAACAAACCATGCAATGATTATGAACCCACTAACTAACCTTTTCTAACTTGGCTGCGGAATTCTAGGTTGAAATCAATCAACTTGAAAAAGGTAAACGACACGTATCTTTTATGAAAATAAAAAGGTGTAGACGGATAATGCTAGTAAAATAAAATTTTAACTTTTTTTTTTTTTTTTTTTTTGTCGCGAAGTAAATGATTGGAAATATAGGTAAATCGACATACCCACAACACCCTTTGGCAATTTAGCAATTTTCACTCCATTACTGTTACTTTTGCAAATAGAAGTACCCCTTGTCACCAACGGCTATTAGCATTATTAACAAAAGTCCAATTTAACTAATGCCTTGTCAAAAGATTCAAAAGTTGACAGCGTAAGTGTTTTTGTTTTTTTCTTGTTGTTATTATTATTTTTTTCGGAATCCACAAGTAGGATAAGCTTGCTATCAAGCAAAAGTTGAGAAAAATCATAATACTACAAGGGGTAATGATTAGATATACCATATTAAGTAGTTAAAATATCAAATTATATGAAAACGTGTTTTAGAAAGACCAGTTGTTTCTCCCACTTTGACCACTTTTTGCGGTACGTCTAGGGCTTTCTTACTTGTGAAAAAAAATTGAAGAGTGTAGAAGACAAATGCAAATAGCCCTTTTAAAGAAGATTTGAGGTGAGAAGCAAGAGAGCAATAAGTTGAGATTCTCTTCTTAATCTCTTACTTGTTTTTTTCATTTTTTTTTTTTTTTTTTTGGTATTTGCAACTCAACTTAAACACATATTTTCAATCTTTTAACTCGAGGGGTATAAATCTAACAATGTTGTTAACAGAGTAGCTTGAGACATTACTCCGGAAAATGAGAAATAAACTCCTCATGCTAAGACTTAAAACGCGTATTTTCCAAGCTAAGATAAGACTTTTTCCCAGTTGTGCAAATCGTCGGCCGGCCAATCTCTTGCTTGTTTCAACAAATGACAAGAAGGAACTTACCATGAAATGAGTCTTAATTAGAGGTGTAAATGGATCAAGTTAGACGGGTTACTTTAATCCATTTATTAACATATCTAATAAACAACAACCTTAACCCCATTGATAGTCCATTTAATAAATGTGTTGGCGGATTGTTAATGAGTTGTGTATACGTGTTACAAATAAGTCAAAACCAATCTAATTTAAAATTGAGTATGTCTTGTTTGTAATTGTCATGATAAATTAATTTACATTGATAGAATATATAGTATCGTCAGATTTTCATTGAGAGATAGGTATATAATTGATACTCCAACATAAAGAAAGATGACGATTTGATGAGACAAAAAGGAAGAACAATAAGAGAGATGAAAAAAAGAACGTTGGGAGATAGAGAGGGAAAAAATTGAGTGAAGGAAAGAGGAGAGAGAAAGGTGAAAACAGAGAGAGAGGTGGAGATGGGGATAATTGAAGATGGAAAGGGATAGAGAGATAAGAAAAGAGATGTAGAGAAAAATTAAGAATCTTACCGGTGGCACTCGCAGGTGGCAGTAGGAATAACGATGACAATACTGTAACACGGTAGTGGGAAAGATGCTATGGTGTCGTAGATGAAAGGAGAAAAATATAAATTAAAATGAAAGAAATAGATTTAAGGTTCAAGAAATATATATACTCCTTTTTAATGAGTTGTAAATGAGTTGACGGTTTAAATAAGTTAAATAGGTTAAACGAGTAGACGGTTTGTAAAATTTCAATCCTAACCTATTTGTTTATTGAAATTGTTAAACAACTTGGTGGATCATAAACTATTTATTGAAAAATCCCCATCAAAACTCATTTATAAATAGTTTGATTTGCAGGTTGACGAGGTTGACCATAATCAGTAACACCCTCTAATCGTAATTACGGGCAAAGCTTCACTATTAAGTGTCATTGATAGAATTTGAAGTAGGTTGTGGTACCGGTGTGTTCTGGCGAAGGACACTTTTTGCAAAAGAATAAATGGTACCTATTGCCATTGGAGAGTAACTACTTGCAAGGATCGTATGCAATTATTTTTGCTGGATTAGATGAAAATCTAATAATCCATGGTTATGTTGGAGTTGAGATTTGGATATGTTTGTTTATCTAAAAAAATTTTCAATTTAAGATTTTTCACTTGTTACAATTATTTTATTATTTTATTATTTTTTCACCTCTTTCTATATAACTATTATATTTTTCAGTCATTTATACACAACTAACTTATTTATTTTAACTTTATTCTCTTTACTCTTCATCGTTACTCTTATTATATCACATTATTTTCTTTCATTTCAAACGTTTTTATCACTTTTCAAACACACCCCTTTATCTTTAATTGTTAAACAAACAGAACATAGTTCTTGAGTTTTTGATATACTGATTTAAATTGCGAAAGGGGCGAAGTCATCCTACTGAGAAAGCTCAATACAACGTGACTATTGAGCTTGTTCGATAATGACTTTGGTCAAGCCTCGATTAAAATCTATAGTTGAAACGACCCAACCAAGCCGGCCAAGCCAGGCCCAGCCCAATATTCAAGCCCGGAGCTGACACTAGCTTTCCACGTTAGGAGCCCCTCGAATTTTTTTTTTCTTTTTTTAGTATTTTGCCCCTCGATTATTTTCATCAATCGCAGTTGGACCCATTTCTAATGGTGGATCAGATTCGCCAGACAAAGCGGTAGGTGAGAAAACTGACTCAAGGAGTTGGAGAACTCACCTGAACTTGGCTCATGAACAAAAGGACCAGGAAGGGTTCAACACCAGTTCATACTTCCTACCCCTCAATACCATTGCTCGACCAATCATGACGGACCCACGTAGCTTCGTCACCAAAGAGAGCACATTCTTAAGTTAGTGGGCCATCAGGAGAAAAAATGTAAAAATTTCTCATGATTTTCTTCTCCATTCTATACATTTCCCCCATATATGATCTGACATCTTCATTATCAAACAGCTCTACTTAGATTGTTATAAATGAATTTTTTAAGGTGAGCTAGGTAGAACATTTACTTAGTCCGGGCTAACAGAATTCCTTCTCACTAAAAACAAGACCATGCTTGGCAATCCGGCAATCATATCAAAGGAAGAAATCATAGTTTTATTATCATCCTTCGTGAGTATACATAAAATCTCATCTTCCAATTTTCACTTAGTGCCACTCACTCACCTTAAAACACCCTATTGATCCTCGAACTTTTAATCCCAATGAAGCAATGACAATAGTTTCTAGAGTAGGCCCCAAAAAGACAAGAGGCATTGTAATTATAGAGTTTGATGATCAGATGATCCACCAAAAACCTCCCAATTCAAAAGATCCAGTCCACAGATTCCATCTGCGCCTAAGATCATCAGACACACTTTACAATCACGACCACATAATTTTGTACCCAGACCATCCCATCAAACCCGCAGCAGATACGCAAGTTCAAACTCATCCAATGCCCCCAAGTGCCCTCCCTAGAACCAAAAAATGGTGGGCATGCATTTCAATCCCAATCCTCGTCAAGCAATTGAAGGTCGTCTTCGTTAGATGGTGGCCTTACTACCAACACCACCATCCCCAAGCTGTTCTGCACCCCTCTATCCTTCAGCTTCTCTCCTCTCTCCACCCTCAAGTCGCCTTCCTGTGACTGTGAGTTTACCACCAGATACAGCCCCTCTTCCTCTACAACGTCCTTCTTCTCCCTGTTCACCACCACCAGAATCTCTTCCTCCATGTAAGACTTCCTGCCCACCTTCCATGGTAGAACCCTTCCATCCTTAAACCCTACAACCACCCCTCCTTTCTCAATCGCGGCCACCGGTTCCCACCCCGGCAGCACCGCCCACTTCCCCCACGGTTTCTCCGCCGTCACAATGCCGAATTCGCCTCGCGCCCGGCAATCTGGCGCACCGGCCACCGCCAATTCACCTTCTTCCGCGCCACATACCGGCATCACCACCACCGACGAAGCCTCCGCCACCTCCCCCATTCTCAGCCTCACAACGGGGACCCGCGCCCTTGCCGCCCTCAGCGCCGCATCCCCGTCGCCAGCACCATCAGCACCACCTTCCTGCCCCTTACAGAACTCCTCCGCCACCCGGAGCTTAGCACGGTCAGTGTCCACGGCCTCCATCGCGCGCTCCAGCGAGGCTTTCCGCTCGACCTCGTTCCTGTGCTCCCTGCTCAACCGGAAATGCATGAACGCGAAGCAATCCCCCGGAGTGGGGGAGAAGCACTCCCACCCCTCCTCCCCTCTCCGGCGGGGGAAGTCCTTGATCGCCCGGGCGACATCCTGGGCGACCTTGGGATCGTCCACGCGGCCGGCGACGAAATAGCGGGCGGCGGCGGCGCGCTGGGCGGCAGAGAGGAGGCGGAGCTCGTAGAGGAGCTCGGCGCCGCCGAGGATGTCGAAGAAGGAAAGAACTTCATCCTCGACATTGGTGGCGATGAGGGAGTCGCGGACCTGGATGGCGACGATGAGGCGGTTTTGCTCGGCGCCGGGGATGCCGGTGATTTCCTCGACGATGGGAGCGGAGAAGGAGAAGTGACGGTAAAGGGTGGAGATGTGGGGAGCGTATTGGTGCCAGAGGCCGAGGCGATTGCGGAGGATGTCGAGGAGGTCGTCGGGGGAGAGGGATTGGTGCGAGGGTGGCTGGAAGGAGGGAGGAGGGCGGAAGGGCTGGTAGAGCCGGTCGGAAGGGGAAGGTGGGGGAGGTGGGCTAGGGAGTTTGGAGGCGGAGATGAGCTTGAGGAAACGCGTAGAGGGGTTTCTGGGATGATGGAAAATGGGAAGGGTGGGGAGTAGTGGGCTATGGAGGTGGGTGTGGGTTGGGAAGGAGGACAGAGATTTGGGTGGGGCTAGAGCAAACATGGTGAGAGAGAGGGGGGCGTGGAAGGGAGAGGCTTATCCTCTTGGGGAAGAGAGAAGCAATAGTGGGGCTGCGACGAGGAGGATATTGTTGTGTTTTTTTTCCCCCTTTCTTTCCATATTTGCTTCTGAATTTACTGGGTTATTTCTAGATATACCTATTATAGTGTTAAAATTTTAAATATACTTATTATATTTGCATTTAATTACAAAAATACTCATTTTATAAGTTAACACCGTTAGAGAATATGTAAAATTACTAACACGCCTCTCAAATTTATGACACAATTATAACTTGTTATTGCCCTAATTACACATGAATTCTAAATTTAAAGCGTCTTAATTTCATTTTCTTTTTATTCATTTCATCGTTTATTATTTTACAATAGGAATATTTTGGGTATTTAAAACAATTTAATTAATGGTTTTCAAAGGAATGGGTATTTTTAGAATTAAATGCGAATGTAGTAGGTATATTTAAGATTTTGAAAACGTAGTTGATATATTTGAAATTAAGATCATACGTAATGGATATATTTAAAAATAATCCGGATTTAAATTTTCTGTCTGGTGTGTAACCCTGCCCTGGATTTTTTTTGTAAAAGATCAACGGGATCTTAGTATCATATCGAAGAATATGAACTGATGTACAAATAAACAAAGCATCGTTTTATCTAGTTTTATGCATACAAGCCCGCCCCTATCTATCTATCTATCTTTTGCCTGTTTGCTATGGTACAATCATTTTCGTTTTACCAAAAAAAAAAAAATCATTTACGTTTTACTACAAATTAAAGTCGCTCTCTTCCATGATTATATTATTTTCTTTTTTTATTACGAATTAACATTTATTTTCCCTGTTTGCCACGATCGATGATACAATCATTTTCAGTTTTACTATGAATTAACATTTTTTTTTGCAGCGACACAAAATTTTCTGTTTCCCTAGTTTTGCAACGTGTGGTTAAGAACTACCCAGTACCATGTTATCTTGAGTAACTACGACAGGAAAACCTGGGGTGTTAGGAATCATCCCATGGATTCGGGATGGGAATGTTCCTTCTGACAAGAAAAATTGTCCTTTTTAATCACATCAAATGAAATGACAACAACATAAACATGGCGGTGAGGCTCTTCGACGGCAGCATTCTTGCTGATTGAAGATAACAAATACATGGCTGTGTACATCTTGCCCTACCCTGCTCCCCACTTTGCTTTAGAACTATTTATAATTAATAAAATGGGGGCAATTTTAGTATTTAAAACATGTGAAACTAGACTTAAGTTTTTTTTTTTTTTTTTTTTTTATATGATTACTTCTCTTTCATATGGCATGAGAGATTACAAAAAGTAAAACAAACGGGATCATATCTGCCAACTACCATTATTGTTTTGTCTGACCAGAGGCGGCTCCCCTCGTATGGTAGAACTCGCCACGATGGCCTTCTTTTCTATGCGAAACATTGGTTCTGCAATGCTATTTGCAGTTCTTACACCAGAGATCAATCCCCTCAATCCCCTATAATTAAACTCTGGTGAGCGATGATGGAAGAGGGTTATGATGGACACCCTGGTGTCCTGTCTTTTCTCCACCACTTTATGCACCCCAGCTTTGAACTTGCCGTTAGTGGCCACCTGCACAAGAAAATTGCAGAACCTTTGTTAGTATTACCTTGGCAAGGTTCAAATGGCGATATGATTTAAAGATTACTGTCAGCAGTTCCCACCATTCATGCATGTTTCAGCTAAAGACAGGATTTCATTGTCAATTGTTCGAAAACCGGGTACCGAATCATGCCTTGAGGCTTGAGCTCAAAGAGAAAAGACATGGGCAAAGTAGCTGCTATAAAGCTCCAAGGCAAGCTGGGATAACCTTCGCCAATGTTCTCTATCTAAACTTAGCAAAACAACCTCAAGCTTGACATCTGGGGTTAGAACCCTTCCCTAAAATCAAAATATACAGGCTTTCCCTAGCCACCCTCCGTGGATCAGGAACATTTTCAGCAGAGCTATTGTAAGGCAACAAGAGCCCGTGTGATCCTAAGTTCTACCAGCACAGAGACCTTTCCAAGCTTATAACAAGCCTCGATGACAAGATACTTCACAATGCAACTCGGGGTGCATGGACTTCAACAAATATATGCTAGTGGGCGAGAATTTTCTCTGATAATCTGATATGACTTTGTCATGGAGATAGGATGATCATCCGAAATGAGAACCTACTTAGGCTTTCCCAACCCACCCTACCCTCTATGACCTAAGATACATTGTGTTACACAGCCAAGCACAGCCGATTTAGAACAACGCATGCCCGTGCAGTCTTCATCCATTCCATTCAGTCCTATCATGATCCTTCACAAGCACTTTTTCCCCTGGGCAATGTCACACCTTTCTGACACGAGCTCCAAACAGTCGAACAAGTCAGATTTAGAGCTTGAACCACAACCTAAATTTAATATCGTTTGATCTCAGCCAAGCTGAGCATGCTTTAATCATGTTATTCTTATATAATTATACGGATATTACATGCAATGACCATCTATTACTTTACTATAGACAAACACTACGGTCTTTAGCCCAGATTTGCAAAGCTACTAAACAAGAACATAGACAATTAAACTTGCCATTGGTGGCGCTTGCTCCTAAATGCCAAGCTTGATCAATCCAGCAAATTTGTAATCAAAGCTACCTTATTTACGACTACAGCCGTGAAAATGAGGAAAGGGTTATTCAACTGAAAAACACCACAAGAGAGTGCGTGGAATTGTTGGATTAGATAATGCAAAAGATCCACAAATACCTGAAGGAGGTCCCCAACAACGACTAAAAGGGAACCACGAACTGGCTCGACATCAATCAAGTGTTGCCTATGCCGGACCTGGAGGCCACCAATGTGATCTTGTAGGATCATACCAAGAAATACATTGTCAGTGTGCTCTGGGAGGTAGTTCATGCGTGGGAGAGGACAGGGTCGATAATAATGGCATGCCATAAGCAAGGGCTCCAAACAACCCAAGTCTTGGAGGTAACTTGTCCTCAGCCCTAAAGCCTCTGAGAGGAGCCCAAACACCGTCTCCCCAAGCTTGAACAAATGCTTCTCGTACTCCAGTACTGCATCTCTGGTAAGCAACAAAGGAAAAAATGAGAGCAGGAATCACACCTCACGCACCACCATCCTCAGATTTCTTCTTTGGATGCAGACTAATTCAATGAGTAGCTCTTTTTTCCTGTTTATCTTCCAAACCTTGGATTTTTGCTAGAGTTCTGTTAAATGTCTTTGCGGTTTAAGAGTTCGAAAAAAATTCACCTGATACTGAAACCTAAATATTTGATATATCTTAACTTGGTACTAACTTCATATCAAAATTCGCCGGCAAGCATTCACAAAGATACCACCACAAGGCCTCATTGCAGTTCGATGGGATTGACAAAATGCAGCCACTATGAAGAACATCATGCTTTTGAAATGCAGCACATTGGGCAATGCAATAGCAGATACATACCTGCAAATGTCTGGCACTTCTTTAGGTGGGGGTGGATCAGCACGGAAAACGCAAATGAGGCTGTCTCGCAAATCCCCCACGCGAAGCTGATGAGAATGATAAAGACTGCCCCGGAACTTTGAATCATCCACAAACCCTGTCTGTCGTCTATCAGCAGTACCACCAATACTGAAGCCCAACTTGGCTTCCTCTCGTTGTTCGTGGAATCCCCGAATGCTTTCTATTGCATTGTCTAAAATGCTGAATGGAATTCCATGATTAACCAACTGGAAGGAGCCCCATGTCTCACAAGCTCGACGGATCTCAGCAACAATTTTTCTGCGTCGATCACCATTGACGCCATCAATATGAATAGTAGGGACTTGAATTTGGGGGCCAATAATTAGTGCAGCATTGGGCATTGGAGTATCCTCAAGAAACTGAAGATTGTGTATATTGGCAGGTAGCCTCACCACCAATACCACAAGCCCCAAGCTATCCTTCACCCCTTCATCCTGCAACCTGCCCCCTTTCTCCACCCTCAGCCCACCAAGCTGGGAGTTCCCTACTAGATAAAACCCCTCCTCCTCCACCACAGCCTTCTTCTCCCTGTTCACCACCACCAGAATCTCTTCCTCCATGTAAAAAACTCCGCCTAGTTTCCATGGCAAAACACCCCCATCCTTAAACCTCACAACTATTCCTCCTTTCTCAATTTCCAACAATGGCTCCCAACCTTGCAGCACCGCCCATTTACCCGGAAGCTTCTCCGCCTTCAAGGCGCCAAATTTACCTACGATTCGGTGATCAGGCGCGCTGGCCACTCCCAATTCACCATCCTCTGCACTGCACGCTGGCATCCTCACCACCACCGTGGACTCCACCACATCCTCAGCCTTCATACTAACAATCGGAAGCTCTGTATTAGCTGCTGCATGGGCCTTACAGAACTTGGACACCCACTGCTTCACCGACTCCGTCTCTGCCGCCTCCATCGCCCTCTGCAACGCCTCCATCCGCTCCGCAGCGTCCCAGAGCTTCCTGCTCCGGTGCACATGCATGAAGGCGACGCAATCTCCGAGTGACTCGGCCCGGGCTTCCATCGCGAGGGCGAGCTCCCGGGCGGCGCTGGGATCATCGACGCTCTGATCCGCGAGGTAGCGGGCGGCGACAGGGAGGTGGGGGGCGTTCAGGTGGCGGAGCTCGTAGAGGAGATGGGGGCCGGTGGGGTAGGCGTCGAAGAAGGCTAGGACTTCCGGTCCGACTCGCGAAGCAAGAAGAGAATCGCGGACTTGGGCAGCGACGACGAGGCGAATTTGGTCGACACAGGAGATGCCGGTAGATTGCTCGATGTCGGAGGCGAACAAGGAGAAGTCTTGGTAGAGAGAGGAGATGTGGGGAGCGTACTGGTGCCAGAGGCCGTGGCGGTTGCGGAGGATGTGGAAGAGGTGGTCCGAGGAGGAGGGAGAGGGGGGTTGGGGAGAGTGGGAAGAGGGAGAAGAAGAATGAGGGGTGCGGAGTTGAGAGAGTGAGATTGATTTTGGGAGTTTTGGAGAGGTGTTGAAAAGGAAGGTGGAGTGTGGGGAGAGGAGGAGGGTGTTGGGACGGCTGTGGTTTTGGAAGAGGAGGGAGAGGGATTTGGGTGAAGGTGGAGAGAACATGGTGGCGGCGGCGGCGGCGGTGGAAAAGGGAGGGGAGGCTCTGGGATTTTGGCCTTTGGGAGGGAAGGTCTGTCTAACTGGAAACTCCGAGCTGTGAATTGGGGCAGGGGTCCAGGGGATGAGGGGCAGGAGGACTTTTTGCAAAATAAACCAAAGTGCGTTTGACAACAATGACAAAGGCTTGAAATCTTAACTTTTTTTCCATGCTATTTTCACATACTTTTATTTGATCTAATATCTTAATTCCATAAAAATCTGACGTTTTCTCATTGTTACTTATATTTTTAATTATTCTTTCCCAAATCAGAATTTCAGATCCTATCAAACCGATTCCATGAAATTTGAGACCCATCCGAATGATTTTATGAAAAATCCTATAAAACCGATTCCGTAAATTTAAATTCATACAACTTCTATAATCTGGGACCCACATAGGTAATTATATTAAATCTGTTCCACTTATTGCATTTAAATTTGTTTATTTAATAAAAAACCAAATTTAATCTCAATCAAAGATGTGTATACGACCTCTAATGAAAGTACTAATTCTAAATTTGTTAATTCAACATTTTTAAACAATAAAAATTAAAACATTCTAACGCATCTATAAATTATTTTTCGTATTTTTCGTGATTTAATATAAATTTTAAAAGTTGCTGGTTACTGCGAAATCAACAGTTTTGGGCATAAATTGTAAACTTACAGGAATATCTGCAAATAGTGCAAAATAAATCTAAAAAATTCAGCACAGCACAAAAGAAGGGAGGTGCTTCAACGGTGCCCGCAACCTTCTCCTGAAATTGCTTTTAAAAATCATTTTTCACTTTTTCACACCAACTTAACCCTATGCTTTAGTAATTTTAAAGGTTTAAAAAATGGAAACCTTCAGCCTATAATTTGTAGCTATTTTGCATGTGTACTCATGCTATCTTGTTCCATCAGATCCATCAACTATACTGTCAGGTTTGTTTTTAGAATTTTTCAAAAGATCCCACTACCTGAAATGCAAGTTTTTTTTTTTTTTTTTTTTTGGATGGACTGAAATGCAAGTTTTGATCTCGAGTATAACAGAAGTTCCCAACTTGAACTTTGGTTTCGGTTGCTGCGAACCGAAATAGAATGTAATGCTTGTTTGATGCCGTACGATTTGGTACTCTGGTTTGCTACAACAGACAATTCTCCAGTGCAAAGCTCGAAATAGGCGATGATGCCCACACACGCCCGAGCCCAGATTAGGACGACAGACTGTGAGTATATGCGGCTAATTTTTTATTTTTATTTTTTTTAAAAAAAAAAAACTCATTTGTTTATGCAAATTTTGGGTTAACTTAATTAAGCAGAGTCACGGGTATATTTGGTTACAACTGAAGAGAGACCAGGCAAAATTTTCAATTATTATTATTAGTTTTTGAGTTTTTCCATTCACTCGCGACAAAGTTTATCACCTATTCTATAATCCTTGGCTTTTATAAATAATGTTTTCTTGGTTTAGAGAGCTTTATCCATTAACATGAAAAAGGCTTCGCATTAGAAATTTCGTTTTCTTTGTTAGTGACGAAACCACTTTTTTCTTTTCCCCTTCCTCAACGGTGTTTTTTAATTTTTTTTCCTTTTAAACCCGCGTAATTTGTCTAATATTGTAACTAGGTCCCTAACTTTGGAAAATGACAAACATGACCACCAAGTTTAACGCAAATTGCAAATACAGCAATGCTGATAGGGATCAGTCTCAAGTCTGAATTCGTTCCTCCACCCCTCCCCACAAAAAAAAAATATATATATATATATATATATTATTAAAAACGCTGTTAAAAAAAAAAATCCTCTAAATCCCCGTAGTTATTATGTGATATAAATATAAACGTGTGAAACTAAATTTGATGTTTTTCACAATAATTGTCTTTTTTTCTACATGATATAAATTAGGCTACAGAAAATAAAACAAATGGAATCAAGTATGCCCATTGCCATCACTTTTATCTGGCCTGAGAAATTTTCCTGTGTGTATGGGAGAGCTTTCTTCAGATAATCAGCTCCTATGCGCTGCAGTTCGCAGGTTCTTCATCAGCCATCAGCTCCTGTGCGTTGCTATTTGCAGATTTTTCAACAGACACCAGCTCTTTCATTCGTCGAAGATCAATTTTAGGTGCAGGGAGATGGTGGAAAAAGGACGTGAGCGAAATTCTGGGACCCGCTCTTTTCGCCAACACTCTATGCACCACAGCTCTAAACTTGCCGTTAGTGGCCAGCTGCACAAGAAAATCATAGAAACTATGTTAGGATAACCTGGGCATGCATGCGATTATCTAGACTAGTCCAAATAGCAACATGGCTTAAAATTTTCTGTCAGCGTTCCCCACTAATCATGTGTGCTTCAGTTGAAGATACGATTTCCTCGCTCGACTGTTTGAAAATCAAGCTTCTTTATATCAGCTTTTGGGGTATTGAGCCATGCCTTTTGAGTTCAGAGACAGAGATTGCTGCTACAGCATTAAAGGGGCGAGAAACAGGGCCATCACAAATAAGTCAAGATGGAATGAGCTTCACCTACATGTAAATTTGATTCAAACTTAGCTTATGAACCGCAGCCTTGATATCATGGACTGGAGCAGTGGCCTGAAATGAGAGCACACAGGCTTTCTCAAGTCACACTTTATGGATCAGGAACAGGAACTCTCTTGGCACAGCTATTGTAAGGTGGCTTCCACCTATCTGATCCTAGGCCAATTCTACCATACCAAGCCTATATCAATCCCTCATGACATGCTCCTCTGCAAGATCCCATTGCACCATTGCTGGAGATGAACCATCACATAGACAGTTATGCATTGGCAATCCATTCCCATGTGGTAGTGGCCTAGAGTATACCATAACACAACAATATCACTTTAAAATAAGGACCTAGTTTGGCTTTTCTATTCTGCCCTTTATCATCATCTAAAATCAGTGCCATTGCAGTAAAAGACTATGCAGAACAACACATGCCATGTTGCCCTGATCCATTATGCTTAGTCCTATCATAAATGCATGATCCTGTCACAAACGATCCTTCTGCAGCCACCTCTCATGCCTCCTATATATGAATACTTACAAAAAGCCTGATATATTATATGCTCGAATATAAATTTTTCTCAGGCATGTACTAGAGTCAAGTTTAGAACTTGAATCCATGCACCCCTCTGTTTTTTTTAATCTGTAACCAGGCTCTCATTTTCTATCTCTGTTGATTGCCAACTATATAATAATTATATGAATACTGCATGTAATATACTTATTTATGACAGACACAAATTTAATCTTGAACCCAAATTGAGCTAAGCTCAGAATCTAGCATCCAGCCACTTCAGCTCATTGATTGCCGGGATTGCACCTGAATGTCAACTTTGTCAAGCTTGATCAGTAGAGACAAATGCTAAACTGATCTAGCTTATTTATAACAGCAGGCATAAAGACATAAATTAGTGATGGAAAAAAAAGGATTTGACCTACTACAGATGACGATCAAAATTTTGGACTTTTTAGTGTTTAACTGTTTTGCATATTCTAAGGAGATAATTTTATTTAAAATTTTAATTATTTGGTTAATTAATTTGGAATTTAATGTATGTATCAAGTGATCAAAGCATGGATCAACCTTTTGGATAGTTTAAGTAAACGTTTTATTTTATTTCTTCTATTTAGATCTTTATTTATAACAAATGTATTAAGGAGTGTCAAGAGTTTTCCTTATCTTCAATGAGTAGGGTCGCAAACATGCAATGCAACGTGATTGTCAATCATAAGTCATAAACAAGTTATTGGTTACTTGAATTGATATTGTTTCTTTGTTCTCTTTTGCTGCCTAAACCCTTTTCCCATAATTCATCTTGTTTTCCCCTATTTTGTCTTCCTCTTTCCACTATTGAAAGAGGATCCCCCTCTTTCATTGAACTTCTTCCACGAGACCATCTTGTCCTACATCAACTAGTACAGGAAAAAGAGTGCATGTAATTCTTGCGTTAGATACTATAAAAAGCACACACACATACCTGAAGAAATTTGCCAATGTTAACTATGAGGGCCCCACGAACAGGCTCCACATTTATCCAGCTCTGCTGATGCAGTACCTGGAGGCCACCAATGTGGTTTTGTAGAATTATGGCAAGAAATACATCATCAGCATGCTCATTTGGGTGGAACAACTCCGGCCAAGGGTGGGATCGATAATAGTTGCATCCCATGAGCATGGGTTTCATAAATCCCAAGTCTTGAAGGTAAGTGGTACTGAACCCGAGGGCCTCTGAGATTAACCCAAACACTGTCTCCCCAAGCTTGAACGCCTGCTTCTCATACTCCAGTACGTTGTCTCTGGCAATCAATAAAGACAGAAAATGAGTCAGTTTACACATCATGCAAGTACCATCTGCTACCCTCACATGCCTACACTGGACGTAAATGTACCCCCTCAATGAAAATCTTTCAATTTGAATTGGCTACAGCTATGTTAATTATCTTTATAGTTTAAGAGTTCACAAAGCTCTACAAAAACCCTTAAATCCTTGACGAATCTCTAACAGGGCAATGTAGTCAGATTGAAATTCAAGCAATCATACATTGACTTCAATAAGGCTTCCTTGTGATGAACCTAGCACAACATAGTAACTTAGAAGAACAACAGGCTTTTTGATGCCCATGTTAGCAAATGAAATGGGAGATACATACTTGCAAATTTCAGGCAGTTCTTCAGGCTGCAGTGGATCGATATGGAAAACACAATTGAGGCTATCCCTCCAATTCCCCACAATAAGCTGATGACGATGAAAATTAGCCAAACCCTCTTTTATAGGGATCGGTTCCTTTCGTATATCATGTGTATAGAGGTCTGACTTGGCTTCCTTGGGCTGTTCATGGAATCTACGAACACTTTCTATCACATTGTCTAAAATGTCGATTGGAATGCCATGGTTAACCAATTGGAAGAAACCCCATGTCTCTGAAGCTCGCCGGATCTCATCAATGATCTTTGTACGTCGATCACTGTCAACGCCATTGAAATCAATAGTAGGAATTTGAAAGTATGGGGGATTACTATCTGAATCCTCAGCTGCAGTATCTTCAAGAAATTGAAGATCATGTGCAGTGGCTTTGGCTGGTATTCTGACCACCAAAACCACAATCCCCAATCTATTCTCTACCTCTTCATCCTTCAACCTCCCTCCTTTCTCCACCTTGAGCCCACCATCATCAGCGTTCACCACTAGATAAAATCTGTCCTCCCTCACCACAACCTTTTTCCCTCTCTTGACAGCTACCAGAATCTCATCCTCTAAGTCAAAAACTCCGCCCAACTCCCATGGCAAAGTACTCCCATCCTTAAACCTTACAACCGCCCCTGCGTTCCCAGTGTCTACCAACCTCTTCCAAGCCGGCAGCACCACCCATCTACCTGGGGGCTTCTCTGCCGTTACAGCGCCAAATCCACCAACCTTCTGGCAACCAGGCAGGCTGGATACCCCCCATTCACCTTCCTCAGAACTGCACACCGGCATCCTCACCACCAATGCCGAATTCTCCACCATCCTCATCTTAATACTCACCACCGGAAGGTGCGCCCTCGCCGCCTGCCACACCTCGTCTGCCTTGCGGAACTCCGGCACCCGCTCCTTCAACCACTGCGTCTTTGATACCTCCAGCGCCCGGCGCAGCCCCACTTCCAGCTCGGCAGCATTGGTAAACTGATTCTTCTCAAGGGCGTGCCGGAACGCCTGGCCCTTCCACTGCGGGAAATCCTGCAACGCGCGGGCGACGTCCTGCGCGGTCTGAGGCTTCTCCACGCGGGCGCGCAGCAATTTGGAAGGCGGCGGTGGTGAGGAGATGGGTATCGGAGAGGAGCCGGAGCTCGTAGAGGAGGTGGACACCGGCAGCGCTATCGAAAAAGGAGACGACTTTGGGAGCTAGCTGAGCTGCGATGAGGGAGTTGCGGACTTGGGCGGCGGCAACGAGGCGGTCCTGCTCGTCGCAGGAGATGCCGGTGGATTCCTCGATAGCGGGGGCGGAGAAGGAGAAATGGTGGTAGAGGGTGGAGATGTGGGGAGCGTATTGGTGCCAGAGAAGGCCGTGGCGTTTGCGGAGGATGTGGAGAAGGTCGTTGGGGGAGAGGGATTGGAGTTGGGGGAGGGTGGTGGAGATGATCAAGGGGAGAGGAAGGTGGGGAGGGAAGTTTGGAGGCTGAGATGGGTTTGAGGAGTTTGTGGGGGTTGGGATGGAAGTTGGAGATGTTGGAGGGAGGGTTTAGGAGAAGGGTATGCGAAGGTTTTGGGTGGGTGTGGTTTGGGAGGGAGAGGGATTTGGGAGAGGGAATAGGTGGAGAGAACATGGCGATCGTAAGAAAGGAATGTTCGGGAGAGAAGAAGTGTCGGTAACGGCAGGATTGGCCAGTGAAGAAGAAGAAAAGATCATAGTTTTGTCAATGGAGTTGGTATTTGCTCCTCAATAGCGTTTTTTATTTGCTTCAGAAATATCAGTCTTGGGTACTCCGTCTCGGTTGTTGGCAGTACTCCGTCATAATAAGAAGAAAATTCCATATTCTTTCACCTTTAATTTGATACATTAATTACTGAATAAGTTTTTTTTTTTGAAATAAAATTACTGAATAAGTTTTTTTTTTTTTAATTTTTCTAGATGTTATGGGATTTGTAGCATTTGATTGATTGTCCACTGAAGGAGATTGGACTCATACCTAAAAAGCTAGGATCGGACTGAAAAGATTGAAGCTATAGAGATTACTGGCATTGGATGTCTTGCAAGGGAAATTCACAAGGCTTAATTGACGAACGTTCACACGTTGCAGGGACGCTTATCTTCATCCGTCCAACTTCCCAATTTTTTAAAGTCTTATCTCCATTTTTCATTTTTTTTTTTTAAAAATGTCTTTATCTCCATGATTTGTGAGTTAAACCACACCTCGGAAAAGTCCTACATGTAACGCAAGCACCTTTCTTACCTTTTTATTTTATTTTATTGACGGACACACTTAACCTCAATGCACCTGAGGTGCGTTTAACCCCCTTTTTTAAAAAAAATTTATACAACAATTAATCTAAATATATTTAACATGTGTATTAAATTTTTACCATTTTGGAGTACTTTAAATATTTATTTTTAATTTTTAAAAATCAATGATATTTTAGATAATTTAAAATTACTAAAATGTCACTAATTTTCAATAATAAAAATATCTAAAATACTCAAAAATGATAAAAATTGATACACATTAAATATACTCACATTAACAATTGTATAAAAAAAATTTCAAAAAAATAAAAATAATGGGTTAAAACACCCACGTGCACACTTAGGGTATGTGCACCCAAGTACACTGTATCAGAGCCCTTTTTTAAATTTTAAAATGTTTTTAAATCTAAATCATTTATCATATTTTGCTTTTTTTTAATGAAATCATGTTTCGCATCGTCTTATCATGTTAAAAGTAATTCCCATTGGCAACTCATACTTGTAAAAAAAAAAAAAAAAAAAATTTGTCTGAATGAACTCAGAAGTCTCAATGGAAACTCTTGCCCCAATTGGATTCGAAATTCGGACCTCAAGCGTGCATACAAGTGTTTCTAATAGATATAATTTTTGAAATTGCAAGTAAATATACAAAAATTAATATGACAAATGGTTTAATTTTTTTTTTTCAAAATTCTAAATTTAAAAAAAAAAAAAAAAAAAGTGCACAAGGCCTTCATGCCTACGGTAAATATTGAATCATTACCTTGCTTACATACTATAAAATAAACTCCATCACAGTAAACCATTTAATACGCATTTTGTATTAATAAAAGTCATATTTTGCTAGTCAAAGGGGAAAATGACGAAATGCGAAAAAATAATAATTATGGAATAAGATTACGAACCCAAACCCAAAGGGGTCAATATGCAAACTAATTTTACAAATCGGACCAAAATATGCAAAATCTATCATTATGAAATAAAAATTGCAAAACCAAAAAAGAATAGGGTGGTCAACGCAAATTTCAAGCGAGATTTGCAAAATGGGTATAAAATAAGGCAAGCGAGCACGGATAACGAAGAAAGATTCAAATGAACGACAGAAAAAAACAGATGCATGAACAGAACATGCCCAAGAAAAGGAGAGTCATAGACGAATCAACATTTGTTAAATCAGCTTTTCTTCTTTACAAGTGATTTTCTTAAACCAATTTCTAACATTGTACACGCCATCAACAAACTCTTCGTTTGTGCCTTGTACCCTTTTGCTGTTCAAATGGCAGTCTAGGGCAATCTGGATTTTGTCAGTTTCATCATCGTTCATCATTGGCACTAGCTTTCTCCCAAGAATTTTGGCCCCCTTCCATCATCGTTCCTCTTCAAATGCATGGGGAACCACAATTAAGAGCATATCAGCTATCCGACTTGACCGACAAAATAAATTTTTACAGAAGCAAACTGCACCACCTGACAACATAGATATAAAGCACTAGAACGTCAGTGTTAGTAATCAAAGAGAGACCAAGAAGCTATGCCATTTGCGATCAATAGAAGAAGAAGAAGAGGAAGTTTGTCATTGAAGGGCCCTAAAGTAGGGGTGTTAACGGATCGGGTTGGACGGGTTGGAGCCTAATCCTAATCCTAACCCATTTAAAATATCTCAAAACCTCAACCCTAACCCATTTACAACCCATTTAATAAACGAGTTGGTGGGTTGTTAACGGGTTGTATAGCAAATAACCTAAAAGCCTACACTCTAATAGATAATGATCTCGCAGGAGAGACGAGAGGGTATTTTCGGCGTAGGGAAAATGAAAATAGGGCAGTGATGAGAAAATGAAATTAGGGCAGCAATAGAAAAATGAAAATTAGGTGACTAGAGGAAGAATCAGAGAGGAAAAATAACAAGAGGTTTACCTGTATATATATATAAAACTTTAACGAGTTAAGCAAGTTAAATGGGTTGAACGAATTAAACGGGTTGAACAGGTTAAATGGGTTACTAAACGGATTGAAAAGTTATAAAATCTCAACCCTAATCCATTTATTTAATTAAATGGTTAAACGGGTTGGCGGATCTTAACCCATTTATTCAAAAATCTCAACCCAAACTCATTTATAAACGGGTTGGACGAGCGGGTTGACGGGTTGACTATGACCATTAACACCCCTACCCTAAAGTGTGTCTCTCTTCAAAAAATGGATGAGACTTGAGAAGTCCAAAATCACATAATTAAATTGACATCCCAACCAACATTTGTTTTAGAAAAAGTAAAGTTTTAATCAGTAAATCTTTATCATCAGCCCACTCCATGGACAAAATTTTGCACGATAATTACCACACAAGGACTGCAGACTGATGGAGACAATTTAGGACAGCAAAGGATTTCTATTAGAAGCAATGACAATGAGAGCTCCACTTTGAAGGTTTGGTTTCTGCAAACCAAAAAAAAAATCTTCCATGCAAGAATTTAAATGGATAGCTTGATAACCCAAGTAGTATATATCACCTCTCATGAACTTATGTACGACATTGCTTGCGCCTGTAGGTAGTAAGAGTCCTTGTATTTTCTGCCGCTCCCCACATGAATGCCGTTGTGGATCCAATCCTCCCGATGAATCCAACCATCCCGGGTAAAATCAAGAACTCCAAGAATCTATGACAGACAAAATATGTAATAAATGCAAAGAAATGCACGTCAAGCCCCTTGCATGTTGGTCACTTTGTCGATGAGGGAGTGTCAAACTGTCAAGTGTTGTCAGGTCAAAACCAGGCATGCTAATCAGATTTCTGTTTTCCCTTTATATCTGAATGCCATGCCAATTTGCCATAGTCATATGCATGGAGACTTTAATTGTATCCAAAAATTTATGCAAATATATATTCTGAAACACCATTCTGGTACGCTAATGTTATACATGAACTTCCAAACTCCACTGTAACACAAACTCAGATAATATTTCTCTCCAATGCTTTTGTCATCTTCCAATTAGACTCATAATGCAACTTAACCATTGCAACAGTCCACATGTATAAGCGCAGTGATCCAAATTGGATCACACTAAATAGGGGGTTGCTTAAATTACACGTGTATATATATTTTTTAATCATAGGGTTCGAACTCTGGACCTCAAGCATAGATGCTTGGATGCGGAACCAACTGTGCTAAGAGTCGGTCGCTTAAATTGCGTAATTTTATGTTTCAAGGACTGGCAAAATATTGTACCTCAAGCCACACACTTGATATTTCTAGCAGCAGGTAGGAAAATATTTCCCGAGCAGAAATTGATGTTGGATACATTTTATTCATTTAAGGCCCTTCTACACACTACTTCTCAAATGGACAAACGCACAGGAAGCTGTAACTTGAAGATGCACATAATCATCTCGTATTGGAACAACCAGACAAGTGAGGTCATGTTTGTTTTCAGGAAAGTCAGCAAGTGCAACCCACTTATATGATCATTCTTGAAAGTGTTCAAGATGACCACGCAGAAGTCATACCTCTCTTACTTCCCTGTAATTTCAGCCATACCCTTAAGAATGTCTAAAATTCTAGCATAATCATATGATATAACTAAAGAGAATCTGACCAAATAAATAACGATTGTAGAGAGATGACCATAATTTGAACTTTACAAGCATATACTAAATCTACCAATGAGGCACTCTAAGGCTATATAAACAAGAAACATAATCAAATTAACAAGAAAGCAAAATATTTAACTAGAGAAAAGGACTTACAGCTCCACCTTTCCAGGTCACAGAATTTGGGTCTGTCCGTGACAGCAATACCTGTCCAATCAGTAGTTTCATCACCTAAATCAACAGCATCCATAATCTATATAGGATTAAGGTATAGCAAAGCCTATAAAATATTCTACTCTATGAGGTGACATTTTGCACATAGAACAGTCTATGATATAGAAAGATAGAAGGGCAAAAGACAGCATCAGTTTCCAACTTGTTACAACAATCACATAAGACAACAAGCTTTTCTTTTATTTTCATTTGATTTATTTAATTTTGAATAAGTTACATGTTTGGTTAGGCATTTGATCCCAAGGTCAATGAATAAAAACTCATTTATTCTCTTATGGATGAGCTCTGTTTTATTTTTTCATATGTAAAGATTTTTTATGAATCTTTTTTCTTTTTGGTAGGATCAAACGATCAAATAAGAATCTCATACTGAAAATTATAAATGATCATAATTAGATTACTGCAAAGATTCCTTATTAGTTCATACCATCACAATCAGTAAGCTAACAGAAATTTCAGTGAGCTGGGAAATGTAACTGATTGAACTCACCTCAACAGTATCAATAGCTTCATTGGCAGGAATGGCATGCAAAACTCTGCAAATCCACAAGCATTGTAAACTTATAATGGTCCAAACGTTTAGTAAAAAGCTAACAGAAAATACAGAATAGTTCTAAAGATGATCAATTTATTTTGGATAGAATTAGTGGAACTAAGACCAAGTTTATAGCATTTTTTTTTTATGAAAAATTTTATAGCTTATTTTGATAGCATTTTATGTTGAATAGATGAGTTTATTTTAAATAAGATTGTATGAGTTTCTTTATTTACAAAAAACAACACTTCCTCAACCTGACTGAAAATCGATTGTCCGAAATGGAACCCTAGAATTGAATACTTCAGTATTTCATAGAATTGCAATTCGACAAACTCATTATCCTGTTGCACTACTCTTGTTGAGTTATTCCTTTTCCATGATTTTCCTCTCGATCATAGAATCCGAACAGACTATTGCTGGAGATAAATTAAAGATGTTCAGGCCTGTAAGGTGAGGCCTACAGGCTCAATCAAACCATCCCAATTTAGGACCTTTTTGCTTATCAAGTTAATTATCCCTCAGATATGCCACCTGCCATATGCTTATAATCCTCCCGAAAGATCCTTATCACCTGCATGCACCTTGGATCACAGCTCGAATATTTTAAAATACACACAACATTTTTCTATCATAGCATGGTTAATCACAAGATTAGAGGGAACAGATCAAAAAAATAGTCATATAGAAGAAGAACAAACCTTTCCTCCACAACCCCAACTAGACCACCAGTCAAAGCCACACCACCAATCTGACACAGAATTAAACAACCAAAATTAATCAATAGAATAACTATTGCTAACATCTCTCATTGTTTCAATTCTCACCAATTGTATGCTGCAAAATAATTTCCTCTGAAGGTCAATACGCCCTGCCAAGTCAGGACATACAGCATTCATGTTTATACACAGAAAAAGAAATCCCATATCAATGACATATAAATTGCCCTAAAATCTACCTGCTGAGAGAATGCTCTTAGTAATTGCCTCTGCAAGGCCAAGGTTTTCCTCTTTCTTAGGTTTAGTTGCAAAGACTGGATAAGTTTCCCACATGGTTACTCCTCCATTAACACCAAGATAGAAACCATCTGGCATGTCTGGTCTTCTTGGAAAATCCATATGCCATGTGTCTTCAAGCATATCCTCATAGTCATTAAACCTAGGGATGATGTGAAACCATTGAAAAATCAACACAAAGGGCTTACATCTTTAATAGCTAATAATAATGGCTAGAGAACTACTAACATATCTACAACATCCAGCTAGGAACTTGCTTATCTGCAGACTAAAGAGCTCATAAAATGTCCAAGATGCTCACTCACTCACCGAGCCAGTATGGCCATCTCATCAGACAGAAGGATCAAGATTTTGAATAGTAACACAGGATGTAATGCATCACCTACAACTGCTATTCATGAGAAAAATAAGCATTTTCACCTAAACAAGGAATGTTAACTTTTAAATGTGCCGCATTTTCATACGTGCATGGTAAATCCTTTGGAAACTGAATTTGAACACTAGTCACGTTTTGCTATGGTAATAGAACAAATTTTTCTCTTTGTATCAATCAATAAAGATATGACTCACCAAGTTCGAGGGGGTGGTGGATACTCCTTCGGAGATAAAATTTTTGGATAGAACAGACCCATTGGAGGCACCTGTTTTCATCCTCTCATTAGGTAGCAAGCATTTCAGACAACTTTATACGTATGTTTGCAAATGAAGAAGCACTTCAAAATCGCAAAAAGGTCTATCATTTATCTGAAGATGACAAAAATAAAAATCTTTACCATTTCTCCTCATCGTCAAAAACATATAAATCCTTTTTCTTTAAGGGCTTTAGTAGGCTTCCGCTTGATTGTTAATGCTACAATTCATAGCCTTGGATACAAAAGATAAGTGTGCCACATCTAGTTGATGTTCAAATAACTAATGCTAATGATGACCCTCTATTTAGACAATTTGATCATGGAATCATCAAATCTTTGATCCACCAACTTGAGAAGTTCTTCAAGTGCATCAGTTCCAACTTTATACTGACCAGCCTAATTTATTTTCCACTCATTAAATATTTCATTGCTCATCCTCTGATCTTTTTGCATACAAGGGAAACTTGAGGATGATCCACACAAGTGAAAGAGTGACAGTGTATAATCATGAATGCATGACAGCAACATTTGACCTTTTACATGTCACAATTTTTTTGGCAAAATCCTCATAAGACAGCTATTTTTGCCCACCCAGATATTTGAAAAAAATTGAGTCTAATAAAGACAAAAAATAGAGATATTCGCCTTAGATTATCAGCTAGCTATGCTCTATAATATATGTGTCAGAGAAATAACACTTTAAATGGAGCCAAGACATGCCCCTTAGGGTTCTCCAAGGAATGGTCCTCAGCTCCTGTTAGAAGATAGATTGCAAATCATGTGAAAAGCAACTATTGAAGCCAGAGACGGATTTCAAAACATTGACAAAACCAGTTTTTTTCAAGCTGAAAGGTTGAAATTGAGGATCTATTCATTGAAGGTGGTTAATGAAATATTATATTGTATAGCAGTAAAACCTACCATAATTTATAGGATAGATAGTAAATGAGCCAAAATGAACACAGGATTATCATAGGCAATATAAGGATTTGCATATGAATGTTTTGATATGTGATAGTGTGAGTGAATGTATTTTTAGATGGTTTGGCTGCATCTGGGTGAGGATGAAGAAGGTCAGATGGTTGGGAGTCAGTTTGTGCAGGTTAGACACCATAAGATAGTGAGGAAGTTCCCAAAGGAACCGTTTATGGAAGATGTAAGGGAAGAACTGAGGATGTTCCCATCTCTTTATAAAGGTCATGGTCTTGGATAGGGAATCATCAACTTGCTCAGCGAGAAGTTTTAGAATGACAGTGAAGGTATTGAGAAGCATTATATAAGTGAGATGGAGAGACACTAATATATTGATAGATCTGCATCAGCAAATGATATGGAGGAAAAACACATGTATAACGGACTCGCCAAAGCAGAATGGATAATGAATGACAAAATCCACAAAATATCCCAACCTCCTAATGCAGAGATCATTGTTTTCTCTTTTCAGTTGATGAATACCAGTGTATATTCGAATGCTAAAAGTTGGAATGTCCATAACTGACATTCCTCACGCTTATCAATATCTAGAAACTCAAGATCACATTCACAACTCCAATTGCTTTCATATGGCCATTTAAATGTAGGGAGAAGGAGAGCAAAGGGGGAAGAATAATGTAAGATGAGAGGAAATAATGTCAGTAGAAAACAAGTGATGCCAACCATAAAAAAGAATAAAATAAAAAATAGAGAGGTTTGTTTACGAAGTTAGAGTTAATTATAGAAGACGAAGTACTTATGGACAGAGAAAAGCCACATCAACCAAACTGAAAAATGAAAGGGAATAAGTAGAAGAAAAAGACTTCAGCCCCTTTCCCCTGACCAAATCCACAATATGAAATGATAGGCCTAAGATCCAAATATCGATCACTGTGCAAAGGTGTGGAAGGTGTTCTGCAGGAACATACATTCAAAGCAGACATCTTTGTCTTGTAAGCAACACCTGGCATGCCACTCTCATAAGAATGAACTACTGCGACAGCGTCAAGCTCTCCTCCCTTATAAGACAAAACTACACAAAATCAGAATGTGATTACCACAAAGAATGACGTCAGAAAATTCACAACTATCTTCATTGTTGAATTGCCACTATATTGAAATTTATTTTAACCCCTTGATGTCCACGTGAAAATTCCAATTTTGAAGCTCCTGCCCTAAAAATAAATCTCATTATGTTCTCCATGAAAAGCTTTGGAAGTTTCCATGCCAGTATGAAAGAGAGGAGGATGTTCACAAACTCCCAAAATTAATTCCAGTTTATTTATCTCTTGTTACCAAATCCATCTTCCCGAAACACGGAGCACAGGCTTCCAATGAGGAAATAGGCTATACAACAGACTCTAGATAGTTTCTGGAATTAGCCCCCTCAGATTTGTTTCAGCGAGAAGTTCTAACAGCATACAACAAAAGGAAAAAACTAACCGAAATGCGGCAATATTTTTCTTTTAACTTATTCAGCATTAACAAGTCAATAGGCTTTGCCAAAGGATCTGTGTGAAGTGCTGGCCATGTCTGATTACGTCGCTGAACCCATAAAAGACACCTAGAAATATCCTGCAAGACAGAACACATGACACTGCAACCAAATTAAAATCAACAAGAAACATAAAAAAAGGCCAAGTTTAACAATAAGAGAAGATCAGACTGAGCCCAACACATGATGAAAAAAAAGCAAGAATGATGTAATGTGGTAAGGGCAATGATTAGGATTAAAGTAAATACAGGAAAAATAACTAAATTTTTTGCATGAAAAGATGCAAAAGAATAATTGAGAACAAGAAGTAATAATGAGAAAAAAGGAAGGTAATTAGGTAGTTAATTGAAAATTTTTCCGCCCTTCTTTTCCCTGTTACCAATGAAACTGTGATTAATGGTTAAATTTTTTCCTTGATTTGTTTTGGCATAGTAGCTTAATCGCTGGATGCTATATGAATGGACAAAATTTAACGAAAGGTATCTACCATGCATATAAATGAACAATTATGAAGAGTCCCCCCCCCCCCCCCCCCCCCCCCGCGCAACATACACACGTGTCATGTATACAGCAATAACACTTAACGCCAATTTAAACACACAAAATGACTTAAGGCCTCACAAGTTGTGAGGGCTATCAAGAGAGAAAATCCTTGAAGTTCAACTATCTGATAATAGCAACCATTAAACATACAACAGTAGAAATAGAAAAAAAAAAAATAACAATAACAAGGCAACTAATATGTACCTCTCCACCAAATGGTAACGTTATAATTGTAGCGGGCAGAGCCACTCCATCCTGAAAATCAACAAAATAATAGTTAAAACGTAGTTAAAAGCCACAAGCAACTTTCAATATGCATCTTTATTTTTTGGTTCTCGTACAGGTGATCTGTTGTCTTTACTAGTCAATTCACTAATGGGCAATGATGCAACCAACTGCATGGAATCATTCTCAGTAAAATCTTGACCTTTTATAAAAAATAATACTTTAATTAAACTCAAACAAATCATAACATTAATCATTATATTTTATTTATAGTTCCAAAAATCATATATTGGAAATTTAAGTTTTTCATGTATTTACTCTCAAATATTTTTATTTCTGAGAAGATAAAAATTTCAAATCAACCTTGCCAATAGAAGTTTTCACCTTATTGTCGGTCCCAAGCCTGGGCAAAAAAAGCAAGGGTTGGCACATCATGTTGGAGCCAGTGCAATAGAAATTTCTGCCACATCTCTCTTCATAGATTATGAGATTAAGCATGGAGGGAATGGCTTATGATGATGATAATGTAATAATTTCAAATCAAATTAATTTTGATATCATAAATATATATTAATTAAATCATGTTGATTTTGATATATTTTTTTTATGAAATGATTTATAAAGACAGGAAGAGGGATTCCAACTCAACCTCACCTGCCAAACACGCCGGCGAGGAAATGATTTATATATACTTAAAACATCATTTATTGTGTCAAAAATAAGAGAACACACAGAAGCATTCCATGATACTAATTCTCTTTGGATCCGCTCTCGATGTAATTGTAAAATTGGTTGGTAGGTCTCACTGATTCCTCATGGTCCTATGCAGCTTTTTGTGGATACCATTTCATTATTAGCAGGAGAGCACTTGGGCTCGAAATGAGAAGAATAGCAGGTTCTAAGGTTTTTTACTAAAAACAATTTTTGAGATGCACCTTGTGATGGCATTTGCTACAGTAATTCATTGATTTTTTATTTTAGATTTTAAGGTCATTTAAACTGTCAATACACAACTATGACAAGAACCAACTGGAATTTGACTGAATCAAATCATCTCATTTGTACCTTGAAAAGGTATATTCCTTATAATTACTTGATGTTTCTCATCATCTTTATTTTCTTTTTATCTGATAATCACATGATGATATATGTTGAATAACTAAAACAAGTACATATTAAATAACTTATTTTAGCCCGAAATCGCATTGAACTGACCATATATCTCAAACTGAACTGACCTACAAATAAGATAGAGTAGGATATTTTCACAAATAGGGTTAGGATAGAGCTGATGTCAACCTGATTTGCACTTCTAAAAAAAAAAAAAAAAAAAGCTCAAGATTACATATTTTTGGCTCAAACATGAACTAGATAAAAAAATTTACCAGGAACCAAAATAAAAATTTCACGTCACATGAAGACCAAGCAGACCAAACATTTCTTACAAAATACATGTTCAGAATTACAAAAATAAGTCTTCAAAATTGAAACATGGTAAAATCCCACAGCAATGAATTTTTTTTTTTTCTCATATATTCCATAACAATGATATAGTTTTATTTGGGAATCATTTACACAAACACTTGATAAATTGTTTATCTAGGAGTGTGAATGTTTAAAAATGATTCTGCACAGATTGGAATATCCGAACTTCAAAATTCCACTCCTCAATACCCATTTCAATAATCCACATCATCACCTTGACAAAGTAGCATAACAATGAAAGAAAATGATTCCCTTACATCAATGCAGATAACTGATGTCACTTGAGCACCCAAATTGACAACACATGCTGTTGACAATCCATTCCCAAAAATTGCAGCAATACCTTCCTGTCTGGCAGCAATAGCATTAAAAAAAGACAGCAGAAAGGACATGAAAAGAAAAGATAGATGACTCAATTATAAGTTCAACAAAAGAAAAAAATGAATAGAAACAAATCCATATAAAAAAATTACAGTTCCACCAAGCGAACACATCCACACGACTACTGTAGTACAGTTTATTCCGAGGATGAGTTCTTTTTCTTATGGACATGGATATAAGTTACATGAATATAGTCATGAAAAACGTTCACCATACAATTATCAAAGTCAAGACAACTTTACGAAGAGATAGTTTAGTAATACGATAGATAATGCTCCATAATATCATTATCTATAAAAAAAAATCAAGGAAATCAAAGGAAAGGTCATTCCTAAGTTCAAAAGCTATTATATCACACCATCAAAACTTGCAAGACTACGCACAAAGATTGGATGGGCTAGAAGTAGTCAATTCCCAATTGTCCAGGGTAGGAATTCTTGAACATGTTAGAAAAATCAAACACCATGTTGAGCGGCACGCCTACTTTCAAGTTTTCAGCTGACTGTCCATAAGCTTCCAGAGTGTAACACATGCTGTCACAATCAGTCTAGCTTTAGCAAACATTGAATGTCTTGGATACGAAGAAGACCACTAAAATATCTTTAGAGGTTATAGACATGGCATAGGAATAGCACTTAATTTTACAGTCATGTCTCAGTGTAGATTTATCAACAACCAAAGCATCATGATCAATTGAGATCAACTGACTGTTAATTGTTGGCCATTGATTGAGCAGCTAGAAATAAAATCTGAAAATATTCAATTTTATCAAAAAATTTCAAACAAGATGTTGAGGTGGATCAACAAGTCCAATTTTGAATTGTTGTGAAGCATAAAAAGATCTAGGTAATCACATATCAATATAGAATCAAAGACCAATGCAATGATGCAACAAATCAACACCATGCACCCCGCAGCAGTTTGTCATTGGCAAATATGCATATTTTTTCCACAATGAAATTAGGAACATTGATTAATAAATACAGAAAGATGCACGATCAGCTTGATCAGCGCAATATGTGGCTCAATAGCACATAGTCAGATCCACAAAAGTATTGGCAGGGGATTTTATCACATAGAACAATCAAATTTAAAAAGAAAGTCATTTAGTTTATTCCAAATGCTCAGAAAATTTCAACCCCATTTCACGCTATTATAATATTTAAAGTCTTGAGAAAAGTACATAAAAAATAAACATCTACTGTTTGCTGGGTAAAGATTGCTAGTACCTGATGTACCACTGCGGAGCCAAACCGCAGATCCCTTAATACAATTGATAAAACTTCCTTGATTTCTGTATGTGTCAAAATGGAGAACAACATCATTGAAATAAATTCATATTTTGTTCCACACGGTACTATAGTTCATAAGATGGTTACAACACTGAGCTAAATAAAAATAGATCATGAGACAATCTTGTAAATATGTGCATGTTTTTTTCCATGGCATGGAAACTAAAAAATCTTGCATTATAATCATTTTGGCCATCAGAGCCTCATTGTCTATAATATCTTTTACAAATATAGATGTCAACTAGATCATCCAAATATACAGGTAAAAAGGATCTTGACAGATTCCTTAAGAGTAAATTTTATAATGTCCATTAAGGTTCCATTTGGTAAGATGTAAAATTAAATAGATATATATATACACTCCTTCCCACATGCCTTTTGATATGATTTGACATCTTAACCACCAAACTACCTTTTTTTATTATTATTATTACCTCTACATTTCAAGCATTTTTTCACATCTTTCCATTTGTACAACCCCCTTTGCTCCCTTCTGAGGCTCTGAGCAGAACATGATTGAGGTTTATTAGGTTTTAGGGATTAATATCATCAGGATGATTAATGGTTTAGATTAGTGTTTTACTTTTGAAATCCAAACCCAGATGTAATTCACCTGTGCAGAAAAGCACGTACACTAGGTTACATATGTATCAACCATTAGGCCAAAATAACTTGCCCAATTAATGCCATTAATTTATAGCCAAGCCTAATTTTTCAGTTCCAATCCAACCATTTTGGCTTTCCTCATGGCATCATCAATTAACATTAAGGATCCATAGCACCAGGGACTTGAGTCCAACTCGCGGCTGTTTAAGGCACACAATGAGGAGCACGCTTGAGTAAAGTAAGGTGCACACTGTAAATTAAGAATTTCATAACATCTATCATTAATCACATAAGGATTGCAATAAAAAGAAACATTGGAATGGATACAGGACATCAACTTTGGGTTAGGTTGAAAAAGAAAGGCCAAATTGTAAAGCCAAAATTCTTTTCAAAAATTAAAAATGTTTTACATTTGAGTCCCGCTTCACTATGATGATGATGGGAATCCATGCAGCCGACCCCACATAGGTGGGAAATGGCTTATGATGATGATGATGATGATGAGTCCCGCTTCACTATGACCAAGGTTACGCTGAAGTAAACCCATAGATGGGGCCCATTTTGATTATGAAATCAAAAGCCAACCATTCACATTGTTCAACATCATTAGTTTGATCATAGGGCCAAAAATCATACCCATCAAAATTGTGTTGTTTTGCTTTAAAATATATATTAATGAGCAAATTATGAAAAACATCTGGATCCATTCAGAGATACATTAAAATGGGATAAAACTACATAGAATCATTTATCCGTATAGGAATGATGCTTTAGATGGTTTAGATATTGAAAATACAGCTTTAAAAGCAATATATAAACCAAACAATTTTATTATGTTGATTTTACACATTTTTAAGACGGGCCTCCCATAAAATTCACATTCCCATTTCAGCTATTTTCCAAATCCTAAGTCCTAACTGACCTAAAACTGTGTCAGCAAGGTTTGAATTCTAAATGCAACAAAAATGGTACGGTAACGTGGGTAGCATGCCACCCTGTTTGATCTGTTTTGGAAAACATTCATAGGTGTTGGCCTTGTCCAATCAGTCTCTTAGTTGAGTTCTGCATCAACTACAGATGGATTTGTGTTGATTACGAGATATGCCCAATTGGGCAATGATGAAGGAAAAGACATAGATGCATAGCAGTTTGGAATGGCATCCATTATTATCTAATGAAAAATAACCTTAATAAGACACCAATAGAAACTATGCATGAACGACGGCAAAATACATACCACGACTATCAAATGTCTCAGGCACAACAAGAATAACAGAAAACATATTCCTATCAGCCTGAGGAATATGCAGCATTTCATTCAATATCCAGTCCCAAATTCTATGCAGATCTTCAATCACCTGCAATTTACATATATCGCAAAAAAAAAAAATCTATGAAGATTCTAAAAGATTCAGAAAATTCATATAGAATAGACAACTAAGACGTGCATTAACAATGTTGTGAATATAAATGGGACTTTTTTTTTCACTCTTGGTGGTGGAAGATTGGGAATGGAAGTTCAAAATGCTTGTTTACAGTAAGACACATCAAAAATTGAAAGAGTTTGGCTTAAAAAGTAACAAAATGTCAGAGATAAGGTCTCTTCTATGGCATGTGAAGTGTTGAGTGGACTCCATACAATCTTTTGATGAGCTAATGGATTAATACAAAAGAATCTCAGATTTGAGAAAAACCTGCCTTATTGCTTAATTTGGGAATAGTAGAGTTGAAAGGGGAATGTTAGGGCTTTTTTAGAAAAAGAGATTTTATGGTTAATTAGAATTGCAGTAAAAAAAAAGAGAGAAATAGAAAATGTTGAAGGAAAGAACAAGAAATCACTCTTAGGTTTAAAGAATTGCTCTTCTATAGAAATACCCAGTTTCGGATTTATTGAACATAGAAAATATGAATTTTACTGATTAAGTAATGTTGGCACGAAGTACAACCAAACCCCCCCCCCAAAAAAAAAAAAGGAAAATAAATACAGAGTTATATTTATTGACAAAATAAACAATGAAGTAAATATACCATAGAAAAGATCATTGCACCTAATTGGTTTAAATATGCTGTAGGATAAGAAAATTGTTAATTGACTGGGTGACCAGAGAATAAAAGTTACTTGTTAACACTAGAGAGATGACAATCCCATAAAGGTGATAATCATTTGCAGGTTAATGTCATGTATCAACATTTTGCTGTCTCTTGAAAAGAGATGTAGCATACTATTTTTCTCATTGATATGCTTTCCTTTGTGTATTCATCTTTCTCCTTCTACTAATTACTAAATAACTGCACATTCTATCAAATAAATAACAATAAAAACTACTACATCAATTCCTTCTGGGAAGTGGCATTGAATACCTGTTGTGTGGGGTAATGCTGAGAAATGTTTAAGTGGCCTCTGCGAATTGGGTGTCGCAGGCAATATGGCTCAGAAGAGGGAATTCTCTGAGCTTCCCCACCACAAATGAACTCCCTGTACTTGTGTTCATCAGAATTTCTCTCTTTATTGTCGGCACCTTCAGGTTGGCCCAAGTGTTCACCTTCTGCACCTTTATTCTCCATTGATTCTGCACAGAATAACTTAATGTCTTTCAACAATGAAAATGCAAAACCCATAGCAGTGACTAACAAGAAATATGAACAGCTACTGAGTAAGCCAGATTGCTTAGTAACAGTTTTCCATAAAACCCCTATAGATAATTAAATGACTAAAGAGAACAAATAATATTGTAGATCAAATGAATCTTTCAAGAATAATGTCCCAATTTCCTACACAAGCACTGTGGCTCAGCTCTCTCTATGTCAATTGCATTGTTTTGGAGATAATGATAAGCCATCCATGCCTCCAATTAAAATTTATCAGTTAACTAAAATTAAATAGAAAAATGCACAGCAAATAATGTGGCTTCAATATGAAGCATAATAACAGGATCTTCACTTAGATATCATATAGGTCAATTGACAAGTAAGGAAGCACAGAAATGACCAGATAAATAAAAAAAACATAAATCATCAGATTGATATAATTAAACAAAAAAAGTAAATAGACAAATGAACGGAGTAACACATGAACTAGCCAGAAGGGCATTACCATACCTTTTGATGAAAAGGAATTCAGATTTGTTTGTCTGACATCAGTCCAATCCAAAGATGTATCACCTTTGATACTCTGTTGACCCAATCCATCAACACGTCCCATCTACAGAAAGGATAGATCAATTATCATCTTAAATGTATTCATTTAGGAGATATCACTATGAAAAATGAAAAGCAGTTAGCACTTAGCATATTCCAGAACGAATTCCATCTGCAGCATCAATTTTTTGGGATCAATGCCTCAGATAATGATTGTCATGGAAAACCAAAAAAAGTTGGCATGACATGTGTGCATGCAAGCAATCACCGCACTGAGTTTGATGCTGACAAGGCGAAGGTGACCAACAGAATGGATTAGATAAAAAAAGCAATGCAGATATTGATAGAAATAAACATGGATTCACTTAATAAATAACCAAGCAGAAAGAATTAATTAATAACAGATTAAAGCCACGGGATCAGTCATGCATTCAGTAAGCTGGTCAGTGAACCATTAAAAAAAAAAAGCCATGGCGGTCATATTAGCTGACATAGGCTGCAAACAGGATTACATGAGCCAGGAGAATCCAATCAGCTGGGTTGAGGGTTAGCTCTCAAAATGCCCAAATCAAATACAGGACAAACAAGGATGAAGTGGATTTAGAATCTTCGCCTAAAAATAAAAAAATAAACACAAAAGTGAATTTTTTTTCTGACTCTTGGATAAATACTTCACTGGAGACTGACCATGCAGCTCCTCACCTATATATTATACTGTTATTAATTAGTTTGTCAAACTTCTTCATGCACAAGAAATAACTTGGAAAAAAAAAAGACATGCAAAAATTTTTTTAAAAAATGAGATAAATACTGTTATGACCAAGAAATAAGCATGAAAACGAAAGAAGTGCGGCAAATAAAACAACAAACAAAATGGACCATATTGTAGTTGCAAAGGAATTTTTTCACATGACACTCTATTGCAGCCACATTTATGCGAAAAAAAAAAAATCTAGAAACTAATGGAACTTTTTCCGAAATTCACTCATGAGTCATGGCAGTCCAGCTTATTGATCACCCACTCAAGCAAGCAATTAAATAGAAGAATACGTGAGTGCTTACAATTGCATGTGTATCAATTTTCATATTTACTGCAAATCTAGATTCATCACTATTAAAACGTCGTAAACTTTTGCCATCATAACAGTTCAAATTAACTACGGCACACTATATATAAGGTCTTAATATTAGTGAACTGAGAGAACAAAATATTATCTCCTTGCCAGGAAATACCCATGAGTTGTTACATGTAGTCCTCTTATATGAAGAGGCGGCATTCACAAACTCAAATCTCAGAAATAAATGAAAGGCACATAGTTCAAACTGACATAGACTTAGGAGACATGCTTAACATACCTTGCGAGGGTAAGAATCCGTAGGATCTTCATCAAGAAAGGGTACCTTCAACAAGGATGAGATCTGACATTCAAAGCTAAAGCAAGTTAGTAGAGACAATACTCAACCCACATGGCAAAGATGAAATAGGTGGTCTAAATGACTAAATCAAATATCAGATCAAGCAAAATGCTGCAGCTTACATTACCATAAGCCTTCTCACGTTCTGAGTGCTGAGAGAGTGTGAGTTGAGGATTGAGTGGCTGCAAAGAAAAGAAAGAGGCTTAACAACCATAAGTCAAAGGGAAAAATGCTCATTCCTGAAACAACTTCCATTATTACTTGATCTTGGATAGTCCTCTGTGGACCCTGGTATCCCTCATCCCATCCTCTCATATGCCAAGCAATACACTGAGGTACGATAAAAGGAGCTTGTTGATGGGCAAGACCAATTCGAACATTTGCAGAACCTTGCACCACAAAAAAGTCTGGTGAATAAGCAGGCAAGAAGTCCAAGCGCGATGAAGGCAGCATGGTAATTAGTCGGCAGTGGATGCAACATAGTTTGGCGTGAAGCTGCTAGTGCAGCATATGCTACAGAGTACAGAGCACGTGTATTTTTGAGAGCTTCCGCCCCTTTTCCTTACTACTAGCGTTTCCAATCATTATCTCACTTTTTTCATCCAAAATTCCCACCCAACTGTCATACCACATCATTCTCATTTCGCCCTCCAAAATTTCAAAATTTCAACTTTCTCCAGTTATTTCCATCCCATCCAAACAAACCCTAAATATTTTTTTTCTCATTGTTTTTGGAGAAATGCCGCATGAAAGAATAAAATAAGATTTAAAAAAAAAAAAAAAAAAAAAAACTAGAGCATTCGCACTTCGGGTTTCACAGTGTATGAGAACATCTGTACAACGATCATCTTCTTGAAGCTCTTGAAATATCGTTCTACGAGAATAACGGGAAAAAAAATAGCTAGGATCGTTTAGTTATGGAAAATACAACCGAAAAGCTACCTGATTTTGGCGAACCAACTACCAATGAAGAGTGCGATTGGGTTTTACGGCGTAAGGATTGTATACCTGGATTAATGACGACAAGATTCGATCCTCGCTCTGCGATGAGCTGAGAAGGCACGACTGTTTTGAGGTAGTCCTGCAGAGAAAGAGGTAGAATTTGAGGCGATCGGGGAAGCAAGAGAGCTGGAGGGAAGATACGATTTCACTCACCATCTGAGCTGCTGAGCAAAAAGAAGGAAACAGCACAGTCGCGCGTGGCAGATGTTTTTATAGGGAGTTGCTGGGACGAGGCATGCGTGCTCCCCATGAGTTCTCGTGTGGGATCTAAGCCGTTAGAACTCAGTAGCGATTCTGGATCGCCCGTTCTCCCTTGTCCGATGGCAAGCTAGGTTTCCAAAGGGTGTGTGCAGGATGTGATAAAACTTATGTACGAACAAGTTTTTAGGTAAAAAAAAAAAAAAAAAAAAAATTGATGTTATATGATAAAAGTAACGATGGCAAGTAAAAAAAGTTAAGTTAAAATATATAAGTTAATTGTATAAGTAATTATGTATAAATGATAACAAATAAGATAATTATATAAGAATATGTAAATAAATAATTAAAAAATATGGTAGTTATAAAAATTAAAAAGTTATGATTTGAAAAGTTTTAGCTTGACATTTTTTAAGCCTTACCAAACGCACCCAAATGGTGTAAATATGATGTGATGTTATGATAAAAATAAATAAAATAATTATATGAAAAATGATTAAAATGTACAGGTAGAAATAAAAAAAAATATAATATTTGAGTGGTTAATATATTAAATTATTTCCTTAATAAGTATGATGAGAGAAAAATTTGCTTCCTCTCCAGTCTCTTTTGTCCTAATTCAATAGAAGTTGTCTTATTAACTTGGGCTAAATAAATGTTTCACTTAGCTCACCTACAAAAAATCATCTTAAAATATTTTTTTGCATTTTTCTCCATGCACTTATCCATGTAAGTGTATTTAACATATAAACCAAGTTTTACCATTTTTCGATATGTGTATATATTTTTTTGAGATTTTAAATTTTATATGCATATATATGCGTTTAAAATACTCATATATTTAAAAAAAATTAAAAATATATACATATATCCAAAAATAGTAAAACTTAATTCATATTTTAAAATACACTTATATAAGTAAGTGTACGAAGAAAAAAATATTTTAACATAAGTCTTTTAAGTTACGTTAAGTTAAGCATTTACATAACTAAGAAAACAAAATCATTCATCTTTTTCCAATGATGATCTTATTGTATTAAAGCGTAATGAGTACGAATGAATAAAGATCTTTTAAACTCAAGCATGAATTAGCAAATAATAACAATGGTTGGTGAGAAACACTCTTCCAGTTTTTTTTTTTATATAATTTGATGTCTTGATTTCTTAACTATGTTTTTATTTTATTTTTGTTATTCTAATTATTTTTTAACATAACTATCTTATTTATTTTTATTTTGCCTTTGTCATATTATATCGCTTTTAAATTTTTGTGATTTTCTCAAATATACTAATTATGTTTGACACTATTTTTAAATATACCTACGATATTTTTAGAATTCAAGAGATACCTATTATGTTTGCGTTTAATTTTAAAAATACATATTTTGTAAAAAATCATCAGTATAGTTTTATAAATACCATTGGGTAAAATAATAAATGATGAAATGAAATATAAAGGAAAATGAAAATAAGGCTCTCTAATTTTAAAATTCACATGCAATTGGGGCAGAAGTGAGTTGTGATATTATTTTTCAATCATTTCCACATAATTACTTAAAGAATTAATATATCTATTTTAAGTTTATTCTCTTTATATATCATTATTTTTCTCGTCATATCACATTATTTTATATTAATTTTAACAACTTTTATCTTAAAACTTGTCATCAAAAAGTTACATACTCAACCAAACACACTCTAGTAATTTCATATATTCACTAACGATATTAATTTATGGGATATACATTTTTAGAATTAAACATAAACATAGTAAGTATATTTGAGATTTTGAAAACGTTACGGATAAGCTTGAAATCATGCTTAAATATAATGAGTATATTTTAAAAAAAAAGTCCTACAAATTTGATTATTATTATTATTTTGTTTGGGTACTAGGCATTTGCTGTGTGTGATGTTTTTTATGCGGCAACGAAGCGGTCAACACAAGTCCTGCCTTGGTGGAGAGTTATGGCTACGTGCGAGTTTTATAGCCCAAGGGTGTGTTTGTTTAGGATAAAAAAGTGTCAACTAAAACTTTCCAATCTCCATAATTATTCTATTTTTTAATTATTTTTTCACATTTTTTATACAAACTACCTTACTTTTCAATCATTTCTACACAACTACCGATACAACTAACCTATCTATTTTAACTTTATTCTCTTTACTTCTCATCATTACTCCTATTATATCATATCACTTTCTATTGATTTGACAACTTCTATTCCAAAAACTTTTCATCAAAAGTTTTACCTCCAACCAAACACACTCCTAGGGTGTGTTTGTTTAGGGCAAAAAAGTGTCAACTAAAACTTTTCAATCTAAAACTTTTTACTATCCATAATTATTATATTTTTTAATTATTTTTTCACACTTTTCTATACAAACTACCCTACTTTTCAATCATTTATACACAACTACCCATACAACTAACCTATCTATTTTAACTTTATTCTCTTTACTACTATTATATCACATCACTTTCTATTGATTTGACAACTTTTACTCAAAAAACTTTTTATCAAAAGTTTTACCTCTAACCAAACACACCCCTAATATATAAACAGGGAGCTTAGTTTTTTATGAGTTTACGCGGAAGCTCGCGTCTCACAAAAAATGTGCATAATTGTAGTAACAGATGTCTTATTGTATAATACGAGTAAAAAAGTTTTTATTTTTTTACCGTCTTAATTTCTTTTCGGCCCATATTATCAAACAGTACTTCAGTGACTATAATTAGGATTAAAAGTAATAGACATATTTAGAATTTAGTCGAAAGTTAATAAGAAAATTTCAAATTGAAGCAAAAGTAGAGAATATATTTAGAATCCAGTCAAAAATAAGAGTAAAAATGCAGGAATGCGGAGCATCTGCCTGTGTAACGTGGAGGATACAAATGGGAATCGAGGGAATAGCTTCCATTTATACCCCCAAAAATATGAATACGTTTCAAAAAAAAAAAACAGTGAAGTGACATAATAGGGGCGACAATTATGATAAAAACAATAAAAAAAATTAAAAATAATTGCAAGCAAATTATGTAAAAAAAATGAAATATTAAGATAGCAATAGAAAAAGTAAGATGAGAGTGGTTAAATCTTAAATCTTATAAAAAATTACAAGATTTTTTTTTATTTTTTATTTTTTATTTTTTTTACTTTCACGCTTTACCAAGCGGTGAAACGGACCCTTCTAAAATATATTGGCAACAAATTGAATTCGGCACTTAATAGAAACAGGAAAAAACAGACATGGTGACGCAGTGACGAAAACGGAAAAGAAAAAGAAAATGATATGGTTGCATAATGGATAATGCTTATAGATAATAAAGTAATAAACGATAACTATTATTAACTAAACAGATATTTTACATATAATCTTTTTATAAAATTTTATAATTTATCCATTGCTAAGCAAATATTCGTTGGATTGAATTTCATAAATTTATCTTGTGCGAGGTGATAAATGATAATTAATATTACCTAAACAAAAAGTTTTACATATAATGGTCATGTCAAATTTTATAATTTTCATCCAGTAATTTTACCTAAAAGGCTAAGCCAATTTAGCTGCACAGGAGGGGTTTGAACGGGGCATAAGTGTGAAAAAATTATAATAATGCGTACTGAAAATGAAAATGAGAAAAGTTACTGGGTGTTCCAGTGATTCTGATTGAGATTTTCATGGGTACCTTTCCTCAATTTCAACACAAGTTTTTTTTTTTTTTAAAATTCAGTATAACTTTTTTTTTATATATTTTCATCACAATTTTGTTTATTTTCAATCCATGTTATTATAAATTTATTCTATTTTTCATGACATTAGAAAACTAGAAATTTATTATTTTTTTCTCGAGAGAACTGAAAAATTATTTTAAATGTGTTTAAACAGTGGTAAAGCTTTTAAATGATTTTTTTTTTTAAATTTTTGAAATGAGATAAAATGATGTGATAGTATATAAGTAATAATGAAGAATAAAAAGAATAAAATTAAAATAGATAAATTAGCTATATTGATGGTTGTGTGCAAACAATTAAAAAGTAAAATAGTTTATACAGAAAAATATGAAGAAATAATAAAAAATAAAATAATGTATTTGACAAATAGTAAAAAAATGTTAAGCTAAATCTTTTCAATCTATAGTTTTTTGCTCTCCATAATTATCATATTTTTAATTATTTTTTAATATTTTTCTATACATCTACAATACTTTTAATTATTTTTACATAACTATTTTTACAATTAACATATCTATTTTAATTTTGTCTTCTTTAATTTTTATCATTATTCCTACCATATTATATCCTTCTCTTTCAACCTAATAATTTTGTACAAAAAAACTTTTGACCTCGAGATTTTAAAACTTTCTAAACTTTCTAAGGGTGTGTTTTGTTTGGGGTAAAACTTTTGATGAAAAGTTTTTAAGATAGAAGTTTGTCACATTGATAGTAAATGATGTGATATAATAGGAGTAATGATGAGAAGTAAAGAGAATAAAGTTAAAATAGATAGGTTAGTTGTATAGATAATTGTGTAGAAATGATTGAAAAGTAGGGTAGTTTGTATAGAAAAATGTGAAAAAATAATTAAAAAATAGAGTACTTATGGAGAGTGAAAAGTTTTAGATTGAAAAGTTTTGGTTGATATGTTTATATCCCAAACAAACACACCCTAAATATATTATAAAATAATTATAGAAAGTGAAAAGTTTTAATTAATTTTTTTTTAATAAAAAAAAACACACCCAAAGTGAAAAGTAAAAAAAAGTTTTGTTATGGTGCGTATCCCATTAAGCTCCTCGAGTACGTCACTTCCCCTTAACCAGCGCTCCCTAGAATAAATCACTGGGACGAGGCCTACCGCCCAAGGGTTCCACATCTGCGACGGTTTGTCATGCTGCTCAACCCAGCTGCCATGGCCGAGTGCATTAGCTCACCGTGGAAGGAGACGAAGCAATTTTGCGAATCAGATCATCCCCGGCCGCTCTCTCTCCGGGCCTGACTGGAACAACCAAAAGGTATGCTATAGCAGCCTCAACACACCATTGAATACACCACTCACTCTCTCTCTCCTCGTATACAAACTACAAAGAAAAGTAGAGACAGAAATCCAAAGAGGGAAAGATGCTGCAGAATCACCCGCCGCAGATGCTCCACTCCCCAGCCAGGCTCGGCCTCCCAAACCCTAATTCACCTTCCACTCTCCTTCCCTCCACTCCTCCCCCAAAGCTCTCTTCCTCCTCCTCCTCCTCCTCTCAGCAGCAGCAACCGCAGCCGCCGCCCAATCCCGTCGCTCCCACCTCCAGAATCTCCTCCACCCTCCTCCCCCTCCTCCCTCCCCTCCCTCGCGCCCAATCTCTCCTCGCTCAAATGGCCGCCCTCGCCACCAAGCTCTTCGACGTCTCCCCCAATCGCTCCATCTGGCTCGCCTCCTACCGTGGCTCTCTCCCCAGCTTTCACCCCTCCCAGAACCAGCAGCCGCCTCCGCCCCCTTCCGGCAATGTGGATTCGTCCTCGCCTTCCTCCACCAGGGAAGTCCTCGCGCAATTCGCCTCCCTCCAGAACCAGCTCTTCGAAGCCGTCGGCGAGCTCCAAGAGATCCTCGACCTCCAGGACGCCAAGCTGAAGCTCGCTCGCGAGATTCGTGCCAACGACGCTGCCATCCTTTCCTTTGCGAAGAAGCTCAAGGATGCCCAACACGTGCTTGACCTGCTTGCCGATGACTACGCCGATTATCGCCGGCCCAAACGGACGAAGCTGTCAGCCGGAGTTGATGGGGATGCTGCCAGTGGGTCTGTAGGGGAGAAATTGAGCCTCACGGACATTCTTTCGTATGCCCACAAAATCAGCTACACCACATTCGCGCCGCCGGAGTTCGGGGCTGGGCAGGTACCTCTTCGAGGTGCCCTCCCTCCAGCTCCGCAGGAAGAGCAGATGCGCGCCTCACAGCTATATGCATTCGCTGACCTCGACGTTGGCCTGCCCAAGGCAGCTGAGGCGAAGGAGAAGGCCGTGGAGACACTGATGGAGGCGCCGCCTCCGCCGAGCGAAGCACCGCTTGTTGATTTGGCGGCACTACAAGGCATGCTCATCCCCCCTCCGCCAGCAGTTCCTGCTGGCTGGCGCCCTGGCATGCCTGTGGACTTGCCAAGAGACTTACTGAAAGTGCCTCCTGGATGGAAAGTTGGAGATCCAGTCCCATTGCCGCCGTTGGATATCCCCCTTCCCAGGAAGGATGAAGAGCAGCGGCCTCTTGGTCCAATGGCCGGCATGCCGCCTAAGCCCCAGGAGACCTACCAGGTTAAGCATATTTCGCTCGACATTGAGGACGAGTACAGCAGTGATTATAGTGAAGAGGCAAGCTCTGATGAGAGCGACTGAAAGTGTTTTTTATGCTATCATTAGTTTTTCACTGATTCATTTATGGTGTGCCGTATTTCAATAGATGCCTTGCCTTCCTGCACAAGAATGAGCTTTTCCCCCATTCCGGTCTCGCAGAAAAATCCATTTGCAATCTATTCATCGTGTTTCCTTTCGTTGGTTTAGGGGGTCTGCGCGATTTTCATTTCGTACTTAATTTTATTGCAGAAATGACCGACAATGTGCCGCACCATTCAATATTCATGCAGTTTCAACCTTTTATTTTTTCATGGCGTTAACTTACAAGTTTGTTAATTCATGTTCACGGTTGGAATGAGACGAGCATGAGATAAAAATTTTCATTTTCAAGAAACACTTCCATTCTCAATGTATTGCAACTTACTTTTTTTTATTTTTTTTTATATAACTTTCACTGTTTACCATACAATTTTCCCATTCAGAATACGTTTTTTTTAATTCCAAGATATAATAACACTTTCATTTATGTAATTTTTTTTAAATCTCGTTTCGGCCCATTCCACATTCCATCTCAACAGATAATTGAAAGGAATGGATAGCCGATTGCCATAAATTTTTTTTTTTTAATTATTTTAAATCTTCAGTTTGTTGTCTTGAACAAGTCTCAGCTATGCTCTGCGTCTTGGAATATTCTGCAGTGGCAGACACTGTCACAAATGTTCCTCCATTGTGTCACCATACAATGGTAACAAGATGAAACATAAAGGACAGAGTGGAAGTTTTCTGCTTACCTTGAGAAGATTTGCAGTATGTCATGTTTTAAACTTGTACATGAGCAAAGTATAATGAATTAAGAAGCTATAAATGAGAGTCTTCCAACGTCTAGGGGACAATTTTTTGCTGTTAGGTAATGGGAATAAGTGCAAAGGTTGCACACGAAGAATGTCTGTACCGTTACTATCATTCAAATGTCAGATGATAACACCAATACCACGGTCACAATAGCGTCAGCCACCACTGAGAATGGAGTTCAAGACTGCTTTGTGTGCTTTTTCATAGCGGGAAAAGAATAATTCCTAACGAGGACTAAAAGCATACTTAGCCATAGATTTGCGTGGGGTTCAAGGCTACTCAATGCCTTTTGTGCTCTTCCATGCCAATGGTCTGTAATGTCATTTGTTCCATTTTTTTTTTTTTCAAGGAAAAATTTCATTGCTCGCTGTTTTATGATGCCATTCCATGTCCTCCTATGAAAACATTTTTTTGGAAACATCCAGCGTATATATTCGATATCATAATGGCAATGAGCAATGAGCATGAATTTGTACTGGTCTTACACTGTCGGACGTTGAATGTTGAGCAACTGCCGGAACAAACACCTTTTATCGAGTATGCTCTGGATGTTTCCCATGTCTGTTGAACCTTTACAGAGTATGCCTAGAATAAGTTAACCTTTGTCAAAAATTTGTACCTCTGCTCGTTTTGTCGGGGGATGAGTACCATCGATCTTCAGGTTTGGAGTTCCCTTCTACAGTGCACGGTGTATCTCAAGTCTAACTCAAGACTAATGCTTGCTATTCTATCATTTTTATGCATTTGGAGTTATGAAGTACGTGCTCAACTATGACAGTCATGTAAGAAGCCTCAAAGACATCTGTGGAAGCTTGTGCTGTCATTGCTGGCTCAAGCTTGGACAGGGAATGGTCTTGGACAGTTGGCTGCCAATTTGAAGCTCTAAGCCTTTAACTGCCACCTTCCCATGCCTCCCATGTATATTACCATTCTTAAAATACCGCTCTTCTGAGAAATATTTATGTTCAACGATTCCATTTTAACTTTTTATATTTATTTATGAATTAGGTATTCAGTAAAATCAGTTATTTACACATTTAGACAAATATGTTAGTTAAGTTGCCTTGAGTGATGTGTTTTTCCCCCTTATCTTTGGCTAATTATAAGTAATAAGCTCTTTTTGAATCAAATTAACCCAAGAGAAGTTCCAAAGAAAAAGTAGTAATGATTTTATCAAAATAGGGTGTGTTTGGGAATAGATAAAACTTTTGATGAAAAATTTTGAAGAATAGAAGTTGTCAAATGATGTGACATAATAAGAGTAATGATAAGAAGTAAAGAAGATGAAGTTAAAATAGATAGGTTAGTTATATAGATAATTGTGTAGAAAATGATTGAAAAGTAGGGCAGTTGTATAGGAAAGCGTAAAAAAATTATTAAAAAATATGATAGTTGTGGAGAGTGAAAAGTTTTAGATTGAAAAGTTTTAAATTGATATTTTCTATCAATTGCCAAACACACCCATAGTGTTGTCCATGAAGTATATAAAGAGAGAGTAAATATATATTGTAACGAATTTTTAAAGACAGTCTTAGTGAACATTTTTTTCCAAATCTTTTTTAATACCTTCAATAATATATTTTATTAATCGTATTTTCTTTTGGTTGACGTAGAACCCTAATATAATTGCAATATTCACGATCTGTTTGCTATGAGGTGAAAACAAAGTTTTCTCACTCCTCTTTATACACCTTTTGAAATAATTTGCATCTTAATTATTCTGTCATTAACTCTACGTTCTCATCATGTTCACATCTTTTTGTGTCATCATCCGATCTATTTTTATTTCTATTATGTTTGTTTTTAACCGTGGTCTTTATCACATCACATTGCTTTCTTAATTTTTTTTTTTTCAAAATTTTACCAACATTTTTTTTACCTCATACCCACAGACGCTAAGTTATTTGCAAAACCGGCTATGTAAGTGTATATGATTAGCCATTTGGCCTGGGCGTTTTTGTTATTCACAGAATAGAGTCATGGACCCTTCGGTGCACTCTAGTCTTGTATTTTAAATCTTCGTTTACGTAGCTTAAATGGTTAGGTTTCATGTTCATGACATCGAACCTGACTTGTATTGGATGAGGATGGGACCGGAATGTAGGATGGAAGTGATTCAGGAACTTTTAAAAGACATATATATGAAAATTACGAAAAGTTAAAAAGATATATAAGAAATGTAGATTGTTATTTTTTGGTAACGAAACAAGTTTTGTTGGAAAAGAAAAGATTCATTTCATTCTCCTCATATCCGCATCCCATCCAACTTTCTAAGCAAACAATTTTTACAAATTACGCCCTCTAAATTTCTATCTTTGCTTTGTCAGTTCACAGGACCTGTTTTGTGGCATTTTAAAATTTAGGCTCTGTTATTACTTGAAAAACTCACATATAGAGGCTCATTAGCAAATCACGCAAAGTTAAAAAGTCTGTTTTACAGCTAACTTTTTTTGAAAAGTTATTTTACAAGTAACTTAACATGATTGAAAAAGAGTCGAACGCCAAGCATGGTTGGTGTCTCACTTTGGCCTAGCGTTGAAACATATCAGTTATGATCTAGGTGGGGGGAACTTTTGGTCTCATATTTTCTGGGTAAATGTCTCCTGTGCGCATCCTTTTACCAAAAATTGAAAAAAAAAATGTAGGATTGGGTTGTAAGATAAAAATAGAAAAAATATTATTAAAAAAGATTTTAAAAAGCCTTACCTAAGAAATATTTTTTTTTATTTATCCTTTTTACAGAATTTTATAAGAAGAATTTCGAGCTAGAAAAAAAAGCAACCTGATTGCGTTTTTTATTAAAAAAATTTAAGTCGAAGCTGAAATTCAACTCAAATTATTTAAAAACAGGGGGTGAAAATCCGTCGGAAGTTGTGGAATGCTAGGTCTATATCTATATGAGGCCGATTATATCCGAAATGTTGTATATATACTTAAGTTAAAAGAAATAAAGTAACTTAAGCGCGCGATATATGTATCTATATATAAAGTATTGTTATAGAGTTGTGATCTCATGTATTAAGCCCGTGTGAAAATTACAAAAATGTTACTATGTTTAAAAATAAAAACTTAAAAATATACAAAATTAGTAAAATTTAATTTATAAATCAAATACGACTAACTTTACATGTTCATTACAAAAATAAAAAATTAAAAAAATGAGTCTCATGACGGGACAGATGAGATTACACCTCATTGTTATATATATGTATTATGATACAATGATGGCGGATGCTTGCTTGGGATATGTATTTATTTAATATATGTATCTATGAGAAGTAGTCATATTAGTCAAGGCTAAGCAGATGCTTCGTTTAACCCACATCATAAAATCCATTTACAATAATTTTTTTCTTTTTTTTTTAAATACTTGTTATCTAAGTGTATTTAACATACAAATCAAGTTTTATCATTTTTGGATATGTGTGTACATATATTTTTTTGAGATTTTAAAGAAAACAAAAAATATTATAAATGAGTTTTTTAAGATGAGCTAAGCGAGACATTTGCTTAGCGCGGCTAACAGTTATCATTCCTCTATACTTATATATGTGAATTATTGTAACTTTCTTTGTTTTTATGAAGTTTTGTAACTTGAGTATATATATGTCTTATGATACAATGACGCCGAATGCATGGGATATGTATTTATTTTTTATTTACTTTATTTTTCTTTTCATAAAGCTGTTATTGTAGGTGTTTTAATTTGTGTAACAAAACCTCTGGGTCAAACATAGGAGTATTTTTGTACTTTTTAAATAACTAAAATACCTCTATGTTTAAAATTATAAAAAAATATGTACACGTTTTCAAAAATGATAACATTTATTATATGGATTAAATCTACCTAAAATAATAATTTTATGAAAAATAAAAAAAATAACAAAAATACTTTTTTTGGCCGGATGCATGGTTGCTACCATGCATTTGGCTTTACAGAATCGTCTCTTTCTACTTATGCATGTTTGTGTATAAATAGGTCCGATTATATATAACATATTGTAAATATGCTTAAGTTATAATATTTATTTTTTAATTTATTTTTTGATTTTTCTTCATAAACATATTTTCTTAAATGTATTTAATTCATATTTTAAGTTTTGATATTTTACAATACTTTTACATATTTATTTTAATTTTTAGAAATCAAGTATTCTAAGGGGTGAAAATGACCTGTATGCCTCCAAAATTAAATGATTTTTAAAATAAAAAATAAATACGTAAAAGTATTGTAAAATAACAAAACTTAATATATGTATTAAATACACTTAAGAAAAGAAGTTTATGAAAAATAAAAAAGAAAGAAAAATAAATAAAAATCAAATATTATAACTTAGGCATATACAATATATTTATACAATCGAGCCTTATTTATATACAAAAATTATCCGGTGTAACTAATTGCACTGTAAATTATAGTAAATTTAGCTTAAAATAGACCCCATATGATCATATAATTATAATTTATGTCACCTATTGTATTTAGAATAGTTTATTTTATTAGTATACTAATTTTCATTGCATTGGATGTATGTATGAGCTCAGTATAAAAATAGTACAAAATTAATATAATAAAATGATTTCATGTAAATAAAAATTTTAAAATCATTTTTTCAATATGTAAACTATCCAAGATATAATTTAATATTAATACATTTAAGAGTACGTGGAGCATATTCTAAGACAAATGTACTATAAGTTATAATACATTTAAATGTACAATATAAAGTCTCTGTATATACACGGGAATGATTCTATGAATTAATACCATATTCCATTTTAATTGTAAATCCGTGCTTCAGGTTTACCACCAATCGGCGAACAATCCCACCCACATTTTCCAGCGTCTGTGTATCAACGATCGCACCGCCCGAGCACCGTTTTCGTGGCACAGTTGGTTGCTGCCATTACAAAAGCCGGAAGAAATCCGTTGTCGGGCTGCAACCGATTTCAGTTTACGTAAAACGGAAAACTGGAAATGGCTACTCGCTCTCCCACCCATCTTTTTCATCGTCTTGGTACTCTTTCTGTCTCTTTCTCTCTTCTTCAGCCATTGCTAGTTGGGTGTTTGCGAAAATGTTTGAGCGGGAACGCTTTGCTTGCAGAAAATGATTATCGAATTGTTGGATCCATCAAAATTGGATGACGGAAAAAAGAGGAATAGTTGTATTTTTAACCGTCAAAAAGGTCCTGTCATGATACTGGATCCAGCTTGTTGGTAGGATCAAGCACATAGTATCATGATGGGCCAGCCATTCTGGGACCCTTAGGGGGAAACAGGTATTTCCATTTTTAGATAAATTTGGTCGACAGCCCAATCATATAATTGTTCTTGTGGATGCTCACTTTTCACCTCCGGTTCTTTCAGATTTCATAAGCTGAAATTAAATTTTTGCAAGTGTTTTCGGTTGTATTTAATTTTATCTAGTTCAGTATTTGTTTGGAGTCGAATGCTTTCGTATCAAGACTTTCTTGCATCGTCAATTTGCAGACCATGGTAATTATTTTATGAAGAGACAAGAAACATTTAGGCAATTCATTACCAGCATTTTTACACGATTTCATGCGCAAAGTTCAAAATCAGAGAAGGAAGGAGTCGATGAATCAAGAAGAAGGCAGGAAGCGTCCCCAACTTCTAAAGAAGCAAAACAGAACGAACGAAAGAATGAAAGCTCTTGCATTTCTGTATATAGTTCTGATGATGATGATTTTAGTGACAAGAAGTGGAGGCTTGAATTTGCTTGGCTCACGAAAGCACTCGATCCTGCCTTGCAGATGTGTAGGCGGGCTTTGGTGACAGGTGGGTCTCTTTGAACGCTTAAACTACATTTATTTTCCATCATCTGGTTCTCTCAAATGCTGATCATGCCAGATAAAATTCGCAGAAAGTGAGAAATTCAATAGATTTTATGCCTGAGTTGTTTTCATAGTGAACTTCAACTTTTACTGGCAGTAGCAGAATGGACATGACTGTCATTTCAAAATCAACATCAAAATTTAAAGGCATAGGTAATATGAAATTTTAATGTCAATTGCAATAGAGGTTATCCAATTTTCTTGTCGTATATCAACAACCTATCTTTTTTACCATAAAATCCATCTTTTCCATGGTTATCATGCTTTTTCATTTTAAACTTTTTATCCGTTCGTCCATTTTGTCCTTATCCTATTACCTTGTGGATCCCGCTGATTTCATTCCACCCATTACCAAGTAAAAATTTCATCCTCTCCATCCAAGCACTGTTTTGGTAATTCTAGCATCCCTTGTGGTCAAACTACACCAAACACACTCTTTTATTCTTCTGCTTCCATTTGCTGATTATTTTTTTAAAATATTACTGATTCAGTGATTTTCTGTCTGTTTTTCGTTTATTAACATTTTTGTAGTGGGTGATGATAACCAGAAGATCCCACCCAGTAATCGATCTCTTCTGGAGATTGTAGCAAGTCTTCAAAGAAGTAAAACTAATATTCAAGACTGGAGTTTGAGTGACTTTACCGCAGGGCTGTATCTTGTCTATCTTCGTCAAGCATCAGAAGAGAAAAATGAGGACATTGATGGTGTGGAGATCTCATCTGAGCACATAGTAATGCTGTCAACCTTGACAATTAGATACACTTTTTTTGTGTGCTTGTTATAAGGTGCTTACTAGAGGCTTCTTGTAATTTTAATTGTATGGTACTTGTGACAAAATATTTTGATCTTGATACAAAATTATGTTTGATCTTGATGCAAAATTATGTTCGTCTGTTACGATTAATTATGAAACCTTTTTTTTCTTCTGAATGATATTTACACTTGCTAACACTTTTTTTTTTTTTGGATCTTACTTGTTCAATGCTGAGTAAGAAGGGGATTTTGTATTCTCACACATCATGGAATACCTGATCATAACATCCGAGCCAGGATGTGATTTAGTCTAAAGGCCTTAACATGTCTGCTTATTGGATTGGAGCTTGTTCCTATCATAGTCAAATATTTTGACTTCCTCTAAGAAAAGAAAATAGAAGAAAAAGAATGAACTTAATCTTTATTATGAATTTTTTTGTGGCCCTAGGCTAATGATTTATTTTCTGGTGGAGTTTTTCCTTCGTATATCAAGGTCTGTTACGGCATCTATTTGAATGGAGACAGCATGTATTTTTACACATGCCACATGCTGCAGATACATGAGACCATCCAATTTGTTAACTTATGTTTAGCCTCCTTTTTAGGGACTGATTTAAACCTGATTTTTGTTGCTACTGTCCTAAATCTATGAAAAGGGAAGACTTTGAAAGGAAACTGAAAAATCCTCTCAGAGAGACCCCTACTGCAACCTCTATCATAACCTTAATGAGGAGAATCAAGTGAATTCGAATACCCCTTTTTCCTTTTCCTTTACCCCTACTGCAACTCTAACATAACCTAATGAGGAAAACCTAGTGAATTTGAACACCCCTACTGCAGTCTAACATAACCCTAATACACTGCATATACCTTAGACACAAACAAAATCATAAGTAAAGCAAACAAAATACTAATATGAATCATTCATCAAACTAGAGACATCGAATTCCCAAAACAATATAAATTCAAATAGAACAGTCCTAAAACTAAAATAAATCCTTATTAGCAAAGCCTGATAAAGTCCAATCCTCATTAGTCAACCAAATACTGATATGAAGACAAATCCCAAAAATAACAGAATTTTCAAAATAACATTTTCCTAAAAACATATAAATCCTCATTAAATGCAAATCCTAATAAAACCTTATCATGTTCTACATCACCTGATTTCTCTCCATTTTCCATATTCAGAAACAAGCTTGCTGCATTTCTATGTATTGACTGAAGATGAGCTAAATTACTAATTGATGCATTGCTATTTGAGGAAATTTAGCTTCTAGTTCTGCAAGTTTAATGGTTCATTTAATATGTTATAGGGCTACATGGTTAGCTCTATACGATGATTCCCATCAGAAACTCTGGATTTCCAGTATGGTGAAGTATTGAAAAGAGTCTTTGGCTGCATGAAGTCTGACATGAAGCTTAAGAGGATACATGTAGCTAATTATCTTGCTAGTTGAGAAGTATGCATGTGTACTTCATCTTTCTCTAATAGTGTGCATAAGATTTTCATCTTTCTCTAACTTATTTTATGTTGTTATACTGTGAATTTACTCTTATCTAGGTGGAGGAACTCATTTATCACTCTGAATTGGCAAAAGGTTCTTATAAGGGAAATGCAGCTGCACTTGCACGAAACAGCATGCTTCAAGAGATGAATGTTGTGAAATATATTAAGGACTCCAGCATTTTAAGGCCCGGATATTATATAGGGACTGATATTCGTAACAAATCAATAATCCTTGGAATACGTGGAACACACACTGTTTATGACATTATCACAGATATGGCCACATCCAGTGATCAAGAAATAACATTTGATGGTTTCTCATCTCACTTTGGAACGGCTGAAGCTGCTCGTTGGTTTCTTCATCATGAGCTGGGAACAATAAAGAAATGCTTGGAGCAACATCCGGTGAGATTCTGCAGAAACTACTGGCTATGATATCAATATTCACGGCTGAAAAATATCAGCCAAAGTATCAGGCTTGGGCAAAACCTGAAATGCAGCATGCTAGCAAAACTACTTGTTAACCAATTTCCTTCATTCTATGCTTGATGTTGTAATCTTGATATGTCATTTCAGCTTTCAAGATGTCATGATATTTTTATTTGATTCCTCATGTAAATCTGCAATGTGGAAAATTTCTGTGTAAATATCATAATCTCTTGATCAGAAACTCTTGAAATATTGAAAAATAAATTGGAGTTTTTTTTTTTGGGTAACAATTTCTGGCATCTATTTCTTAAAAAAATATAGTCTTTGAAATCATTCTGTTTGCTAAAGCTTCTATCAAAAATTTTGTTTTCCTGATGTTTCCCTATATTTTCCCTTTATTTCAGCCTTAAAATTTCCCTTTGCGAAGGGTATCAAATATTCATGGAAATGGAAAGGTTAAGCACTGGTAGAAATTGCCTTTATCTTCTATTCTTCTGCAAATTTTTTCATGTGCAAAACTGGTAGCCCAGATATTGCTAACTTTTCATAACGTTTCCTAAAGCTTCTGTAAAAAAATTGTAAATTTTCCTAAAGCTTCAATCAGAATTTTTTCCCCCGATGTTTCCCAATATATTCCTATTTGCTTACAATTTCCATTTATTTCAACCTCAAAATTTCCCTTTCCTGAGGTACTTGTCCTTGGAAACAGAAAAAGTAAGCACTGGTAGAAACCAGTAACCACTTTTATTTTCTACTCTTCTTTGAATTGTTTCATGTGCCAAACTAGTTAACCAGGCACCGCCAACCTGTCCCAAGGATCATTGAGTTCAGAGGGGAGACCAACCTTGTAGGTAGACAGTGGATGGGTAATAATGTTGAGTGTTTCACGTTTCAAATATATATGTATGTCTTTCCAAAATAGTTTACTGACCCTTGATAGGTGCAGTTATTGAATTTGAGTTCCATATTTCAGTTTCAAGATCTGCTGATCCTATATAGGTGGGAAATAGCTTATGTTGATAATGATTTCAATGGAATCTTCTTTTGATAGATGGGACTATTGTCCCCTTAATACCTAATTGGTCTGGTGAATGGACCTACCGCCGTGCAAAAGCACCAAGATGTCAAGTCAACTATTCAGGCGTGTTCCAAGTGTATGCAGGCAATAGTTTTTACAAAGTTACCATCTGGTACACATTTGAATGTATGCTCTTATTTGATGACTTTGAGGGTTCATGATGAGTGAATGACTTGATTTTTGGACTACTGATGGACATTTTGGGGGCCTGGCTTTGATGGGGTAGTTCTTGATTGCTCACACAGGCTGGCACATGTCCCTTTGCAAATGATATCTCTTTGGGTTAAAGCAATGTTTTTCTTTTGCTTTGTGTACTTGTTCATTTTCTTCTGCTGTGTGAAAGAACTACTTGTCTGTTGTTTTAGTGAACCTAATTTTTGCACAGAGTTTTAGGTTGAGGTTAGTAGGGCACTCTCTTGGTGGTGCCGCAGCTGCATTACTTGCAATAATGCTTCGAAGAAGGTCAGAGAAGGAGCTTGGATTTAGCCCTGACATTGTGTCTGCCGTTGGGTTCGGAACTCCACCTTGTGTTTCGAAGGAACTTGCAGAAACTTGTGCCAGCTATGTATGTACCGTTGTATTACAGGTTGGAACTCTAAATGCATCCATCTTTACTGGGATTTCTACAACCTCATAAGTTTTGTCTGAATTAGTTTGTTTGCATGTTTTTTCTTAATCCACTCAGCATGCCTGGCTTTTGTCCTTTTTGGTTTTCCAGGATGATATTGTTCCAAGGTTGAGTGCAGAATCATTGGCTAGATTGAGAAATGAGATTCTTCAAACTGATTGGTGAGTAAAACTCTTCCTTGTTCGCAGTCTGTCATTTATCCATGACTTCCTATTCTCCTTGGAGGTAATTGCAGTGATAAGCTTTGGGGTTTTAGACAGCTTACAAGTTTATATTTTGGGATGCCGTTGGGACTAGATGTAAAATTCTAAATATTGAAGTTTTTGTGCTTATATATCAAAGAGGATTATTATCTTTTGTTTTCATTTTTGTTGAACAGATTGTTTCCCTTTTCACTGTATGCTAAATTGAGTTATTCTGTACTGTTGACTTTTGATGCATTTGATGTGCTTGTGGTTGTGACTCACTCTCTGTTAATTGGTTATGCATAGCCTATAAAAGTTTCAATTCATGTGACTTTTGGAATTTTAAATAAATACATATTAATGATTATCCATTGGTTTCATCATCGTCGTCATCATCATCATAAGCCATTTCTCACCTAGGTGGGGTTGGCTGCATGGATTCTATTACGCCATTCTTGGCGATTTAATACTAAATTTTCTGTAATTTGTAATATTTTTAAATCTTGTTTAATTACTTCCATCCATTTTTTTTGGGTCTTCCTCTCATTCTCCTACCACCTTCTACTTGGATAGACTTTGTTTTCCTAACCGGTGCTACTTCAGGCCTCCTTTTAACATGACCAAACCATCTTAATCTATTTTCTCTCATTGTATCACAAATTGGTCTCACTTTTAAGTTTTCTCGAATTATTTCATTCCTAATTTTATCTTTTCTTGTTTTACCACTCATCCACCTTAACATTCTCATTTCCGCTACGCTCATTTTTTGTATATGTTGTTCTTTAACTGCCCAACATTCTGCCCCATAAAGCATAGCCGGTCAAATCGCAGTCTCATAAAATTTTCCTTTTAATTTGACGCACTTCTCCATTTCTTCAATCCTGCTTGAATTCTATGTATTATATCTTTCTCAATTTCCCCGTTCTCTTGAACTATTGAGTCTAAGTACCGAAAGTGATTAGTTCTTGTTACTACTTGATCTTAAATCTTAATTGGTTCCTCATCCTGGTTCTCACTATTATTAAAATTGCATTTCATATATTCAGTTTTTGTGCGACTAATTCTAAAACCATTAGATTCTAAAGCATCTACTCACCTATTCAATTTTAAATTTAGTCCTTTAGTTTCATCTATTAGAATAATATCATCTGCAAATAACATACACCAAGATACTTCTTCTTGGAGATGTCTAGTAATTTCATCTATTACTAAGGTAAAAAGGTAAGGACTCAAGGCTGAGCCTTGATGTAGACTTATTTTAATTGGGAAGACATTAGTATCTCCACTAATGGTCCTCACATTCGTAACAGCCCTATAATACATATCTTTAATAATATCAATGTATCTGTCATTAATTCCTTTTTTTCTCATCACTTGCCATATTAACTTTCTTGGTACTCGATCATAAGCTTTTTCTAAATCAATAAAAATCATGTATAAGTTCTTTTTCTTCTCCCTATATTTTTCAAATAGTTGTCTAAGTAAGAAAATAGCTTCAGTGGTCGATCTTCCTGGCATAAAACCAAATTGATTTTCAGATACATTAGTTTCCCGTTTTAGTCTATGTTCAATTACTCTTTCCCATAATTTCATAGTATGACTCATTAATTTTATTCAACGATAATTTGCACAATTTTGAATATCTCCCTTATTTTTATAGATTGGAACTATAATGCTTTTCCTCCATTCACTTGGCATTAACTTTGTTTTTATAATCTTATTAAAAAAATTTGTTAACCATGTTGCACCTACATCTCCCATGCACTTCCATGCCTCAATTGGTATATTATCTGGGCCTAAGGCTTTTCTTGTTTTCATTTTCCTTAGAGCTTCCTTTACTTCAGATATTCGAATTTTTGGGAAATAACTGATATTCCTATTTTCTTCTCTATTTAAACTAACATCTAATGTTAAATGTTCGTGCGGGATATCATTTAGTAAACTATAAAAATAATTTTTTCATATTTCTTTAATATCATCATATTTGATTAGAACTCTTTGGTCCTTACTTTTAATACATCTTACATGTGTTAAATCTTTGCCCTTATTTTCTCTTAATTTAGCTAACTTAAAAATATCCTTTTCACCTTGTCTAGTTCATAATCTGTCATATAAGTTCTCATAAGCTTTGTGTTTAGCATCGCTAATAATCTTTTTAGTAGCTTTTTTGATAGTTTGTATTGTTGTAAATTTGTATCATTTTTGTTTCTCTGCCATGTTTTAAACTTTTCTTGTTTAGCATTTATAGCTTTTTGAACATCCTCATTCCACTACTAAGTTTCTCTATATGAGGATCTACGATTTTTATATATACCTACAATACTTTGTCCTACTTCTTTTATGTTAGTTGTCATTTTATCCCACATTGATTCTATTCCATCTTCTTGTGTGTCTCATTTTCCTTCTTCTATCATTCTTTTACTAAAAATTTCTATGTTGTTTCCCTTTAAATTCCACCATTTAATTTTTGGAATTATATTGTCTTTAGTTTTTGTTGACTCTTTTTGTGTATATATATCCATCACTAATAATCTATGCTGCATAGCTAAGCTCTCACCTGGGATAACTTTACAATTGATACAAAAGGATCTATTCAATTTTCTTATAAGGAAGAAATCTATTTGGTTAGAATTGGTCCCGCTCTTGAAAGTTATCAAGTGTTCATCTCGTTTTTGAAATAAGGTATTTGCTATAACCAAATCATATGCTATAGCAAAGTCCAAAATGGCATTCCCCATTTCATTCCTTATTCCAAAGCCGAAACCTCTATGACTTCTCTCATGTCCTATATTCTCCTTTCCTACATGTCCATTTAAATCTCCACCTATTACAACCTTTTCTTGGTTAGATGTCCTTTGCATAATACTATCTAAGTCATCCCTAAATTGTTTATTGATTCTATCATCTAATTCTACTTGTGGTGCATAAGCACTAATTACATTTAAGACCTCTACACCTAATACAAGTTTTATTTGAATAATTCTATTATTTACTCTATTGACATCTACAACTTTATTTATGAGTTGTTATCTACTATTATTCCTACACCATTTCTATTACCATCCTTTCCTATGTACCATAATTTGAATCAATTAATCTCTTTAGCCTTCTCTCCTTTCCACCTTGTCTCTCGAAGGTATGCTATATTAATTTTTCTCCTTCTCGTAAGATCTGCTACTTCCATACTTTTCCCTGAAAGTGTCCCAACATTCCATAAGGCAAAACGGACATTGCGTTTTGGTACCACCTTCTTCCCTAAACAACATCCATACAGGCATAGAAACTTTTGCCGACTTTTCGCCACAACCGGACGTTGTTGTGGCGCGTCGCTTCTAGGGAGACGCCCTAGCAGCCCTTGCCCATTTCTTACTACATCCGGGCTCCGATGTAGCGCGTCGCTTCTGGGGAAACGCCCTAGCAACCCTTGCTCATTTCTCACTACAGCTGGGCTCCGCTGCATCGCGTCGCTTACAGGGGACGCCCTAGCGTTAACAACTTTTAATATATTTTCAGAATCCATAAGAGATGCGGCGGTGATTTTTAATAGCACTGGCTGCCAGCCTGACATGTCAACCCTCGCTTTTTTCCGGGCTTGGGACCGATAGTAAGATAGAAACTCTTACTAGCAAGGTTTGATTATCCATTGGTTTGGATTTAATTAAATAATCTCAAAAAGTTTGCTTGAAATCAATGCTTCTATATATTATGTTTGGATTTCTTGACATTTTTATAAGAGAATTAGAGGAAGGCTATATAAAAAAAAGAAGGTTAGAAGTTATTAGAAAAGCTATGAAAACACTTGGGCTGTAGGAGGACATAATTCTTGACCAATGAGAATGGTACAACAGAATCCATGTAGCCGACCTCACGTAAGTGGGAAACAAATTTTGATTATGATGATATATTTCTTGACCTTATTCATCCATGGGTAAAATTGCCTATCAGGAAATTTTCAAAAAGAAAAAAAAAATGCCTATTGGGAAGAATGTTTCTTTCCTGTCTTCCTTGGATGTTTTAAGAATTCTCTTCCAACACTTTCCTCTAGTCATGGTTTTTCTTCTTCACAGGATAAGTGTGCTAGATAAGGAAGACTGGAAGAGGTTTTTGGAATTGGTTACAAATGCGAAGCAGGTTGTATCCTCGGTACAAGATGTAGCAAGGAAACTTGCAGATTATGCCAATTTCAAAAACAAGAAAAATGCCACTGGTAACTTCTACCCTCCTTTTTCCTCTCTTGGTAATCATATATATTACATGCCTTCATATGCTGCAACATCTCTGAAACACTTGATTTGATATCAAGAAAAATTGATGGTGATGTTACCATGTGACACTTTCTTTTGTTTTTCGTCATCTAGATACAGAGTGGATTTTGTAAGAGAAGATGGAAGCTTTTCTGCTTATTTTAAATGATGTTGATGGGGAAAAGCTCCATTCCTCTATATATATATAAATATAAATAAATAAACATCCGAGCAAAATAAGATGCTAGCCACACCAGAATTGGGCCCCCCGATGATGTGTGAATATTGTATGTACGGATGACAAACATCAAAGACATCTTTGTGACAGATGACCCAGATCAATGAGGGTCATGCATTTTGGGGGAAATGCATTCAATTTTGTCGCTCATAATAACATGCAGTGAAGGTGGGCCCAATGAATGGTCCAAATTAGAAGTTAGTCCTACATAATGAATGAACAATGCAGTTAAAATTTGCTTGTTGAATGCTGTTATGCTATGGAATGATGGGCCTTGGCTTATGCATTGTCCTTGTTAATGACTGGATGGAATTGACAACAGACAAAAAACGAGATGGTAAATATCAAGGATGGTATCACATGATGGATTAGGATACCTGTGATGGGACTGTATAATTGATGGAACACAGTCAAGGTGGGCCTCAATTGATGGATGACACACAGTCGGTCGATGGATTGCTCACATTCAGGGAAAGGATTAACTAAACATGATGAACATTCCTGGTTCTTCTCTCTTTGTTCTTCCTCTGTCTTTCTGGGATTCCTTTCAGCCCTTCTTTCCTCAGTGAGAACTCAAAATGTGTTTTTATCTGTTGGCGGCTTCTATCTAGAAGTACAACAGTTTCAGAGGGAAATTGATGAGGTTAAAGAAGTGATTCATACTGTTGGTTACATTATAAGAATTATTGATCCAACTGAGGGATCAACACTGCTGGATTAGAGGAGTAATACAATTGTGGCCCCTCTCTATAGGCAGTTCTGGTGCATTGTTGGATCTCCTCATCCGCAAATACCCCCTTCATGTTCTCTAAAACCCTCAAATACACCGTTATGATTAAAGTTTGATCCAAAGGAAATATTATCCCTTAATCCATATGTGCAAATACTGCTGAAGTGTGCTACAAAGGTCAAAGGTCAAATTTTAATTAAGATTGACATCAAGGGGAAAGAGATACAATTAAAAAGCTATTAACATGATTTACAATTAGAAAGCTATTAAGATGATTTGTTTTAGCAAGTTCGAAAATATAATTTTCAATCATCGATATGATAGTAGCTTTATGTTTCTTTATGACACAGGTCAACAATAACATGAAATAGTATTACAAATAAGGCATTTATAAAAAATATATATGGTAGATAATTTAGACTTAATGATTACATGGAGATTACTGCTCCCTTCTGGACTTGAAACCGGAACCACACTCATGCATAGACAATATCAATTCCAGTGGGATGGCCTGGTTTGGACTTATTGGATATGGTAAAACTAGTGGGAACATAATTCTGAATAATTTTATTGATATGGTCTCATAAATTTCATTTAGATAGATATTTCATGGATCACTTAAGAAGATAGTGAAATCAAATGAATGGGTTGGACTTTCTTCAGAAGTTCCTCAACATATTTTTTTGCAAAAGATGAGAGAAATTTGTTTTAATTTGAAGAAAGCTTTGTTTCCAGATGGTATATAGGTTTTTAGGTGACATATAGGGAGATATAGGTAGTTTTAAATTGTTTAGGGGGCATATGTAAAATGGGGGAATATTAAGAGTTTATTGGAGGTTCCTCCAAACTTGAGGTGGGTATATTATAATTTCACTAAATCCAAATTCGTGATGATCGATGACAGAATCATCATGCTTGGATGACGATAATGTACTACTAAATGATGCCAATGAAGCATTATGCTCTCATTGGTCTTTAGGATGGATGAAGAAGGTTTCAAGTTGGATTGGCATTTCACACTAATTGTTTGCTACAACTTCAGCTTTAAATCTTGGTCTACATACAGCTCGCAGCCTATCTGATCTGTGAGCCAGCTTACAGGCTAGCAGAATAGCATGGCCTCCATTACTTGACTGAGGTTTTACACAGCTCCAGTATGTTCACGGCTGGAACTCAAGATGTATGTCCAACATTCAACATTTCAGACTTACCTTCTAGTTTCTCAGCACACTTTAACTTTGACTGGATTGGAGATTGACCGACATGACTTTTCTGCATTGGTGATTTCTTCTGGTCTAAGTTTATGTGGGCAATGTCAACAAGTTCATTTTCTCTTGATATGGTGTTTCAACCTGTACTTGAACTGTGTTGGAAACTCTAAATTTTCTGATTCTGGAACTCAGAGCTCTCGGAAGAGGTCTCAGCTGTTACAAAAGATGCTTCAAAGCCACAGACAGATTCTACCATTATCAAACGGGATGCAGCAATGCCGAAGGAGCTGTTCGTACCTGGGGCCCAGTATTATCTGCAGAGAAAAGTAGATGCAAGCGGCAGCAGCAGCAACAAGAAGGGCAGAGAGTATTACAAACTATGGAAGAGACACCGTGGCAAACATTTTCAGAGGATTGTACTTTCCACTAACTTGATTTCCGATCATAAATGCGATAATCATTACTATGCTCTAAGGGATGTGCTCAAAAGTATTCCAAGATCGGACCACCAAAAAAGCATATCTTTGTATGACTGATCTGTGGATTCCATTGTTAATGAAATGGGCATGAAAGAGTTGGAAGTTTGATTCATGCCATGCCCACCCGGCCACAAAATTACTAGAGTGCCACTGTGGCAGAGGAAAAGAAAGCCAGAGCTCTTACATCTTCCAAACGCGGCGGAACCTTGTGTTGTAAAGCTTTTAGACATTGCACTCATAAAACAGCCCCACTTTTTGGTGTTGGGCAATTTCCAAGTTACCAAAACCTGAAATTAGATGTAGAATGGTTGTTTTATTGATTCAGTCATCCTCGTAGTGTCCCTCAGTCCAGCTAAGCCTCAAATTATATGTACAGTATAAGAATAAAATGTAATTTTTTTGTATTAGTGTAGTGTTGGGATTATGTTAGAAGAGTAGAAATGTTGGACGTTGGTATTGGGTTCTAGAAGGTGTTTGTTTTGTGGTGCAGGCGGCATGAACGGGAAATACGACGATGCTGCGTTGGCGGGTGAGGCGGAGTCCCACATTGAAAGGGGTGAAAAAGGGAAGTTGAGTAGGGGAGCATAAGTGGGGAGGGATGGGCGGAGAGGTGGTTTAAAAAGGGTCGGTTGGCTAAATATGCCACGCTCGCCCATAGATGGTGAGTGCTGTATGGCTATCAAGACATATGGCCGACATAATTTATGGAAACACAGAGGGTTGGCTCGCTCGGCCGACCCTCCACAGCAAAAATAAATGAAATTTTTGTACGGGTGATGTTATTCAGAGGTTTTTTTTCATTCCGTTTTAATTTTAAAAATCCGCTTGATATTTGTCGGGTTCCATCAAACTAACAGAATCATTTTTCAAACACTTTAGTAATAATAAAGAAGCAATGAAGTACAAATGCGGTTCCCGTGCAATAATAAATCCGTTTAACATGTATTCACGCGCGCCACACTTCGATTGTTCCACTTAGCTTTAATTTTTAAAATTTTTATCAAGTGTATTTAATCTCATCCAATCTATAAAAAATAACGTGTATATATTTTTTTAGGTTTTTATACACATCAATAGCGCCACTTTATAAATAATTTTGCCAACAAAAATAAAAAATAGATTACTACTTCCTCTTTTAGGCAAAGAAAGAGCCTTAAATAAATACTCTTTCAGGAACACTTTCCCCTTCCGCTCTTCTTTTTCTTACTTTTTTTTTTTTTTTTCCCTTTTTCTTAGAAGGCATTCATTTAAAGCCGACACAATTTTTGTTAAAAAAAAAAAAATCTTTTCTGGATGTATGGGCCTTAACTAGATCTTGCATCATACAAAATTTAACAATTTCTCAAATTTGTTTGACTTTTTTTTAATTTTGAAAAATTAACAAAATGAATATTCCTTTTGTTGATCTTCAAAAATAAAAAAATATCAAACAAACTTTAAAAATTGTTGAACTTCGCATAAGGCAAGAACAAAGCAAAACCTACGCATCTAAAAAAAAAAAAAAATTAATTTTTTCCTATCATTTTCCCTCCGGAGAAGATATATTAAAGCCTGTTTCAGAAACAAACACACTTACCAGCTTGGCATTGCCACAGCATCCTCCACGATATGAATGGATAAGATCAGTCAAAAATATTCTTCATACCCTTTTTTTACTTCCTGAGAAATGTATTTACAACATTTTCTACTCTTGTATTCCTATTTCTCTCTATCCAAAAAAAAAAAGAAAAAAAAGAGAATGCAATAACATAATAGGCTGTGACTAACGTCCCTTTCGGAGCACATCATTTCCTGTAAATATAAATGGGTCGATCGAATCCTGCAACACTTCCTGGTGTCTTTTTGGTAATCATCTCTACCGTTCTAAACCCAATCTGCAAACATGGAACTCAAGTCTCACGAGCTAAAGGAAAAGATCAGAAAATGAAAAACATGATCTGCATGTAGACAACAAAACCAGCAACCTGGGATTGGACATATGATGTGATGCCCATGATTCCACATTAGTTTACTATTGACTTGGCACACATAAGGCTTTGAACATTTAAGAAAAAAAAGAGGCCCAGCAAAGACCATAGAATATTCAATGTAAAAGGTACTTTCAATCATTGGAATCACAGGATAGGCAGCACTATCACAAATGGGAGGTGACAACTACTAAACACACCAGCAAAGTTGCATACATGTTTGCGAGTACAAAAAACTTTTCAAACTAAAACTTTTTACCCTTCGCAATTATCCTATTTTCTAATTATTTTTTCACATATTCCTAAATAACTATATTTTTCAATCATTTTCGCACAACTATCTATACGACTAATCTATTAATTTTAACTTCATTCTTTTTACTCCTCATCGTTACCTTTATCATATTATATCATTTTTTCTTATTTCAAAAACTTTTATACCAAAAACTTTTTATTCAAAAGTTTTATCACTTCCCAAACACGTCAAAAAAATCTGCAAGTCTCAACTAGGGACAGTCTCATCATTATTGGGGCAGCCTTCACGTGAATTATGATGATGATTGTAATGACAATGATGATGATGATCCTCCTCCTCTTTGGGGATGGAGAAGACTTTTTTTTAAGCTGTTCCATTATGGATGGAGGCACATAATGGGCGATTTGGAAAATTATCACATAGCCATCTGCACATGATTTTTTCTCAAGAAAAATCTAAAGATAAAGAGGCATCAATTAGACTTTCTTTTAGATTTCTCAACTGGAAAAGAAACTATTCTTAATTACCTTGTCCAGAAGTATCTCCTGAAACACATGCGGCTTCAACAAAATTTGAGCATAGTTACATCTTGTAACCTGCAAAACCAGATACTGATGACAAGTACAACCAGATACTGATGACAAGTACAACAAAACCAGGCATAAGATTTGTCAGTATCAAGCATCAACCAAAAAAAAAAAGAAAAAGAAGAAGACATATAGAAGCACAAAAATGAACATCACTCATCAGCTTTGAGGACTGCAAAATCAACTGCCCCTTGTCATCACAGATGTAATACCTACATATCAGTGGTGCATTGTGATACCACAGATTAAACAACTTCATCGTCAATCATTGAAGGTATATGCCATCTAGTTGGATTTAGCCATCATTACAGAATTTAGATAAAACTATATCCTCAAATCTTTTGATGCCAGTCCCAATCAAACTTTTTTGCTCCCCTGTGTTTTTCAAGCCCTCAACTCACCTATTCCTAATTGGTGCATTTCTTGGTCCTTTTAGTCCATGTTAGCATTACAACTGAGTTCCATGATCAACTAACAGCATTTCGTCTCATAAGGATCTACCCCTCTAATTCAACTGGTAGGAGTGTAAATCAGATAGCTAAATATATGAAAACATAATAACATTTTAATAAGAATCATGTTTCAATGGTGTCGACAACAATAAAATATTTCAGTGTTTCACCCCATTTTCACCCAGTGTGATGATTAAATCAAAATCCAATTCACCCACTACATTTAGGAATGTTCATCCAAATCAAAGATGTGCACGCCCCATCGAATAAGTTGTAAAATCAACATTATAAACTGTTTGATTTATAATGGATTTTAAGATTGTTAGTTTAACATCTAACCATTTAAAACATCATTCGTCTCATAAGGATCTACCCCTCTAATTCAACTGGTAGGAGTGTAAATCAGATAGCTAAATATATGAAAACATAATAACATTTTAATAAGAATCATGTTTCAATGGTGTCGACAACAATAAAATATTTCAGTGTTTCACCCCATTTTCACCCAGTGTGATGATTAAATCAAAATCCAATTCACCCACTACATTTAGGAATGTTCATCCAAATCAAAGATGTGCACGCCCCATCGAATAAGTTGTAAAATCAACATTATAAACTGTTTGATTTATAATCGATTTTAAGATTGTTAGTTTAACATCTAACCATTTAAAACATCATTCGCATGTAAATGAATGATTATACAAAGTATTATAACGTTCTAGTCCATATATGAATAGATTAAGTTTTTCTTCCCCATATTTTACACATGATAGTATATATTTTAAAGCAAGTATAACTCATGCAAGACTTTGATTGAAATGATTTTTGGCATAATGACAAAACAAACAATAATGAACAAAATGAGTGAATTTTAGATTTGCTTTAGTCATCAAAAGGGCCCAAAATGGGGTAACAACAACGACTCATTTCGGCGTTGCTGACACCATTGAAACATGCCTTTTTTTGAAAATATCACTATTCTATCAAGAAAATTGTTAACTCTAATCCATTTTGGACCAGTCAACATTTTAATAATAGTAGATATTTTTCTGCAAGAAAGATGTTGGCTCATTTCGTTTTCCAGCAAGTAGGAAGAAATCATTGTGAGAGTACATAATCCAACAATTGATTAACCAAAACATGTTAGGAATACAAAATCCAAATCTTTTGATTATAAGCCAACAATGGGAGAGCAAAGTTAATCATACCTCTGACACACTATGTTTTCTTTTATATGATTTCCAAGGTTGTGGTTCCAAGATAAGAATGCCTCCCTAAGCATTCAAAAAAGTTATCCTTCAGCTTAGACAATAGAAAGGGATGTAATCTAAGCAGATATTTTGAAGTTGTACTGGCTGTGCTGGACGAGGCAATATTATCTCCAGCACAGTTTGGCTGAACCAGGGATTCGTTCACTGAACCTATGGATAGACTTTATGACAGATTAGAATCTGAAAAAATTAAAAATGTAATAAAGTATCCCGTCCAGGCTTGAGCAAAAAATGACTGGGAATTAGATGAAGCCAACCGGTGTAAATGATCCAAGATCAGTAATCACAGGAAAGGCTGAAATGGGTAGGGCATGGATACATCCTACCCTGCAGCCTGACCTTGGACACACCTTTTTTCCTAGCAAAGCTGACAAGCATCTTTTGTTTTGACTGCCATAGAGATATCCCTTTCTAGTAATAAACAAAGCTGTCTGCCATGGCAAATGCAATTTTCATAAATTATTACAATTACCGGTTGTAGAAGTCTCCAAATCTTCGCAAACAAACCAATCAGTCCCTCATCCCCCCAGTTCAGATGGATCCACTTTGTTACACTCAAGCTGCAAACAGAAGCCAATTATATTTCAATGTGGGCTAGAACAATGGAATAACAAAGTCTTTTGAAAGAACGTTCAATCCTATATCAAAAAAGCAAAGCCAACAAATTTATTGGCAAGACACTGGAACCTACACTCAGCTGATACATACTGTTTTAATGGAAAGCCAGATTATGGATGGACAATGTAGAATAAGACTTTGCTTTGGCTATGTTGTCAATATGTTTTTAAGGAGGGAAAATTATAGTCGCCTGATATAACCACAATTCCATTGAAATCTTAACTTATTAGAAGGAGAGCTTTTTACGCAATTTTAACATGCAAAAATCCCCAGCAGCATTGTTATCCGAAAGCCTTTAAATTAAGCCATGATGCAAGTCCCCCTTCAACAAGAAAGACTTGAATGCTCTGATGTAGAAGAGGTAGAATTTGGAAGAGAGAGAACCTTTAATAGGCGGAAGATAAAGAAACAGGGATGACAAGAAGAGTAGGAATACAGGATGACAAGAAAGACAAAAGAAAGGGTTGATGTAAAGAAGAACTGGAAAACCGGGAAGAAGGTAAACAAAAGAAAGGGACAACTTAATGAAGAACACTAAAACAGGGAAAGAAGATAGACGATAGAAAAAGCAGATAACTTATTCAACTGATGTATGGACTAAACTATATTTGTGGAGACTATTACGTAAAAATACACCCTCATTTTTCGCAACTTCAAAATTTTAAAAAAATACTAATGTCTCATCTCCATTAAGTTGATTTACATTTTCATCACTTGAATATAAATGAAATGCAAAACTTTTTATCTTGTTTTGCTTCAATGGGTAACATCTAATTCTAAACGTCTTTCAGTTTCTAGTTTAATTATTTAGCTGGTTCTCTCCAAATGCAACCCAGTGTTTGTGACTATCCAAATTTCATTGGTCACCAAGATTACCTGATGGACGGGCATGAATAATGCTGATAAGCCCTCCAGATCAGCAGTTTACATTACTAACAGTGGACACTATCTGTATCACAATCATACCATTTTTAGGAATAAGCTAATAAAATGCCTGACTGATGAGATAGAAAACACGGAAAAAAGCGAGACAAGGACTTCAAAAGATGGGGATCTAAGCCAACAGACTTACCAAAGAATTGTATCATATTTCTCGCACGGATTTAAGTTCTGGACAATATTTTCTTTTTTAAATGAAACTCTTTTAAGCATAGTTGGTTCTTCAGAAATGCTCAGATCCTTTGAAGCATCAGCAGCCATCTCATTCACAGATGTGGAATAATTCTGGCCATTCGCTCTCTTTGGTAAGTCCTTTGTCCTAAGATTTATATATTTGCCTCCAGAATTTTCCATCCTAGCTACTCTTCTGAGGTTCCAATTTGCATTCTCAATTAAACCTGGAAGGTGAGAACAAGCAACCATCAAAGGCATTTTATATCAGCAAAAACCAGATAATCAGCAGAAAAACAAACCCTAAGAAGTAAGAAGACATCATTTATTTCATCTCGACTAACATAAGGATCAAGGCTCAAATACCAAGGAGCCCAACAATTGGTGCTCATGTTCACAGGTTCGACTGGGGGGAATGGAGCTATTGTCTCCCATGTAGGAGCATTGACAAATCAGTTGGGATGATTGATTGTGTTGTAAGGAAAAAAGATCTTGCACAGCATGATTCCAAGATTGAACAACAAAAAAAAAGGCTCAAACACCAAGATCATAAGATGCACCTTCCATGACAAACAAGGCTACGACTTCACCTTATTTTTTATGCTTAGCCACTTCAGGATACATTCTCTCACACTTATGGCCTAGATAAGTTCCATGCCTCTAAGCAATGTAAGACTTTTAGCCATCCTAATAATATTCAATTTCATGAGTAGAAAATGACAAACTATTCATCAGGATATTACATTTGAGCAATAAGTTAACAAGGAATGATCCTGTTAGCCCAGGCTAAGTAAATATGTTACTTAGCCCACATCAAAAATCCTATTTAAAACAACTTTTTTTTGTTTTTTTCTTCATACACTTGTTTATCTAAGTGTATTAAATATATAAATCAAGTTTTACCATTTTTGAATATGTGTATATATTTTTTAAAAACTTTTAAAAATAAGGGTATTTTAAATACATATATACACATAGATGTTTAAAAATCTCAAAAAATAGATAAACATATTCAAAAATGATAAAACTTAGTTTATATGTTAAATGCACTTAGATATACAAGTGTACAAAGAAAAAAATAAAAAAAAAGTTGTTGTAAATAAGTTTTTTAAGGTGGGCTAAGTGGGTCATTTACTTAGCCTGGGCTAACAAGATCACATTAATTTCAGATGCCCATTCCACCAACAGATGTCAGTCTAATTTAAACTACTACTCAAGTATTTACATTTGAATAGCAAACTCCATTCCTATGAGTAGCTTAGCTTGAATAAACAAGCCAGAGCGAGTTGAGCACACGTTCGCTCACACAAATCCCATAGAAGGGTGTATACTGGGAATGTTTACTTGATCCCATGGCAGTCCAAGCATTTATGGACGTTTGAATATTTTCCCAGGCTACAAAATGTCAATCATCCACATGTTAACAAGTTTTGAATAAGAGGCTATTGGTCATTCTCAAGTATGAATTTGAAAAATGAGAAACGCATAAGACCAAACTACAGAACTTTAATTGTAAGAATTTGTACACAAACTCTAGACTAAACAAACAACTGACACACAATAAACGGAAATGGCTAGCATATAAAAGAAAGTAACAAGAAATACGAAATTGAGTCTCTGAAACTTACCACTATCAATATCTACTCCAAGAATGCTCCGACAGCAGAATTTTGTGGCTGCAAAAAGGAAAAATAATAAGCTAGTATGTGGCTACCAAATTGCATAAAGATTTTTTAAACCTAAAAGCACATTTATAGAAACTGTAATATAAATCCAAACCACCAAATCAGCGGGCACAACTACGGATGGACTGCACTCAAAGTTCTGCACAGTGACTGCAATCTCCTAACTATCCAATACCATCCCAACATCAGGATTAACCAGCAACTATTTACCCACCCAACCGTCCCAGTGGCAGTGGCAACCACTGGAAACCCTTCCTTGCAGGGTTTTAGATTTCAAACGTGGAATTGTCATTCAGTGTGAGGAAACGAGATGTCTTTCAGTGTAATTACTTCACATCTGTTCAAATTACAAACCGCATAAATTAAAGAAGAGAAACAATTTACCAACGGCAATGGTAACAAGGCCTTCATTGCAGCCGATGTCCAAGCAGTCTTTCCCTTCAAACCATTCGTTCTTCATCAGAGCCAACCGTGGGTCTTCGCTCATACTCTGCCCAATCTGAAATGGAGAAAGAATCACAGAAGCCAAGCAAAGCAAAGAAGAAAGAGCGGTCATTAGAGCAGCAAACCGTGAAACGGCGAAAAACCGAATCAAGGAGAGGAAAGCTGACATTCAAACTCAAAGCCCTAATTAGGTGGAAAATGGACGTGGGAGGGCAGAGAGGGCGGTGAGTACCCGATAGCCATAGTAGCTCCTGTAATTGCCGTAGATGAAAGCTTCTTTCCTCTTCTTCCCGGGTTTCTTCTCCTTCTTCTCGAGCTCCCCTTGTTTCTCAGCCATCTCAGCGAGCGAGTGAGCAAGCAATAAGAAGTCTAAAAAGGCAGGCGGGAGAGGGAGAGGGAAGAGGGGGGACGAGACGCAGACGACGGCCGGAGCGGAGTAACACCGGCGGGCTTGCGCCTTGAAGTGAATTTTTTTTAGGGTTTTTGCATCTTCAACCCCATCTTTTAAAGATTCTGTAAAATTTTCTATTATTTTTACAGGAGTGCCCTTATTATAATATTATGAAATTTCATTCGGAAAACACGGGGGCCATCGAAAGCATGAATAGATTTTGCAGCTTACCCAGACACAATCAGGGCTAAGTAATGATATTTATGGTTAGGCGCTTGACCTTGATGGTAAGTATATATATTTTTTTACAATACCAATAAAAAAGTATGTTTTTAAGCATCTTAAATTTTATAATTTTAAAATATAGGTTAATTTTAAATATATCGACTGCATTTGCCCTTAATTACAAATATACTCACTAAGTTTGAAAATTTTCACATATACCTACTAAATATGGGTGAAATTTCATCTATACCCATTCTATCATGCATAATTAAAAATAGTCATTATCCATCATATGAAATGTTCAAAATACCCCTTATTATTTAATAATAATAGTCGTTCGACAACGACAGAAATCAAACAATGTAATAAAAACACATCTAATGTGAGAGAAAGATTAGACAGAACAAGTTTCCAGTTTGGATATGACATTAATCACAATGAATGTTTTTCATCAAAAAAAAAAAAAAAAAAATCACAATGAATGTTAGATCAATCAGGGGTATTTTAGGATTTTAAAATTATTAAATGTTTATAACCGTCATATTAGGTATATTTGAAATTAAAGAAATATTTAGTGGATATATATATATATATATATATATATATATATATATATATATGAAAGTTTTTAAACTTAGTGAGTATATTTATAATTAAAAGCAAATTAGTGAGTATATTTGAAATTAACCCTTTTAATATTTAATCTTTGACCTTTCTTCATAAAGCCGATAATTATTTATAATAGATTTTTCTGTTATCTGCTTTTTTGAAAAAACTAAAATAAAAATTGCTCCTCTGAAATTTTTTTGTTATGTACCTACTTTTTTCTGTTGTGATTGATTTTTTTGTAATTGACTCGTAGAACAAAGAAAAGGGACGTTATTCATCCAAGTCAACAATATATACAAAAATAATTTAATAAATTTTAAAGTGGGCCCCGTCAACTCTTTTTTCTACAACCATTTTTAAAATTTTAAAATGGAAGCTTTTGTCATTTTTAAAATAGGGGATACTTCAGTAGTATTTCAGTATTACTAAAGATTTTAGTGTATCAACTCATTTGCGGAGATGATTAAGCCAAAATCAAATCATTTGTTTTATTAAGGTACCCAAAAATCATTTCAATCAAAGTATAGCGTCGGTCATAATCACATGCAAATTATAAACACACTAAGATCCATTCAAATGTGCATTATTAAAATGTTATAATATTTCATAGAATCATTTATTTATAACAAAATGATTTTGTTATGTTTTCGACAGTTTAAATGTTAAATCGACGACTTTAAAATCAAAATATAAATCAAACAGCTTTACTACGTTAATTTTACAACTTTAATAAATGGGGCCACGCGCATATTTGATTTACATAAAACTTAATTTTCTGGTTAAACAAATAATGTAAACTGCAATGAATCGATAGGATTTGTTAATCATCAAAGTGGCCCTACAAACCCGATGGTATCTCCCTCTGAAATATATATGTTTGAGCAGATGTGGAACCCGTTCAACAGGGGCCGCATTTGCATTATTCAGGATACGGTATTCAATTTTAGGAATATAATGGTTTTATTTACAAATAGATATAGGTGCGCCACAAAACTACAAAATATTAAAAATCTCACCTTCTGTTTATTATTTTGAGTAAATAATAACAGAGAAGAATGAATGAAATAGGTTTTCCATCAAATGGTGAGAATGCAGTTCCATTGTGAGTTCTAAGTGATCACCGCCCAAGTAAAATTTTTTTCTGAAGCTTGCAATATAAAATTTTGAATATTGAAAAGAATTAAATATATTAGAAGCAAAATATTTTGAAATGAAAAAGAAGAATGCTCCCATGCATATTGATATTCTAGTAAGCAATTAGCAGTTAACTCAAATTCGATGCCTAACAGTTATAGAAAGCTCAGGGAAGCCACCAATTCTACAAAATGACAGCAATCTAAGCCTCGATTATATCAGCCCTACCTTAATGTTGCACTTGAGGATTCTCAATAAAAAGCATTTTATTACCAAATTACCTGCTAACCATTCAAGTCTCATCGCAACACGGCTAGTAAGGACTGACAAACAAATGTTACCCGTTATATACAGGCACAGCCTTCCATTTTTTGGAGAAGCTTCCTTTTATTTAAACCAGAACTACAAAGACATAGGTGTATCCATTGAATGAAATAACTTGTGAGCATCATTTTCATTGATAAAAACTACACTGTTATGGGCGGCATACAAGATAATTATTTCCAAAAAACGAACATAATAGGTGAGATAAACTATCTACAAACCCGGACCTACACACTCTCCCAAGGAGCTTTTAAGAAGATGAATTAATCCTACACAAAATGCAAAATGGCAAGAACTCCCCCAATAGACTCTGCCTTGAGAAGGTTGGGCAATTCTTTACTCCAATTCCTTCAAAAAGTCTACGTTGTCGACGAAAACCTGCAGCAATGATTCCATATATTATGAAATTAATACCGATATAATGGTGAAAGATGTATTCAAGATCTATGAGAAGCAGCAAATCACATTTTCGTTAGACTCAATATTATCCTTGAATTGGAGAAGAGAGAAATTAAAATCCAGATTGCATGAAGTCCCATCCATTTAAACCAGGCCACAAGAAACAGGAACCACATGCTTCCTTGAAAGCAAGAATGACGAAGAAACCTTCCCGCATGATACTGTTTGATCGAACAGGTAAGTTCAATACACTAGTCATACCGTTTTCCAGCCATCAGGATCCAAACATGCAGTGATCTTGGTGTTGATGCCAGGCAAAGGTCCAGGTTCACGGGTAATCTTTCCCCCATTTAGTTTGACCAATTCTGCAGTTTTATAAACATCATCTGTGCCAATTGCAATCTGAAAAGAAAGAACCAATCCACGTGAGGATTGTCTGTGTTTGCCTAACATGGCAAAAAGATAAAATGAACAAAGAATCACAAATCAACAGTACCGAAGCAGAACAAGCTCTGAATATTGCAACAACAATATGATCAAGAGCACTTTGGTCATTGACTATCCATCCTCAAAACTCAAAAGAAAAAAAAATTACCTGTGCATAACCATTTCCCTTTTCATATTCTGTGACCCCATAGTTGAATGTCAACTCCAGAACAGCATTTTTGTCCTCAGGGCCATACCCAAGCATTGCTACTGTATACTGACAATTAAAACAGCAACTGTCAACATAAATGTCAAAAGGATAAAACATGGGTGATATGTGTGTTTCACGCTTTCAGCAAAGGAAAAGGAGGAAGATGCAAATTTTGAGAAAATAAGTTCAGTGCAAGTTGTCATGGAATAAAATTAGGGCAGTCTGCTTGCTGGGCTGAGTCTGGTCAATGCCGACCCAAATTTGGTCCAAATTAAAACCAAGTATCCCAACAAGATGACCAGGGCCCAGGATTTTTCCCCGCTTCCAACATTGCATGAGTTGCAAGAAACCAAAGTTGCGGAAGGTCAAGGATCTTCATTGGGCATTCCATGTTGGGCATGATACAATGCCCTGGACATGCTAAAAGCATCAATTTGGGCTGTGAAAATAGAGTCACAGACAAAACAACAAATTTTGGCATGGCCAGCTCTCAGACCATCGACTCCATCCCAAGGCAGCCAGGTCAGACATGGACATCAGTTGAGACCTAGAGCAGTGGATGCACAATAAGCCTCATTGCAACTAAGGAAATTTCCTTCTTTTGGTTGCTTTGTGAATAATGAATTTCCATCATTTGATTACCAAATAATTGCATATTAAGACTTTCATTTCCACTGCATAATAAGTTCATATTAAACTTATTTATGGGAGGTCAGGAATCATAATACATAATTGCTGCCATTGATAAAATGAGATGAACCTTTAGGTGGTGCCTATCAAGCAAGCAACCAAGTCCATGAATCCTCAATGCTATTTTTTTTTTCTTTGACAAGACTCAATGCTAATTAAAATAACAAATCGTGCAGGATCATTATCAATCTGTTGTACAGCTCCTTGTCATCACACATTCACAAAAACTACAGATGATTCACACCGAATATTTCCTGAAAATTTATCATCACATTGAATTTTACTTTGGTGTTCAAGGATGACAATTATTTTTTTAGTACCATCCCTGCTGCTGATGTCCATCTTTAAGGAAAGGAAGGAACCCATGCTTACATGGAACTACACAAATATTAAACAGAGTATCAAGAAACACTCAATATCCTTGATAAAGTTGAATGCGATGAATTAGAAACCTTATATCAGGATAATATAAGAGAACCACCTTCTGCAAGACATGAAATCTGACTCTACCTTTATTCAATTATAATAAATTGTAATGATTACCAACAATTTCAACCTAAAACAATGTTGCAGCCACTTCAACAAGTCCATGTCCATAAGCACTACCTACTGTTCCAGTGTCCCTATTGACATCTTCTGGAGTCAAATGCTGAGCTCAGATTTCTTAACAACAATATCTCCACACACACAGCTAGGCATTGAGCACAAATGCAAACTGCTTTTGCAGTGGGTTTCAACCATAAATTTATAATGGATTTGCAAGACGAGCACAAAATGTGAACTGTAATTCAGAAAATATAAAATGGCATACAATGATTTTACAGGCACTGGGCAAGTGTGCATGAATAGGTATTGAAAAAGATACAGATTTCATACACTACCTTGTATTCAGGATTGTCTCTTTTACGTAGAAGCTCCATGCCAAATGCCTGTAAATTTGACATAACAAGCAATGGAATTTTGAGGTTCAACATGCAAAAAGAAGACAGCTGACAATCAAGACCATCCAATTACAGTGAACCATTTCTTTATAATTCTAAATAAAAGAAAAAGGCCATCCAGCTGCATTGAATAAGGAATCAATTTATCTATATTCCCAAACAATGATACAAAAAGATCAACCAATGACAGTAAATTAGTCTAGAATTCAAATTCTAGAAAAAATGCACACCTTCTCATAAAAATTTATGGAACGATCAAGATCTCCAACCCGGAGCATCACTTGACACAAGGGTTCCGGTGTAGGCCACCTTTCCAGTAGTTCAAATTTATAACCATCGGGATCCTCAATGAAAGCAATTACAGTTTTGCCACCTTTGACAGGGCCAGGTTCCCTGGTAACCTTGCCTCCCTTAGCTTTTATAAGATCCACAGCCTTTACAACCTGCAGTAAAAAGACAAAAGGATGGAAGAGGAAAAAAAAAGCCCATTGGAAATATTAGAATAATACGAGTTTATAAAACTGCGCAAATGTGTCATTCAAGCAAATCAAACTATGGACTGCCAAGAATAAGAATGAGACATTCAATAACCACAGTGCATTGGTTCACTAGTAGATTGATTTCAACATTTCGACAAAACAAATGCTTATGCTCAGCAGCTTCATTTTTGTGTATGTGGGTGGGTGGGGGGAGCAGAGCCCAGAGCTCATGGCCATGCATGTAGTCAGCGGGACATGAGTCCCGGACGTGGGGGCACATTTGCCCGATGAGAAACCAGCTGTCCTATGCAGGGTTCTCTTGGCAGCTTCAATTTTGACATCAAATAATAAGAGCCAAATAAGACAAGGGGAAAAAAAAGGAAGATATCACAGCTGAATCTGATACATAAATATGACTAATAATTGTTTTGCTTGGATTGGAGATAAAGAAACTGGCATCACGCTTTTGTCTCAAGAAAATTTCTTCAGCCAATTCTCCTGATTCAGGAATCAAGACAACGAAATTTCAATCCGTGATAATGGAGAACAGGGTGTAAAGGATAAGGATACTGTCCAGTGTCTATAGGAAGATAAAATCCAAATTTGACCCGATTCGGAGTCATACTCATGGAAGCAGTGGAAATATTGAGGTTGAAAGGAGGCTTGGCAAGTGGCAGCAGCATGGAGGGAGACAGGTAGGAGCAGAATCAGTAGTGGGGGTAATATGGGGAATAAAGAAGGGTGACACAAAGGACAGCAGAATGGAGGAATGGATGTGGCAACTGCAGTATGGGAAGGAGAAAAGTGCAATAAGCAGCAGCAAACAGGAAGAAGAGACAGATGCAATGGCAATAGCAGTGAAGAGAGGAAATTGCAGCAGCTGCAGTTGCTGAACACTTGGGAGAAGGGATGGGACTTGTTAGGATTAAGCCAATCATTTTAAAGCATCATGGATTGTGACCTAGGCGATTAATTTTAGACTATTTAATATCATATAAGAGGTATCATATGTCAGTTTGTAATCAAAGAGAACAGAAATGCTGATGGATGAGTGATCGAACTATTTATTAGATCATTCCCTGCCAATGGGAACATATATGTTTTGCCCATGACTCATTTTAGCAATCCAAATTCTACTTGATTGGAAAGATTAACATTTTCTCCAGATGGTCACCACTTTGTATGACTTAAGGGCGTGTAGAGCGGGAGGTCCAGGGTTCGAAGTTGGGTACCCAAGGTAGGTGATGCAATCAAAACAAAACAGAAAAAAAAATCCTCCAGATGTTTTATATCACTGCAATTGGATTACATCAACCTGAATTTTGTTGTGACAGAGACAAGAGGGATGGATGAATGTGCATACAGGTCTTGTCTGAAATATCAACACTAAGCATGAGAATACAGGGATTCCATTCTCATTTAGGATAGTGAATGCCTCTATCAAGAACATTATATACAATCAAAAGCCCAGTACTCATGGCCATGCATGTAGTCAGCGGGACATGGGTCCCAGACGTGGGGGCACATTTGCCCGATGAGAAACCAGCTGCCCTAGGCAGGATTCTCTCAGCAGCTTCAATTTTGACATCAAATAATAAGAGCCAAATAAGACAAGGGGGAAAAAAACGAAAAGGAAGATATCACAGCTGAATCTGATACATAAATATGACTAATAAATGTTTTGATTGGATTGGAGATAAAGAGACTGGCATCAGGCTTTTGTCTCAAGAAAATTTCTTCAGGCAATTCTCCTGATTCAGGAATCAAGACAACGAAATTGCAATCCATTTAGGATAGTGAATGCCTCTATTGAGAACATTATATACAATCAAAAAGGGTCCAGAACATGAAAGATGGATATATGTGGCCTATGCAACACTCCATAAAAAGGTAAAGTTAAACTACCATAGAATTTTTTCTTTTGCTTAAGCATGTTTCAAAGTATCAAGGAACGGGATCTTACATCTTCAACTGCAATGCCGAAATGACCAAAACCGGTTCCAAGATCATACTTGTCAACCCCATAATCTGAAAACAAATAAATGACCCGAATGAGAAAGATCTTAGCTCATATCAAAGTATTGCATAATTTAAATTGCAAGAAGACGAAAAGCCATAAAAATCCTCCCTGACCAGTTCGTCAGAGCTTGTAGCCACGGAAATAAAGACAGCCAAAAAGAACAAGATAGCTTACTGTAAGTGAGTTCCACAACAAAATGTGAATCTTCAGGTCCAAATCCAAGAAAGGCATTTGTGTATCTTTCCTCAGGTATGTCTCGTTTTCGTAGAAGCTTCATTCCTAAGCACTCGGTATAGAATCTACAACGATCACATGCACAAAATGAATTTCCAAGCACGACATGCTCCTGAAACCCATGTCAATGTACATAAATAATTGAGTGGTATAACAAAGAGACATGCTTTATAGTCCGGTCCAAGTCCCCAACACGATAAACAACATGAAGTAGCCTTCTCCTATCCTTCTTCACCCACTCTAGAGAATCTTCTTGTCCAGCAGCTGTGCTTGCCTGTGCCGCCTTTCCAGGTGTTCCAGCTTGCATACTTCTTCCCTCTGCTCTTAACAGCCTAGGTGCTTTAATACCAAATAGCTGTGCCTGTGGAACAACTGGGCACCAATAAACAAGTTATAAGCACACTATCTGAAAAAGTCATGTTAGAAACTAAGCATACAAGCACAACATCAAGCACTCTGCAATGTAACTAAGCGCAAGAAAAATGTCTTTATCACTTAATAGGCATATCAGTATTTGAAATGTGTGCGACATCAGAGGTAAAAAAGAAGAAACAAGCACACTTCCTAGTCCCTATTGGCCTATCCACACTTTCTCTAGTTCTGAACGGCAGCCATGTCGAAATAGATGCTAGCATAACATAATTTTGAGCAAGCTTAATCAGAATAAAAGATAATCAGATTATGTTTTATTATTTTCCATCACTCCATGCTTATTTTGACATGAATTGTTCAATTCTCCCCATTGCAACATCTTCAGATAAACTTAGGTCATGTAGTTATCCATTGTAAGCTTCTTCATCAATTGAAAATTTTACATGTTATCCACCAACGCATATCATGTGATAAAGCCTTCGGACAAACGACAATAGAGTCCACTTTTGGAATAACATCATCTTCTAAGTGCCGCCTCTAGAAACCTATCTCATGAATCAGAATTTGGATTCTTCATGCAGGCATACACAACAAACAGGACACATCCAGGTTTCAGGCATATGCTTGGAAAGGCTGAATTCAAGTCATGAATCTTGGAATCGAGCTTTAGTCTCAAGAAATCCACATCCCCACAATCACAATTATACTCTCAAAGGGTCACACCCCATAATATTTGGACATCAGTCAACACCTAACTCACTTTTCAAGAGATCTTGGAGTGACATTATTTCGAAATCACATTTCTGCAATTCATTTTCAATGGATACAATGTATGCAAAAACAGCTGTTATACCATTTCAGCAGAAGCAGAGTCCTTATGGTGATTGATATCCGATTCAGTACTACAAAGTCTTACTAGAGGTGTTAACTTGAGCAACATCTTGCTGAGGATTGATCAGATTTAGGACATGAATATACACTGGACTTGAATAAACGGAAAATAAATTAATCCCATATGATTTCTGGCTTATAAGTTAGATCAGCTAGGCTAGTCCGGCGTATCATGAAACTCTCATTGCTTTTGGCTCAATCCAACATGTCATACCAGCAATCAAAAAAGAGAGAATCCAAACTCAAATTTATGTGTCATTACCAGAACTATCTAGCACGAAAATGCCACAGCTTTAGGCTTACATATAGAACACATTCCAGCTTCATTGGAGGTAAAAATCATTAGAAATCAAAAATAAACTTTTAGATGCACAACAAAAAGTAAACCAACACAAGAACTGAAACTAAAAAAGGAAAACATGGTGCAATTCTGATACGAAAATATCACAAAAATCTTATTCTTGAGATGCGTAACAAATAAGCTCTTCATTTCCATAAAATAAATTAAATCGAAAAAGATTAATACAATAAACTTTGGATAACCGAAATCAAGAACGGTAATCCGATCCACCCATTTCGATAACTGAAGTTCGGAAAGACTAGTGCAATCTGTCTCAGAAAATAGAACAACAACCCAACTTAGAGATGTAAAACGAAAAAACGTAATCTCGGAAACTGGAATTTATAATTAAGCAAAAAGATTAAACATTCAAAACTCACGAGGAAACTAACGCAAAAATCGAATCTTTTTTTTTTTTTTTTTGAGGAATTGAGAAACCATCCAATTCAACAACTCGAAATAGAAAAGAATCCATCTCGAACAGGAACGACGGAAAATTCCTTCCGGAAAGAAAGGCATTTTGAGAACACGGGTTGAAATTTACGCTTCCGAGACGGGGGTGAGAAAGCAGAAGAAAGGAATAAACATCACAAACATAAGAAGAAACAACGTAAAAAAATCCAATTTTTTGCGGCATACCAAACAAGAATCACATACAACTCATAAAAACGAAAGAAGAACATTTCGAACAGGAACAGAGGCAAAATTCCGTCCGGAAGAGAGACATTTACAGAACATGGGAAGAAAAATACCGCTTCCAAGATGGAAGAGAGCAAGTCTTCGAGAAGGGCAGGAATTGGAGGCAGAGAGAGAGAGGGCGAGACGAGAAGCTGCGGGCGGCGAGGAACGGCGGAGATTGAAGGAGGGGAGGGAGAGAGGACGGAAAGATGCGAGCTGAATGGAAGAAGAAGCGGCCATCGGAGTAATCCTTACCATTCCTTGCGGAATTTATTCTACCTCTCTCACTCTCGCTCTCGCTCTCGCAATCCTTGTAGCTCGCTGCTCTCGCCGGTTACTTCTATCCGCCAGCGCACTCTTCCTCTCGTTGCTTTCTTTCTCTTGTTTGGGTTCGGAGACGTTTTTTTATTCCTGCTCCGCTGTACTACATCTGTTTTCGTGCCATTCTGTGTGAGAGACGTCTTTGATCCGATCTAAACCCTCCATTCTGGGGGGCCCAACATGGGCATATAAACGTGGAGTAAGGAGTGTTTGGTAATATGCAGATGAGGGAATGGAGTAGATGTAATAAAGAAAAAATGAAAATAGATGGAATAATAGTATAAAGGTACATTTGATGAGAGGTGTGTTTGGATAAACATATAACTTTTTATGTTAAAATTTTTTATTTTGCATGTGTCTGGTTGGAGATAAATTTTTTTGAGTGTATTTAGTTAAGAGAAAAACTTTTGATGAAAATTTTTTAAGGTAGTTGTTGTCAAATAAATAGAAAATGATGTGATATAATAGGGGTAGTAATGAGGAGTAAAAAAAATAAAGTTAAAATAGATAGATCAGTTGTATGGGTAGTTGTATAGAAATAATTGAAAAGTATGATAGTTTGTATAGAAAAATGTGAAAAATAATTAAAAAATAAAGTAGTCATGGAGAGTGAAAATTTTTTGCCCCAAACAAACACACCCAAAGTGAGAAAAACTTTTTAGGGTAGAAATTGTCGAGTTGATAGAAAATAATGTGATATGATAGGAGTAATGATGAGGTGTAAATAGAATAAAACTAAAATAGATAGGTTAGTAGTATGGGTAATTGTATGGAAATGATTGAAAAGTAAGGTTATTTGTATAGGAAAATATGAAAAAATAATTAAAAATAGAATAATTTTGGAGAGTGAAAAATTTTAGATTGAAAAGTTTTGGTTAAAATTTTTTGTGTCCAACCAAACATACCCTTGAAATAATTATTTTATTTTTTAATTTTTTTTACATCTTTTTATACGATTATCATCCTTTTCAATCATTTCTACACAACTATATATATAACTAATATATCTATTTTAACTTTTTTTTCTCTTTACTCATTATCATATTATATCATATCATTTCAAAAACTTTTACATTAACGATTTTTTATCCAAAAGTTCTACAATTTCACAAACACATCTTACGTATAGAACTTCTAAAACTAAAATTTTATATTTTTTACAATTACTTTATTTTTAATTATATTTTCATATATGATTACTCTACTTTTCAATCATTTTAACAACTATCTATACAATAGACATATATATTTTAACTTTATTCTTTTTACTCCTTATTGTTACTCTTATCATATTATATTATTTTCTCTTATTTTAAAATTTTAAAAAATTTTCATTCAAAAGTTTTATTGTTTCCAAACATAACCAAAAAAATAAGAAAATAAATAATTGAAATATAAAGATAAAAAGAAAAATATAATCAGTTTTGTTCAACGTCATTGGTTAAAATTACTTGTTTAACCGTAAACTAAGTAATTTTCATAGTTTGCTTAGGATTATAAATAATTTGAAGCAGTTACGTCAAACTCAAAGCCTGAGCATGATAAAACAAACAAGCTGTGAAGATGGTATTTGTATTTTACTTTAATCATAGGCTGTCCCAAAATGGGGCAACACGGAACCACATGATACTTGCAAATTAGTGTATCATTTTTCATTTTCCCTTATGAATATTCTTTGATTACATAATATATATAAATTTTTTAAAAATATTTCATTTTTGGCATCATATCGATGAATATTTCGAAAAGTTTAGATTTTCAAAAAAATATTTTTAAAATATAAAAGAACAACCAGCTAGACAACTCATTTTATAACCAATTGATTAGAATAACTCTCCTCTGAATAAAATGGGTGGAATTTATTTTATGTTATCATGTCAAGAAATGAGGTTATTTTATTTTGTGTTTGGTATTGTGGAAATGAGATGTGCAAGAATGGAAAAGTCAATAGAACATTACTTACCTAGCGATCTTACCCTTTCTTTACAGGTTTATTACTGTAGTTTAATCATTTTCATACAATTATCCTGTCTACTTTGGCTTTTTTTTCTTTATCCTTATCATGTAAATTTCATTCCACCATTTTTACCTATCCGAACGTTATTTGAATTAAAAAAGAAATATCCCTAAATCTTCCCCTGACTTTTAATTTGATGATAGGCAGTGGGCATCGGCTTCTTGCGTGGTATTAGACAAGGAGAACTAACGCTTTTCATTTGCATGTGATGCGACCGTTCCTATGCGAAGGAATCTCGTCTTTGCTTGGCACTTTGGGTTGGATTGGAGTCATAAAAGAGCCCTGTTATTCTTCTCTTAAGATTATTCACAAAATACTCTTAAAAAAAAGGATTGTTCACAAAATGGATACTGAGTTTACTAATAAATTGCAAATCAGACGTCAAAGTTTCGAATTCGTATGAAGGACTTTTATTTGTAAGAGTATTTTAGTTTGGGCTATGTTGCCATGAACCAAGTTCAATCTGTACTTTCTGATTTTTCTTTTTTTATTTTTGTTTTTCAGATCCAAATCATGAATTGGGTTTCGAACTATTTGTACAACTCGAATATAAAAAATCAAACTTGATCAAAGTAATTTCTAATATTTAAAAATATTTTTTATAAATAACCTCATGCATTTGCCTTGATGTGGTTCCTATGTAAATCTAACTAAAATATTTTCATAGGAGCACAACCCGTCTTATAAATATTTTAAAGAAAGAAGTCATGACGGCAAGAGGTGTATTGGTAAATTTTGTGAAATGTTATATGGGTTATTTGTAAATCTATAAAACTAAGGATGGACATGAATGATGTAATTTTATTTGTGAATGAAGTCATGACATGAAATTTTAATTATTTTATTTATACTAGAATGATGTAAATGTCTATAAGATATAAGTTTCTAATGAAAATGATTTTTTTATGATATGAATATATATAGGACTATTATCTTGAATACTCAATTGCTACTTGACTAAGTAACAAGCTTGTGTATTTTATATCTTATATATTTTTATGTGTGCCACATTATTTAGTTTATATTCGAATTTTATCATTTTAGATTTATTTATAAATTTTCTGCAAAATTTCAAAAATAAATATTTTCACACACCTCACATGCTACCCACGCATATGAAAAAAATAATAATCTTTGATAAGAAATATGTGCAAAAATCCAAATTTTAGCAGGAAACATATACAGAAATCCAAAAGTATTAAAATTTGATATATGAACTAAATATACTTTTATATAAGATGAAAAAAATAAAAATACATAAAACTATTATTTTGGCCAGGCGTACGAGACCAACATCGACATATACATCCCAATACATATTATGAATGGATATACTAGGGCACAATTGACTACGAATAGGCCCACTTAACGTTAAAATAAAAAATGTGAATGTATTTAATTTTTTTATTGATAGTTTATACAATGTAACATCTAGATATTACAATGAGACACATTTACAACCCTCATGTAAATGCATTCATTTTTTTTATTGACAACTTTATACAATGTGACATCCAGATATTACACTGAGGTATATTCACGACTTTTATGTTACAGAACGAATTTTTTATAAATACCTCTATACTAGAGAGGAAATTTCTAAAAACTCGACTTTTAGGGCGAACCTACTTCAAGAACTATATTATAAAAACTCCATAAGGGGGAGGAAATTTGAAACCCCATATCCCCACTGGGAGAGGTCTAGATTTACCACTGGGCCAAATGTCCAGTGCCTAAATGCACTCATTGCATTTGTACTAAGTTTCATGCAATGTTGCTAAAATGGATAGATCATGCCTATGCGATCACCCTTGTTCCTTGGTTGGTGATCAAACCTTCCACGGCCACCATTTGAGGCCCCACCCAAAATCCCAAAACCCTTGTGCTATGCTTCCCTTCCCCCTTCTTTATTTATTTATTTATATTTTTTGGCACTAATATATGAACCTAAGCATGTATTTCTTGCCTATGAAATTTTATTTCAATATAAGGAAATATTAAGAAAATAAACAAGTATAAAATTTTTGCATAAAAAAAATAGGTTCTTGGGCCTACATATTTGTGTCCCAAAATCCAGAAAACTCAAAAAGTGATCACGCGAGCATTTGCATTAAAATTCACTACAACCGTTTGCATTGGATCGGTGCTCTTCATGTTAGTACCATTTTATTCAAATCAACATGTTCGATAAACTCGACATGTTTTAGAAAATCCGTTATATTAATTTAAACTTGAATTTCTGAGTTTGGCTTTAAACTCACTTTAAGTCAAAATCCAATACTGCATCCCCCAGAACATGACAATGGGTAAGCTAACAAAAACTTACATTGATAAAACAAAAAAATTTCCATTTTTTATGCTTTACGTATTTAGATCACTTGCATGTAGAAAAATTCAAACAAAAAATTATTTGAACAGCCTACATCTCGGTGGAACTTCAACTCCAAACTCAACCTCAACTACAAACCAACTTATAAAAGATATTTTTATCCAAACCTACCATTAAAGTTAAGATTAGGATAGAGGTTTAAGAAATACAATTGGTTTAAGTTATAGGAAGAAAGCTATGGTTAAGGTTGACTGAATCATAACTGTCTACATTTTTATCAACTCTTAATTTTCTACACATTTTAAACAGCGGAAAAGATTATTACAATCAAGGCCACCTAGTTCCCATTTAATAGCAAACAAAAATATAATTTTCCAATAAATTAAAAAAATTCAGTGATTCCTAAAGAAGCAATAAGGCAAAGGAAAAGATGTTCGCAATCTTATCGCAAGTGCACGGGTCGTAGATTGTAGTATTTAAATTATCGATCCACAGGGAATTCAGGACTATAAATTTTGCTTTTAAACGCTTTCATGTCGGATATGGAGAGAATATAGCAAATAAAACATAAAAGTAGGGAGAAAATGCAGTAAATAAAAGGGAAAGAAAATAAATAAAATGGGAAGAAGTGCAAATTAAAAATGAGAAGAGAAAGCGAAAGTGCAAATACCTAGGGTCTAGGATTTCATATGCATATTTTGCAACAGGTAGTGGTATAATTATTTAATTTGGATATTGTTTGTTAAAGAAGAACAAACCCTAATTTATCCTTGCACCTTCTCTCGAAACCTACAAGGTGTACCCTAATTTTCTTAACCACCTATTCTCATGGGATTAAGTTAATTAGAATCCATTAAGTTCTGTGGTTCGTTCATGTAATTTTTCAAGGTTATCATGCCTATTTTCATGGTCTTAGATTTCCAGGTTTAATATCTTAATTTTCGTATATTAGATTTCCACCTTTCGGTTCCATCACCTAATATATGGAATCATGCAAAAGTACGGGCCCATGTACAAAGCAAACATAAAAATCACAAGATATTAAATTAACAAAAATATCCATCATAAATAAATTAAAAATTCACACCACATTGCATTGTACGCATGCTACATCCTAAACCCTAGATTTAGGATTTAGCCAAGCATGTTTAAGTTCAAAATAAAATTAAAATTACAACCCATCTTAAACAAGATAACAAAAATTAAAAAGGGAAAAGATAGAAAAGCTTATTGGTTTGAAGCTCCGATGGTGTGTCGGCTACTCCATGCAACTCGCCGGACTGCCTTTTGCCCGTGCTCTCCACCTTGCTTTTGCTCTCTTTCTTTCTCAGAATTTTGCTCTAATCTTCTTCTAAAATTCCTGCTAAAATATTTTGCAGGAATTTTCTTCTCAAAAATCTGCTGCGGAATGCCCTCTTCCCAAAAGTCTGCTGTGAAATCTTGTGTGTGCTATATCATTGCCTCCTGCTTCATGCCTCCCGATGCCCTTTATAGCTGAATAAGTGGGCCCCATTACTTCAATGCATTTCACGCTATTTGTGATGGGAATTTTTGCTGCTGCCCAATTCACGTGATGGATCAGCTGTTGCTGATAGTGGTGGGCCAATGGGTAGTAATGCAGGTTCACGTGAAATTGCCTTGCTACTATCATGTTGCATTTCTGCTTATTCCACGTCATTGCATATCATCAAGATCATGTCCATGCATTCATTGATCACGTGGTGATCTTTTGCTGCTTGGTGGGTCATCAAATCACGTGATTAATCAGCAGCTTTGCTAATATTTTGTGGGCCATCAAATTGAATGTATTACCGCTGCCCATTTTTAACTAACGTTCCATATGCCTTTGCATTGCTGCTCCCCTTTTTAAATAAATGATTGGATTGCTTGGTGGGCAGCTGTGAATCTTCCATTTGACAATTGAATAAACAGCCAAGCCATCCATCATGCTGTCCAATTCATCCGAATTTGCATCATCCAAACTGAAGCATGATAAAGAACGGTTGATTGATTTCCACCGTCTAATCTGAAGCAGCTTTGAAAATCAGCACCGCCTCTAATTTTTAATTGCAAACCGTGAATTTATCTCAGCCCTCCATCATTGTAGATCACGTACAATAAATTGGGCCCCACAAAAATCATTAACGTCCAGCACAGCATTCCAAGCAATCCTCGTGAATGGGCATTGTGGGCAGCAGCTGTTCGTGGGGTCCATGTGCAAGAATTTATGGATGAACTGCATATACGTCACGTGAATGGGCAGCATTGCTACAAGTGGGGTCCATTAAAAAGATTTCCGCTGCATTTTCTATTGCTGAATTCACGTGATTTGTGGATAGCATATTTAATGGCTGGAGCATGCTGCTGGAAAATGAATGGCTTTGGACGGTTGCAATGGAATTTGCTTGCTTTGATTTCCATGCAGGATCATCTTCATGAAACCTATTTTCCCTGCAATTTAAAATAATAATAATAATAATTAGTGGGTTTATAAAATTTATTTAAAACCTATTTAATTTCATGGCAACAAATAAAATGTAATTTCAAGCCAAAAGATTATAAAAATTGTTTAACTTCCTTGAAATTAATATTTAATACCCAAATGTTGCAAAATCACATTTTAAACCAAATTTCATATTAATTTTAATTAATTACCTACCAATTTGGTATAAAATGTCCACAGAATATGTTATTAATTTGCACCTATCAAAAGACTACGACAAGGATTCACAATTCAATTAACATTTAAGTCAAATACCGGACTTTCCTTCCACCAGCTCAAATCGGCTCTCTGTTGTTGCCAGACCACAATCCTCAATGACAACCGTCGAGGATGTTGTCCCATTGTTTGTACCCACCTTCTCTATTGCTTTTACAACACTAGCCGTCTACCACCTACCCAAATACCACATGCTTCCCATCTAACCCTGGGGTCTTTTCTGTGCAAATGAAGAATTGTGATCCATTTGTGTTTGGCCCTGCATTTGCCATTGACAGGATACCAAGGCCCGTGTGCTTCTTCTTGAAGTTCTCATCCTCGAACTTCATACCATATATGGATTCACCTCCTGTACCATCGCCCCTTGTGAAAAATTGATCCCTTGTAGTGCAGAGGTTTGCCAGATTTTCCAATTCCTTTCTCACCGGTATACAGGCAACGGAAATCCTCTGCAGTCTCCGCAAATAGTTCCATAATAATTAGCCCAGCCTTTGCCTTTCTAATCAAAATGTCAAAGAACACTTTCGGGTTTGACATTTTCCTTCAACTGACAGAAAACAAATGAATAGCCTAAGCCTAGATCATTATTTTCAATAACAAAAAATAATATATGCAAAAGAACTTGGAATAATTCACCGCATAAGACAAAATGGCCATCCATCATTTTTGAGTCATGCATGCTATACGGTTTCCCTTGTTTCAAAAAGCATCGGCTCATATAATCTCACATACCATTTCGCTTAGTTTTAAGGGAAACTATCACATATCATTTGTAATTAGTATGTGATCCCCCCACTAAAAGACTGCTTGCAAAATGTATGAAAAATTATCATTAAAACTTGATGAAAGACAACAAGCATAATCATTGGCATTTTTTTCAATGGATGTTCTACAAAGAATGTTCAGCCCCAAGTACACATAAGTGCTTACAAAAGTCTCCTTAATTCACTTTCCATGCATGAGTTCCATTCACACATGCATCATATGCATTTATGGCATAAATTGAGTTTTGCCAACTCAACATGATAACAAGGTTTGTGCATGGAAATCAAGTTGTAAAATATATTTCAAACACACATTCCTTTTGTAAAACCTATGCATAGGATAATGGTCATCCCTAAATATTTTATAATGCATATCGATTTAAGAAAGCATTTAAATAACACAAACTCATTGACAAACAACTTTTCTTGAAATAAAAGGGTAAAAATAAATCATAGCACACACTTAGTCATATCAACGGAAAAGTCAGTAACAACCATTTTCTTTCCACATACTCATGATATACACGTGTAAACAAGTTTAATTCTACACCATAAAATACCTTTGCATCAAAATATAATATATTCATATGTCATCCAAAAATCAATAAGCGACTTTTGCTAACTTCATCTATCCCAATCTCACTAGGTAATGCCTACATCTAGGTTGCACAAATGTAGGCTCCTCAGTAAGAGTGTTGGTGTTAGACCAATCTAGAGCATTTTCATTTTCATCATCATTTTCATTTTCTTTTTTATGGGCCCTTCACTGGAGTTTTCATCATCATTTTCACTCCCACTTTCCATGGACTCATCATCATCATTATCCATAATTCTTAACAATCTCTCATCCGACTGTCCTGGAGGGGTTCCTCCCATACCTACCTTCCAAATCCATCGAGATTCTTTCTTATCCTTGGCAAATTATCTTTTTCCTTAACTCGTCGTTTTTTCCTCTACCTCCTCAATTATCCATCTTACCTTTTTATGGTGCAAGATTGCTTTTCCTTTATATGTCATCTATTTTTTCCATACTTATTTACCAATCCTTGCTCTAATACCTCTCTCTGTGGTGCCCCTGACCCGAGGCGCCGGAACCTTACTCCAAGATCAATCGTATTCCTATGATTGACTTCACATAATATTTGCAAAACTATAAACTTCTCATTCACATCATAAGTTTCCATAACACATATCATTCACATGATATCAACTTGTTCATTTACATCATAAATCTCCATAATCTGATAATGTTATATCCAATACAAAATATCCATCCGTTCCCAGCATACAGACAAATAAAACTTAGCTTTCTCCTCCACTTGAATCTTGTCCATGTCTAGGGTTGGGAAAACAAAACATGAGTACGAAACTTAATAAACAAGCATTTTTCATTTCCATGTAAACATTTTCTTTCCCAATTTTAGACTATTGATAAACAATGGATTTGCAAATGCATCATTTCCATACATGACATAATTCTTACATGAGATGGTACGCGAGCTAAGCATCCATCACACTTCATAACATATCCTTCATGTGATGGCACGTGAGCCAGACGACCATCAATTCATGACGTAATCCTTTATCCTTTTCTCATTTCAGGGAGGGCGCCGCCGACTTCTGGTCTATATCAGCGACTCGGTCACATTAGAGGGGGACACTGGTACGCTTACACCTCTACAATGGACCTAATCCTTTCCTTTTGGTAAATGACACTTATCAAGTGGTCACTTACCCATGAACCTTTCTTCTGAAAGGTGTTGGATGCACCGACTTGGCCACATCAAGGGTGGACACTCAGTCATCTTCCCACCTTGACTAGCCTCCTTGCTTTCCTTTCCATTCATGACTTTCATTCATTCATGCATTCATACATCATGCATCATACACATGCTAGCATGTCATTTTCAAGTAGAGAAGATTTTGCACAATCATTTTGAACACAATTTTGCTAAAACAATATCTAAATCAACTTGTAGGGATGTAGGGATGACCACCCTTAAACCATTTTGAAATGTTCAAGTAAAACAATTTACAATTCATTTCAACATTTGAGAAACAATATTTGTAAAAGCATTGCTTGCTTACCTGTGGCAATTAACTTGCGCCTTCGATCTTTTCCTCGTATTTTCCTAGACAAGCGAAAATGATCATCTTTCATATTTGCACAATATCTTATGCTTGCATGTCTTGCTTCTTTATTAACTCACATATACATGTCATATGCTTTCACCCTACGTGCGATTTATAGCATATCGACCTTAATCAACTTTCTTTGAAATGGACACTCTCATCTCCCAAGTTCCTTATATATATAATATGGTTTCAACTTGCATTTGATCTTTAGCAAGTTAACTTTAAATAAGTCCCTCTAAGATCAACACTCATATCTTCTAATAGCCATATATATACACACACCTATATGACCTTAGTAATCGATCATCCATTTCATCCAACATCCTCGTCTCAGATTTTAATCTTTTGTAATCATTTAAGATGCTTATTTATAATCTATAACAAGCCATCTTTAATCAATTCTTTCTTTGGTTAATATCCACATATATTAATGATCACATAAATATATTTTTACCTATATAACTAAAAAATCAGTCTCTTATCCCATTCAACACCCAATTCTAGGGTATTAATCTTTTGTGATCATTTAAGATACTCATTCATGTTCATATAGCAAGTTAATCTTCAAACCAAAATTCTGAAATTCATACTCATCCTTCCTAGTAGCAACTCATGTTCATATATCCATGCTTATTCATATACTCCTTAACAATCATCCACATAATTATACTAACTGCATTCTTTCTTAGCATACTTGTCATGTAATACTCAAATAAATAAACAAATATATAGGTAAACCTGTTGGACTTCCTCTTCTTCCTCCTTTCTTGCTGAAAATTTTCTTTCTCCCCTTGTTGCTGCTACTTGAACATTCTCTCTTTCCTTCCTTTCTCTCCTCTCTCTCTTTTTCTTTTCTCTCCTTGATGCAGCTTGGAACGTCCAAGGTTGCCTCATATCTCCTCTATTTATAGGTGTTGATTTTTAACACCTTGATGTCACCTAATAATCATGATTTAAATAAATTTTTATTTTATTTATTTGTGTTCGAATCTAAGCCATTCATCTTACTTTACTATTGCCACCTTTTAACTTCATCATCACTTTTGTTAATTGCCATTGGCACCTCATTCTTGAAAACCGTCCCTAGCTACCCACTTGATCTCCATCGTCCACCTCAAATTGAAACCATCATTAGCTTAAATCTAAGCCGTCCACCACATCAATTGGGTGTTAAGGTCTCCACCATCAATCATACTTAATTATTGCCCAAAATTCCCTTGCTTAACACGTCCTAGTCTTGATGCAAAAGTAAAACATACCCTTCTTAGGTTGACTTAGTTTCTCCCCAATTCATCCTAGATTGACACATGTCCAATGTTGATGCAATTTGTCAACTTTCACTTTATTCTCAATCATGGCAACATATCTTTTTATGCCACATAGTCAATGGCTCTACAAAATTCATGATTGGCATGTAATCATCCATAATTGAATGTTTTTATGGTTTCCTAATGAGGTCCAATATCATCCAATTCACTTATATCTTAGGGCACATTAATTCAACCATTCATAAAAGTTTCATCTCAAAATGACAAGTATAGGCTAAGATATTGACACTTGAAATTAATTCATGAAATCTCATGTAATTCTAATTATTCTAGCAACTTTCCAATCATCATTTTCATGATCCGATCCATTTATAATGTAGAGCATGCTAAATTAAGCATTTCTTCAAAATTCCATATCAAATCATCATATATATCTCAAGTTCTTAATTTGTTAAGCGAATTAACCAAAACAAAAGGATAATATCAAGGGGTAGACATGCCACCTTGCATGGCTCCACCTCATTTTTGTACACATCTCCTTTTGTCCTCTTATGCACACTTTCCAAGGTACGCAAAATTAATCACAATTTACCCTCATTTTCCTCAATTTTTAATTTCATCTTTCTTGAATTCCAACTAAATCCCTCCTTATCTCTACACTTCTCAAAATCTTCATTCACCCATGTTTAAACTAATCCGGGTTTCACAGCCATTCAGCTATTGTGAGATCCATCATGAAACCACTACGATGATCTCAATGATATGAACGCCATCCAAAACCAAACAACTAAAATTTGTGACCCAGCGCCCATAATTCCTATGACTACACTACTAGAAGAGGGGAAAATCCACAATATCACTCAAAGATTGCTTTTGGGACTTTTTATGGTTTTACCAACAAAAACTAGCCATTAATCTGTTCAAAGATGATCAAATACCCATTGTTTCACAATATAAAGAAATTGGACCTAGAACTCAAGAAAAATAACAATAATAATAGATAAATAAATAACCCAAAAAATTATGAAATTGATCCGCAAAATTATATGAATGCATACATTTAATGGAAAAACCAGTAATCCTCACTATGTGGATTTCTCTTCACACAGAGCTAAAGTTGGCAATAGGGCAATAGCTTCACCACTGATGACAAGTTCCCCATTCTTAAAGCACCTTGTGGAGAATTTTGCTCTGATATTGAAACATAACACATCATCAATTCTCAAACGGAGATTTCCCTTCAACATGTAAAAAGTCAAAATAAAAATAAAAATCAGAGTTATCAATTTGAGGAAGAATGCATACAAGTATTTGTTCTTGTTTTCTCTCAAATTTGTAGGCTCTACTTCAGCCATAATCTCCTCCTCCACATAGACTGGTAATTTAAACTGCAGGGCCTGAGAAACGTATATAGCTCCAGGCTACAGATGAATTTGAAAGACATCATATCGAGGAATCAAATAGATAAAACATGGGTAGAAAATAATCTACCTCAAATCTTTTAACTTATATATAAGTTTTTATTTTGTTAGCACAATTCAGAAAATTCTTAAGTGGCAAGAAATGCCTTATAAATAAGTACAACCTAGCTGCCTCCTGAACTAGAGAATTCCCAATCCCATCTCAACATTCATATTCATCAGTTGCATTTCCAGCCCAAAATTTTTGGGGCTTCTCTGTGTCGGCTAAGTTGACTAAGTTCAATGTTGAAAGCGAGGTCGCTAGTCCAACAAATCAAGATATTTTCCACATGGGTTGACTTGGCTTCTGATATGAATAACCACAAGAGAAGTAGAAAATGAAGAAAATGGAAGCTAAAACTTACAAAATTAGAAGCGATGATGCGAGGGAAGATGGCAGCGACAAGTAGACCATGGACGAGGGGCTGAGCTTGGAAACCTGCATCCTGAGCAGATTGTGGACTAAGGTGGATGGGATTCAAGTCTTGGGTCAGTTTGGAGAAACAAATCAAATCTTCTTGCGTGAATCTCCGACTTCTCTTCAGCACATAACCCACCTCTAACAACTTAGTGTGGCTGCTGGAGGACCAAGGTTGGGAAGAAGAGAAGGGGCGACTGATGATGAAGAGCTTTCGTAGCATACTCCGTTCCTTTAGCTTCTCTACAACAAGCACTAGCAAGAAACAAGCCTCCAACTCAACTTCTCAAGTACCCTTTGGCTTTTCCACCAGCCCAGCCCACCAGGCCTGGCCCGCCTATCTTCTACTAGGCGGGCCTAATTGGTGTGGGTAGACCTGCGTAATCATCAAATGCTAAATAATCAGATCAGGATCGACCTGTGACCTGGCTAATTGAACCTAACTTGAGGTGGATTAAGATTGAAAGTTTTCAACTTGCTAGCCCGTTTTAACTCATTTAATAAATAGATTGGTTATGAGTTGAGCCGATACAACTAGTAAACTTAATTATTTAACTATTTTACAGAATTAATATTCCAATTTGAAAAATTACCAGAAGCGTTCTTTTAAAGTGAAGTAAATCACCAACACTAGAAGTATTTGTCGATTATTTATGATTAAATTTAAATAATTTATCATTTTCGATTTTATTATTCAACCTGTTTTCAATCCATTTTAATAATTCATCGATAACCTACAACCCCATTTGTTTATGCTAAAGGTGAATGAATCTAAGATTTTTTTCTAATCTACACATAATTACATATATTTTTAAGCAGATATTTCTTATGCACATCTTTGGTAAAATAGATAAAGTGAATTTATCATCAATTATTAAGAGAAAAATATAAATGAAATTATATATCGCTTATAGGTAACCTGATCATATAAATGCATAAAAAAACAATATAAGCGGTGCTTCCACAGCTCTTACTGTAGCGCCCCCACCTACGGGGTGCGCCATCATGTGGTACCTTACTCCACGGATCCTTTTACGGTAGTTAAGCTTGTGAATGAAACTAAAGTTTCATGCTTATATGAGCGAAAATTTTACCTAATTTGTTGGGAAATCAACCTGAATTTTCTTTTCTTTTCTTTAGAACCTACATTGGTATCATTTTCTTAATTAAAATCCGACAATATGCCGTCTGTATTTAGGACATTTGGGCAATACAAAACTTGATAGTCATTAAAAATCCAACATTTTCTACTAAATCACTCACATTTACTTCAATTCAACTAATATATTCTTTATACAATTATACTTCACACAAGAAGCTAATTACTATATTTAACAACAATATAACACATTTAAATATAATACATACTCACAATTGTAATAATTACAATCCAAAGGCTCCAAATTCTTCAAAAATATTAAAAATCATACCTCACTGCTAGTAAAGCAGTGAAGGCCCTTCTATCAAATCTGCATCATCTACACTCACTGATTAGTTGAAAATAATGAGTATAAAATACTCAGTGAGCAAGCATTTAGAAATACATAATTTCCAAAATCCGTGGTATTAATTGAAATCATATAACTCTTAAAATCTCATTATGCATGTGTGATAATGACATGAATGCACACACATGCATCATTAAATGACATCATTCCCATAGGGTGGTGACATTTACCAAGTGATCACCCACCCATAAAAACATTTCTATTGAAAGGCGTCGGACGCACCAACTAGGCTACATCAAGGGCGGGTGACCTTGACAAAGCCTCCTTAATTCACTTTCCATGCATGAGTTCCATTCACATATGCATCATATGCATTTATGGCATGAATTGAGTTTTGCCAACTCAACATGATAACAGGGTTTTGTGCATGAAAATCAAGTTGTAAAATATATTTCAAACACATTCTTTTTGTAAAACCTATCCATAGGGTAATGGTCATCCCTAAATACTTTTATAATGCATATTGATTTAAGGAAGCATTTAAATAACACAAACTCATTGGCAAATAACCTTTCTTGAAATAATAGGATAAAAATAGATTTTCTTAACATATCATTCTTTTAAAATGAAAACTTGAAGAGCTTGCTTACCTTTTCCCTTTAGCTTGCCTCTATCTTTTCTTTACCCCTTCCTAGCATAACCAATATGAAATAATATCTAATCATATCAGTTCTCTCATCAAACATATCAATCCGCATGCCTACTTATTTCCTACTTGCCCATTTTTATTTGCCTTTAAATAAGAAATTCAAGCATTTATTTGCTTGAAAATCTCATTTAAATATAATCTATCATACACTTGAACAAACCTTCTATTCCCACTCTAGACTTTCAAATATGGAGTTCCCCTTGAATTCATCATAAAATTAGATCTCATATGGTTTCATAAGACCAATATGCTCAAAAATAATCTTTTCTAAACATAAACCAATTTGAAAACTCATAGACTATAGGCTATCTTAGTCTTTTAATCATTCTGTAAATGAAATGTTCTTAATAAGTCTTATACATTTTAAGTATATTGCATATAAAACAAGTTTAATACCGAAAATCTCATCACATAGAGACTAATTCATACAAAATCTTAACCCGTTTAAGATAGATGATTATAAATCATCCCCATCAAACACAACTCAAATTCTATTACATCTATATAAGAATACCTTCCTCATGACTTATAAATTCATTTATTCCAGAAATTGAATGATTCAAATTTATATCATATATATTACTTCTTATATTTGTGTGATCACCACACTTGAACCTAAACCCAAAATTCATAGTCCACACAGCTTATTCGCATGGTTGCCTGGCTAAACTCTCTTCTATTTTATATTTAACACCATATCATAGAATTTTCATTATGATACTCACAATAATTTTAACATTTACTATTTATACTTTAAAATCAACAATTTAGTAAAGGAACCATACAACATAACTGTTTTAGTTTATTTCCTCTATTTCCTTGATTTCAATTGTTAAAACTTTACATTCCACCTCAAATTCACTAACTTCTACATTTGGAATTTGGAGTCCACCTGTTTTATCTAAATTACATGGGAAAACAGCCAATTAACTTGGCTGTTGCACTTAAATCTCTACACCCATAGCTTAACTCATATATATCTTATCATCTAGAAATCAAATCAATTATAATTTGCGTAAATAGAACATTTAAATATCATAACTAATATCCACAACCCATAAACTCAATTGAACAATTGGGTTTTACCAACTTCCTTGCATTTTCATTAATATAAGCATGAAAATTAACACTCTACTATCATACTCTTATATCAAAATTAATAATCAATCATTACTAGTCAACACATATGACCAAATAGTCTATTTCATAAAACTGTTCTACTTAAATCCTTTTTAGGCTTATATTTAACCATCCCTGGCTTAACATATATATTAACTAACATATTCAATTTATGGGAATTTAAATATTAATCTTATTACTTGAAATTTCCTGTATATAACTTTCAAACTCAAATAGTAGTCTCAACCCAACATAGGCATAAAACATTAGTTTTTAACCTCTAAAATTTAAAATACATATTTCATTGATCCACATCGTACAAACTTAATATTAAAATATCAAAAATGACATTTATAAATTATACATTCAAGCTGGGCAATTATTTTTACCCCGCAATTATGCATTTTCCGCTCTAGAATTTCAAAATCTTTCCATTAAACATTTTTTTCTACTTTATTATTCCAGCTTAATCATTTAGCTTATTTAATATGATAAAAAAAGTTCCCGTAGACAGGGCTACCCATCTCATTTGCATTATTTTAAAAAGCCCCATACTTTTCTATATGATTCCTAGAGTTGGCCACTTTCATCAACCATATATACTTCCATGTAAGCTTGTGATTATACAATTTTTTTTTTATCATTTTCACATACCAAAAAAATTTAAATATAGCATTTAAAAATTAAAAATACATATATAAGGGTCATACACACGATTGCCCTATTGTGGCCATCATGGCTAACCCACTTGTATATTTAAACTCTATCATATAATTCATAAATCATTCTAGCATGCTATTAAATAGAAATATTTAATGTTTAAAAATCAACTACATCTATTTACACAATCTATCAAATTACCTACTCCATGGTCGTCATGACCAGTTTATTTAATTAACAAAACTCCAGCAACCTATTTAGCTAGTTATCATCATTAAATTCATTCCGGACTTGGTTTTAATATTGGAACTAAAAAATTTTACTACATGTCATTCCAACATCACATATTATCATTCATATTCAATAATTTCCCCATTATAGTAAATTATTTGCACTCAATTTCATCCATACCCTTAACTACTCATGTTCAATACTCACATAAGCCTAGCTTTTGGCTTCAAGATTTGCAACTTTGATCTAAATTCATGTTCGTATAATATTAAATTACTAAATTTAATGTTTACAAGCAACAACACATATCCGTAACATATATACCTACCCACCCTCATTCTTTCCACCCAATTTCCACATTCAAATGGCTCCGAAATCCTTTTTAAATTATCTCATATACGTATAGTACAAAAGCCCTATGCCTATTCACGAATTTCATGGCTGCCCTATATTTAGGGTTGGGTAAAAATCTTAATGTTCGGTAAAATTGCATGTATAAACCCCCATTCAACATAGCTACATGCTTTATTTCATTAATCATACATAAAAATTGAACATTTAAGCACATAAAGAGAATAAATCCCAACTGTAAAATTTGGATTAACACATAGGGTCAAATCCCCATATTTCGTTTGCATGATTTGGCTCCTAAAATCCATATTTACCAAAAATCTATAAAAACTCCTATGATTTCTACCCATTTTAGGAAGAAATTTCAAAACCCTATCCTTCCTCTTTCACCGTGCAACCGAATCCTTCTCTTTCTTGTGATTTCATGTCCATACATATAAATCTCTATAAATCTATCAAAACCCCGTGTTTTGGACATGATTTGGTAGGAATTTCTCAAAAAAAAAAAAAAAAAATCTTCCTTACCTCCGGCCGGCGGCGGGATGACCGGCGGCAGTGGTAGCGGCGGCGGCGTGAACGGCGGACGCTTGCAGCCCCCTTCCCTTTCCTCTTCCTCTTCTCCCTTCTCCTCTCTCCTCTTCTTTCTCTTCTTCTTCTTTCCTCTCCGTTTTTTTCCTTCCCTGCTCGTTCCCCGGAAGAGTCTACTTGCCCATTTGATCTTCCCCTTTCTGTTTCGGTAGTCCGCATGTACACACACATGCGGCTGCCCCTCACATGCTATATTTTTTTCAATGTTTTTTTTAATATATGTACATATTCACATGCCATGAATCATATGATATTAAATTTTATAATTCAAATACATGATTCATATTTAAAATCAGAAATCATGGTCATTTACCACTTTAAATAATTTAAATCAATTTAATTATTTAATTAAAACCATTTAATTGCTATTAATAATATAATTTTCCATTTGTTTATTCATTCTATAATAGCATTTCAACTTATCATTATTTATTTGTTATTTACCTCTTCTTTTATTTTATAATTTTAAGCCATTTATTTATATTCAATCTTATATATTCTTTGGCCCATAATTTACACACACATATATATGTTGTTTAGGGTTGCCATTTAAAAATTGTGGTTACTACACACAACCACGTGGTAAGCATGATTGGCGCTGTTGGGAAGAAGTTGCAAGTACAAATCACCGTCCCCTTTATGATGGGGTATTAATTTCCCCACAGTGGAGGTCATATAAAATTTCATCTGCGTTGTGAAAATTACCCATATATTGATTAATATCAAATGGCTTGGTGAGCAGTATCTTAACTTCATCCCCAAGGCAGGCCCCCATCCAAGATCGTGGGAACTAAGTTTCTCAAAAATAGTACGCTTATTTAATGCACGCTCCGTCAACACAACCATTATAGTTTGTAAATAAATACATTACCTATCTTAATTTATTTTTAAATAGCATGAAATTAATTGACCAAAACAAACCATTGTTTTTGTCAAAAACGGAGAGATCGCATGGAATGAATTCACGCAGGCCCATTTTCTGTGCGTTACGGAAATGCCCCTAAGCCTAGCATCCAGGTAACACAATTTAGCTACGTTTGGACTTCAACGATTAACCCGAAAACGTATCTTATAACGTTTGCACCAGTCTTGCCATTAGCTCTGCAACTCCCATAACACGAAAAATGCTGGGTTATGGATGTGTGAAAATTTTAGACATTCAACACAACTACGAAAATCCATATGATTTGTGCTGGCCAGTGAGGAATGAGGATTGAGAACAGGAGAACAACACCCTTCCTCTGGAGTTTGTTCTCTCTTAGTTGTCTGTTTATCCAAGTTAAGTAACATAATAAAACAAAAAAAAGGGCCAAATTGTCCCCCAGATCATAGCCCAGTGGCAAGACATCCAAGGAGCATGTTCGAGTGCCGCCAGGAGCATTGTCTCCTTTGTAATCCAATGTAATCCATAAAAAGAGGCCAAACTGCATATATGTAATAATGTAAACTAACCTAACATACATAAGCAAACGCTTGGCTATATATGTCATCCAAATAAAATCAGCAAAACATCATATTTGGAGATACATATGAAAATGTTTACGGTAGTAAATCTTTTTTTTTTTTTTTTTAACAAACCAAGCAAGAGTCAATTCATGTCCATCCAATGCAAGGCACCCAAGCAAAATTATCATTTCCCCCTGAAATAAAGAACAGAAAGAAAACATACTGGATGCTCAGAAGATAAATTTTGGGGGAAAAAATAAGCTTTACACAGGAAGTAAAAATGAGAGGAAACGCTAACTATCAGTTTACTCACGTATTCATCATCAATGTGATATTATCGCCTTTCAGAAGAATCCTCCCTACAAAAACCAGGAAAGAAATGCGTGTCATAACAAGCAAAGACAAGTTTTGCAGAAATTTGGGAAAATGGGCAGGAGCATGGTGCGACCAACCTAATGGTTTTCTGGTATTTTTCTTTACATTCACTTCATCAGCATCATCAAGAACCAGATTCATGTACTCATCAAACCCCTACAACAAATGAATTCATTAGTTTTCTATATTCAAAAGTAAACATGATCACAAAGTCCAAGAAATTTTAAAATGACTCATGCAATTAGATGTGATGATATGCTCAAGCACGAAAACACAGGTGTTCGTCTCTCTAATCTCTACATACATTAACCACATGCAGCTTTGAAAAATTTTTGAAACAAAAATAGACCAGCACTGTAAGCCTGGTGGAGCACTAAAATGAGCGCACCCAATGCTCCAGTTTTTGGGCACTCCCATCTATAGGACCAATAAAGACCCAAGCAAGATCATCATGTTACAATTCAAGAATAGCGGCGGAAGAAAGAAAAAGAAAGATCATCATCTTCTAACTCAACAGCATTAAAGAAAGAAAGAAATCAAGAATAGCAGCATAATCAACAGCATTATTATATTTGTTCAAGTTCAGGCAATTAATCTAATGATAATAAAGTTATTGAAACCATCTCTTATATTCAAATGGAGAGGCATTGTCTTGGTCACAAAAACAAAAACACTTCATATGCAACCTGTGACTACTTTTTGTTGACCTCAAGTTGCGAATGTCAGAAATCATGCAATCATCAGCCAGCAAAGCCTAATCCCATCCCAAAATAATCAAAAACATATTTTTGGGTTAAGAAGTTGATATCATCTTAATTTCAAATCCAAACCAGGGAATCGGACAAACCCATTGACTACCTAAAAAAAAGGGATGCAAAACTTGCTACATAGAAAAGATTGCACCAGATTCTCACAATGATGCGGCCTTCTATCCTCAAATCCTTCTGCTCAAAAAGCCATATCTGAATCCGAGCTTTCTGCAGCAATTGAGAAGACAGATTCACAGCAAGGAAAAGAATAAACAGAATAGAATGCAGAATAAACGAGAATTATCAAAACCAGAAATGGAAATCAACACTTACACTCTGAAGAAAACGAAAGATGAGATTCTGGTTACGTTCACAGAACAACAAGAAACGAAAAAAGTCAAGAAGCCGATTAGAAAAAGAAGAAATCAGAAAAAAAAAAAAAAAAAAAAAAAAAAAAGAAGAAGAAACAGAGGTAGAAAGAAAAGGCATGGATATATACGATGGGCTGGGTCATAATCCGCTGAACTTTGGTGGTCGCCATAGCTGCCAAGTTGCTGCTGTCTCACAAAACCCTAACCCTTTCCCACTATACTCTCTCTACTGCTCCAAATCTGAATGCCAAAAAGAAAGAAGGAAACAAAGAGAAAGATGGCCAAAAACAAATCAATTGACATTTTTCTTCAGCTGACACAAAACAAATGAAAGCTTAAGCTTAGATCATTATTTTCAATATAAAAATAATATAGGTGAAGCAACTTAAAATAATTCAATGCATAAGAAAAAAAATGGCCATCTATCATTTACGTATCATGTATGCAGCGTTTCCCTTGTTTCAAAAAGCACTGGCTGAAACAATCTTAGATACTATTTCACTTGAGCTTTAGGGGGAACCATCACATATCATTTGTAATTAGTAGCTTCGGTTCAGAAAGACTACTTGCAAAAACTATGAAAAATCATCATGAAAAACTGACAAAAGGCAATGAGCATCAGTTAGTTCAGACATATTGCTGGCACTCTTTTTTCAATGGATGTTCTGCAAAGAATACTCAACCCCCATGTACTCCTAAGTGCGTTCAAAATTCAAATGCCATCCAATGGTTAAATTCTCTGTAGGCATAATTTTAAGTTATTTAAATATTTCGGAGTTTTACGTCATTCCACGTGTGTGATGCGAGCATGAGCTGCAGTGAAACAACCTCTCTAAATGAGAAAGGTTGAATTGTGTACAAGTCGACTTCCCAATAACCCCATATTAGCAGTAGCCTATAACAATAGTATCATAAATGACCTAAACTTATGACACACATCAACATAGTGAAATGCAACTAAATCCAATATGTAACGGCATGTTGATGTGTATATTGACCCTAATTTATAAGATCGAAGTATTATTTTCACTATATTTCATTGCATCAGACCAAGGATTTTTCCAACAACATACACATTTGACAATCACTTAAAAAGTATATAACAGCCACTGATTAGAAAGTTGAGAGTGGCAAAGACAAACCGAATTTTGCTGGACAGGGCTCATTGATTTTTTAATGTTTTTATTAGATACAATCCATTTACGATATTCATTAAAATGTATTTATTTGTGATTTAAAAACTCAAATCGATTGGAATCTTATATATTCTAAAAGTACAGAATTATTTGAAAGTGAATATAACTGCTAAATTTTGAAAATACAAATATTACCTATAAAGTTTCCAATATATGTGAAATTTTTAGTTATGAATGAATACATGAATGGATACTTGCGAATGAGCATGACCAGCAGTACCGTTGTTTTAGATCATAGAAATGTCTGACTATCTTTATAAATCCTTGAAACGCATATTAAAATGCACACAAGGATGAAAAATATAGAGAGTCGTTCCAACTGTTGCACAACTTTTGAGCACAACAGGCTCAGCTGAATGAAAGAATCGCCTGAAAGCCTTCGATATGTGCTTCCTTCGCGTGAAAGATTTTCTATTTTTGCGGGCTTTTAACAAAGAACGCCATCATGAGAATCATCACGTTGACATGATCTCAAAAATCCTAATGGCTGCATACTGTGAGCAGTGCGAATTTGATCAACATATGTTCTCAGCTGGTGAGCTAATGGGAGAGGCAGAGACTGATATCCAACGAATCGTTACAGCAGTCATGGCATATGGGTATGCATCCAAGTTCGCCAACATGCGGATTGGGAAATGGTTGAAATCTGGTGACAACGCACTCATCGAAGACAGATTCATTGGCATTGCAGATGGTGTAATCAAGCAGGAGGCATACCCAAAAAAAAAAAGCAAATAGAGAAAACAGCTTATAAGCTGTGAAGAATTAATATAAATTCAACTACAACAAACATTTTTAAGAAAGCATGCGACAAAAATTGATTCGGACATTTCACAACCCCTCCACCCCCAAGCAAAAAAAAAGCAAAAAAAAAAAAAGCAAATAGAGAAAACAGAAGCTCACCGCACGTTTTTGAGTTGGTCGATCCCAGTCGCTTTCTCGCTGAGAGAGGGCAGATGAGGGAGGGAGAGGGAAGAACGAGAGAGAGAGAGAGAGAGAGAGAGGGAGGACTGAGGAGACGAGAGAGGAAGAAGATGAGAAAGGGCGGCAGAAGACTGGACCAGGAGGAGGCGCAGCGGAGAAGGGAGAAGACGAGGGAAAACAAAAAGGAGGCAGGGCCGGCGCAAAGCAACAGGGGTGAAAAGGAGGATGGTAGGGTTGCTCGCAGCGTCGCTCGCTCTCTGGGCTAGGCGAGTTAAACGGGCCTCTATCGGGTTCAAATACCTTACCCGTGAGCCCGTGATCCACCTATAATGAAGCCATTTATTTCCGGGTTGAATTAACGGGTTCACGGGTCACCCTGTGCCCGGTTACAACCCGTTATAATTTGTCGGAGATTCTGAGTGAGTTCTCTAGGCCTTCCATTAACTAACCAATCGGATCAAGGCCTAGTTAGAGAGTGGGAAAGAGCCCAGCAATCGACAACAGCATCCTGAATGTGTGCCAGCGGACCGGGTGAGTTGCTATACTTGCTTCATCTTTCAGGACCTTTTACAACAAATTTTATTAGTGCGTTTGTCAGGGTAAAAACGTGTCAACCAAAAATTTTCCATTCAAAACTTTTCACTTTGCATAATTATTTTATTTTAATTATTTTTTTTACATTTTCTTATATAAACTACCCTACTTTTCAATCATTTTTATATAACTACCCATACAACTAACCTATCTATTTTAACTTTATTCTCTTTACTCATCATCATTACCCATATTCTTTCACATTATTTTGTATCTATTTGATAACTTCTACTCAAAAAACTTTTTATCAAAAATTTTACCCCTAATGAAACACACCCTGTATATTGTCATCTGTTTCAGAGAATTTCGTTTGGCTGCATTTGGTACCAAATAGAGTCAAGTATTATATTAATTGTAGCAGAAGTTTTATTACTATTTGCAACCAAACTTTAGTAGTCGTATTGATCATTAATTTTTATTGCATTTTTATGTAAAAAAAATGTCTATTTTCAATTATATACCATCATTTTTTTTTGGATTTTATGTCAGGAGCCCAGCACTCAGCATCCGTGGTGGAGTCCCTCGCTCAACAGCCCACGAGATTCGATACCCGGTTCAAGGGGCGAATACGCCCATGCGTAAAACCAACTGCCCTAAGGCAAGTTCACGAATACCATCACTTGAAAGTATCAAAGTAGTTGCAACTAAATAATCAATTATAGTCAAAATATAAGTGAAGTATATGTACATAAAATGAAATTGAAGGTGGTGCCTCTATCGGTCAAGAGTTGTATGCGTCACAACTATACAGTTGAAAATCTGAACAGCACATGCTCACATAATGGGAGGTATGGATCTCACGTACTGTGCTTCCACCAGGACATTGCAATTGCATGTTGTTGGTTAAGGGTGCACAAGCTTTTGGGTCAAATTGGGTCTAATCAACCTGAATTGCTCTCTTCTTGTCTTGAGGATTCTCTTTTCTTGTCAAAGCTTCAACAAATGGTCTCCCTTTTCCCTGGAATTTCTTGGCTTTACACGGACTGGACTTGAGACTCTTGACCACCCCAAGATCTTCCCTTCTAAATGACGATATTGACTTGTATATATATAGAGACAATCAGGCCTTTACCAATTATGATAAATCATCGCCAGAATCTTTATTTGCTACACTTGCATGTATTATGTTGCATCCTTACTGTCAATTTAATTTGAGTCATGTCCTCACTCTCTTTTCTTAACAGACTCGAGTGCATTCCTCATCATTTTATTTTCTATTTCTCTTATAGAATTTTATTTTGATAAATTATCAACTGAGTTGTAAGTAACGTTTTAAATGATGAAGATCAAGTCCCCAATTGTGCAATTTTGGGACTTACGTTTTCTTAGTAGCATAGATACGGATGTATGCATCGTGAAAAAAAGAAAAAAAAAAATCAATTAATGCAAGTGGGCTAAGTCGCCTATTTTTGAAAATAAAAAGAAGGGCTTTTGAAAATAGGGGCAATGCATTATTTATTTATGCAAAGGAGAAATAATAATAATGCTTCTCTATCACCCCCTTATAATTTAATTGGTCCATTCTTTAAGAGTGACTTAGAAAATCTGCCCCTTGGTTGAACTACATGTCTGATTTTCAATTTTTTTTTTTTTAAAGGAAAAAGAAACACAAGAAACACATGCAGTAATGCATATGTTAGTTTCTAGAGAACATAATTCGAAAATTTCTACATTCTGCATGTGCTTGAAAAATGTAGTGATCCAGTTTTGTCCGTGGACTATCAGGCAATGCTGAAATATTCTACAAACTGTTGTTTGTGGGGATCGGAGCCGTTAAATAACTAGTAGCTAGTGTTGATTATCTTACGAGATTCTTGCTTGCAAGATATGGACTCCATCCTTGAATTCAGGATGCTGAATCACTACTAAAACATCAATGTATTTTTTGTGAGATTTCACTACTATTTCTCACAGATATGTATATATAACACATTTCGTTCACATTTCTCATGGGGTACTAAGAATATTGCTTGACCAGTTTCAGTTTTTTTTTTTAAAAAAAAAAAAAAAAACCTTAAATGATCAAAATGTGGCTCAAAATTTTGGATGATTAACCCTATAAATTTTTTTGTTTTTGTTAACCAAAATTTCTTGTAAAAAGCTAAAAGGGTTACTAAAAATGTCGTTGCTATTTGTTGATGATATATGCCATAGCAATCACTAAAAAGAAATGTATTCATCAATAGTTAAAAAAATTTAACTTAATGAGAATAATTTTAATTTGATTGTAAAAACACTATCATAAGCATTAAATTTTTTTGTCATCTTATGCTTATAAAAGCATCATCATAAATAAAAATTTTCTTAGCACATATATGTTTCTTATTAATAAAATTTGTATTGACTAATTAATAAGCGTTACTAAAAACCAAGTTATTGAGTCAAATACTAAATTTCTCACATGCAATTAAGAAAATTAAGTTTGTCTTTTCTGAGCTTTCTACGGTTAAAAGCGAGTTGAATTGTCCAATTACTCATTTTCTTGGTCTCTTATATGTCTAAGCAAAAGGAAATTACCTGATAATCAATCCTTTTGGTTATATTTGAGATAAAAAAAATTGTAAGCTTTCAATCATCTAGGGTGTTTTTAACAAGTCTCAAAGAATAACAATCCTAATCAACATCTGTAAGTATGATCTTGGGTTTCTATTATATATTGTATGTTTTCTTTTAGAGGATGTTTGGCTGCTATTAAAAATTTTCAAATCAAAACTTTTCACGATCCACAATTATCCTATTTTTTAATTATTTATGCACAATTATCCGTATAATTAAGCGATCAATTTTAAGTTTATTCTCTTTAATCTTCATCATTATTCCTATAACATTACATTATTTTCTCTTATTTCTTTTGCTCCAAAAATTTCTTATCCGAAAGTTTATTTTCCAAACACATTCTTACTTAAAAAAATTTCTCCATATAAGGATATAACTATAGTAATCTTAACATAAGATGTGAATATATAATTTTCTAAGCTGATTAGAGTGTGCATCAAACAATTAAAGATGAGATGTAAAATAACATTGATTTTCATTTTTCTTTTTTTTTATAGTAACATTGAGTTTCATTTGCATTTCAAAAAAATTGTAGATTTCAACTTTGGTTTCAATTCACCAACTCTGTTCATCTTTCTTATCTGTTTGATTTTTTTAACACCTACGTCTACGCAGGCATTCTTCATGAATTACGCACGCCATTTTTAAATAAAATTTTAATTAGAGTAATTTTAAAAGAATAAAACTAGGTGTGCATGTGCAATGGTTGGTTAATTTCAAACTTAATGAAATATTATAATATACGTTAACCACATGTCACGTACTGTTGGACTGAACCACTGTTCTTGCGAATGTTGGTGCACAGCAACTTCTGGAAATGATGGTGACGAACCACTGTTCTTGCGCATGCCCACATTCAAATCCAAGTGTGGGGGCCCGCCTCATAACAAAAATAGTGTCCAATTTGTATTATTGTGAGAGAGATTCTTCACAAGAAATAATGTATTATAAACCTTAAATTATGGCTATCTCATCAAGCTGTGATATATACAATTATGTTACTTAATCTTCTCGCTCTCGAAAATAATATACAATCATTCGCGCACGTGTGCTATGGACCACCGTGTCGGCATGACCGTTCACATGTGGACCAAATATATATATCATATAATATATATAATCGGCATTTTCTTCACTCCATTTTGTCCAATTTCTCTGATGCGTCCAAATTTTGGACTCTTCGGACAAGACTCAATTAATACAAGCAAATAATTAAAACACAAAATTTTTTATTTTGAGATACATATGTATAAGATGCATATTGCCTAGCTGCCCCGTAGCAGATTTCTCCTCATGATTCGTTAAAAAGACATAAAAGTAATTACCACTTGAGGAAGATCTCGATCAGCTCTCCATTCGTAAGCAATAATTAACAACAAAAATAAAATTATTAAAAATATTAAAGTCTCGAATTTGCAAAAAAAAAAAAAAAAAGTAAAAGCCCGTACTTCAAATGCACTCCATCCAATACCAAACACATAATTATATGTGGTGCCCTCATGTGCGGCAATTCGTCGGATCAAATTTTTTTTAAAAAAAATGTTTTTTTATACACGTGGAATTATATTTAGTTTTCAAAAATTACAATAAAATAATAAATAGATTTTAAAAATGGTCAAATTTAACATAAAAGAAAATATATGTAGAGCCCACATATGTATAAAAAGAAATAAAATTTTGAGCAAGTTTTTAGTATATTTGTGAATTTTGTCCCTAATTTTACTTACACCATAAACTTTAAAAAATGCCCCTCATACCTATAAATTTTCATTATAATTTTATGTATACTCATACCATTAGGAATCTATTAAATGGGTCATTAATTCCCTGTAAAATGAGAAATATGCTCAAACGTTAATATAACTTGAAATTATTTTGATCAAAATTAAAAATTCATATTCAAATAATACATTATTTTATAGCTATAGAATTACTAAAGATTTATTATAATATAAATTTTTGACTATAAAATCATAATTAAAAATAGATATATATATCCGACATTTCACCGGAGGTTAATGGTCTTTTAATTGATCCCTAAGGATATAGATATATATAAAATTAAGATGAAAATTCATGGGATATAAGAGGTGTTTTTGAGAGTTCGTGAGTATAAGTAAAATTAGAGATAAAATTCATAAGTATATGAAGAATTTTCTCTGAAATTTTAAAAAGAATGTTTTTGGCTAAATGCATCACTAACGCAATGCGCTTAGTTACACTATATATATAGCCTGTCTTGATTTTGTCCTCTATCATTTATTTTTTCTTTCTGGTTGTATTCTTTTATACTAATTAAATGATAAATAAGTGAGGCCCAATAATAATAATAATAATAATAATAATGGACATTGTTGTTATTATTATTACTACTTTTTAGCATTGGTGGGTTGGACTTCACAAATCTTTTAATTATAGTTAGTTGGATGTGGGAACCATTTCTTGTCTCCCTTTTTCATTTATGATTGGAATAGTTTACTCAATAGAGGTAATGGGACCAAACAGCTGCACAAAACCATAGCAATCTGATGATCCTACATTACATACAAAATGGGGAGAAATGGACATAAATTAAGATGGAATGAGTATCAAAATAGCTTCAATCATCATGTTGGGGATCCACACCATCGACTAGTCTTTCATTTTGATTGTTATGATTCCGAAAATACCATTAGGGTTTGACTATTTATTTCCAAAGAAAAAGTAGGGTGTTAAAATATCATTAAAGAACCTGTCTTTAAATTATTATAAATGGTGGTCACTATAGAATGTCGAAGTGTTTCTTTTGATCCTAATGTATCATTTCGATTGTTCATTGCACATTTAACTAGATTGGAGACGGACATGGTTAGTAAACAACAAGCAAATAAAAAGGCTATTTGCATTTTTTCCTTGTCTTTTGGGATTTTCGCGATTTTGATTTTGAACTTCATTTAAAAAACACTTATAATCAATTTTGATTGCATTTTGTCAAACTCATTTAGACAGGATATCGAATAAAATGCTTTTATTAGTTAACAGTCGAAATTCCTTTCAAAACAATTTATATTTTTAATTATTACCATATCTAACATCAAATCCTACAGCCAAAAATGTTGGAGAAGTAGTCTTGACTTAAATCCATACACATAATTGTTGTGTAATTGTGGCAAGTTACATAGTTCGAATGCTAATCTTACTTCTGATTTATTAAAAGATAATATCTTGCTGAATATATTCAATAGAAACAAAACACTATTTTTATACTCTGTGGCTTGTTTGCGGGATGGTCAAATACGACCCACATACGTACGAAATATAAAAAAAAAAATTTAGTCACCTATAAATCACCCGATCAATGGGTGACTGTATAAGGCGACACCCCAAATAAAGCTGATAAATTATTTTTAAAATAATTATAAATAGTCAATAAAGACTTTTTTTTGGAAAAGAAATCAATAAAGACTTTTAATATTAGTGATTACTTGAATTTAAAAATCAATTTTTATAAGAATAAAAAGATCAATTTTTATATCTATTTTTAATTAAAATGTTGATTTTATTGTCAACAATTATATATAACTTGTAAAATATCTCTAATAAAAAATTTATCCCTTTTAACTTTGTAATTGTGAACTTGTTATAGAGGTTGGTGAATTGAACTGGTTGGATGATGTGGTAGACGGCCGGCCCATGACCAATCCATTCTTTGAACATAGACCGCCTAGGTCAGGGGATTAAAGTCCGACGTATACTGGCTTCCAAAAACCCCTGCTAATAATTCCAAAAACTACTTGAATTTAGGAACTTGTAACCTGCGTATCAAGTCAATGTTTCCTTCTGAGTATCCCCATTTCTAATCTTTTCTTGGTTGTCATTTGGAGCGTTGGAAATTGGCTTGCCCAAACTTTTGTTCTTTGACTGGTCAATATAGACTATTCAGTGGGCCCCCACCAAGTCCTGCCTGGGAAACCAGATGATCCGAACCGTCCATAAGGTTAAACCCACTTATAATGGCTCGAATCATAGAAGGTCACTCTAATCAATTAATCATTCATTCAATCCCCACCATTGGATCTCTGCGTGCCTGCCATATTGACATTGAAAGCAACATAGGGTGATCTCATTTAATTTTTGCATGAGGCTCTTCAGTGGACTTTGACGGCACATTACTTTCTACGTGTAATGCAGACGGAAGGTGGTCCACAAAAGAATTTTTTTTTTTTTTTTTTGGGCCATGGAAGTGCACCCAACTTGCTGCTGATGTTGACCACCGCCCTCGGATTTGGAAGCTAGTGGGGTCCATATCTAGAATAGGTGTCCGGTTGCTAGGTGTGCCACCTAGACTTAGAACGGCGCTCTGCTTTATGCTTGGGATGAGTTGAGTTAAAGAAGGGCCAGTCAATAAAGTTTCAGACATGAATTTGACTCACTATTTGCATTTTTTTTTCCGTTTTTCTTATTTTTTGTTGTGTGCGTGTTTGACTAAGGTTAAAAATGAAAATAATAATAATAATAGTAAACGATCTCCATCTTATTCGCATTTGTCTTCTCATCTAAATTGATGGTTTTGCTTCTTCAAAACCAGTTTCGAAGTGAATTTCCGAAATATGTTATTTTAGGAAAAATATTTACTTAGCCCGGTTTTTTTTTTTTTTTTGATGAAAAGGATAACACTCTTATCCCAATCCCCTTTCAATTTGGAAGGGAAATAGGATAGGGTGATCCAGGATATCATTTCCAAAAAAATTATCTGTACACATTTTTCTCAAAATTTCTTGGGGGAGAGGGGGGGTTGTCCCACCAAGAGTGATGATCCAAAACAGAAAAGGATGTTAAGTCGGCTAAGGCATGGGCAACTGCATTTCCCTGCCTTAAAACATGATGAGCTGATATATGGGAAGCCTTTGAAAGCATAACCTTAATTTCATCGATGAGGACCCCCGCCGATGCATAAATCGGTTCTTCCATAGTCAGAAAATTCTAAAATAACCCCTGGAATCTCTGATGACCGCGGCAAAGCCCATAGAATTTTTATCCTTCCTTTTCCTTGCGTCGACATTGATCTTGAAAGTCCCCCATGACGGTTTGGTCCACCGAGGCACTAGTAGTCGGTCCAAACAGCCTCCTTGTATGAAGGGCTTAGCTCTCCTATGTTCCTCCAGAAAATTCTCACATAACATTGTCAAAAAATAAAAATAAAAAATTTTGATTCGTACACCAATTTTAGCGTCGATAATTCACATAGATAGTGACAAACATTCTCCCTATATTGAATAATACATTTGCAAAATCACCTAACATTTTTTCATATGTGTATTTTTAATTAGTTAGGTGGGACCAAATGTGGGCCCATTAAAATGAATTTTTTGTATCATAATTTAGGACATGAATTGTAATGAGATGTGGATGTAATGGGGATGAGACGTAAATTGCTATTTTTGAAAAATAATATTTTTTTTCATTCTCAATATACGACTACCTTCTTTTCTCATTTATACAATTTTATCATATATTTTCATGAATTCCCATGTATAACAATAATCTTATTAGCTTGGGCTCAGCAAATGACTCTCTTAGCTTATATAAAAAAACTTATGTAAAAAACTTTTTAAAATTTTTTTCTTCGTACACCTATTTATCTAAGTATATTTAATATATAAACTAAGTTTTACTATTTTTGGATGTGTGTATATATTTTTTTAAAATTTTTAAACACATGAGTATTTTAAGTACATATATACACATAAATATTTAAAAATCTTAAAAAATATATACATGTATAAAAAATAGTAAAACTGAGTTTATATATCAAATATACTTAAATAAACAAGTGTACGAAGAACAAAACAAAAAAATATTTTAAATTAGTTATTTCGATGTGGGCTAATTGAGTCATCTGTTTAGTCCGGGTTAATAGGATATCTTTTTTCATTTAATTTCCTTGTCCCATTTGTAATTTTGTACATTAATCCACGTCCCATCCTAATCTATACAAAATAAACGAGATAGATCTTGATCTCATCATCAATAAAATGTACTAATAACTTCAGATTTTGAGTTTGATAATAGGAAAAGGTGAAAATTTTTCATGATTTTCATCTTCTCTTTTGATATGTTTGACGTTCTAGTTACGTAATAATTTTATTTTTAGAGTTATTATTTAGGCTTTCATCTTTATTTTATATTCCGCATCTAATTATCGTACATATTTTATTACCGTTATCATCTTCACGTCTAATAATTATCCTACTCGGACATATTACATTCTGACTCTTAAAAAATTTTCATTGTTGTATTTTTTATATAATTATCCTATATCATCGTCAGCATTTTCACTCCTAACAATTATTTTACCATGATATACATCTTTAACTCATATTGCAATTAAGTTCAAAAATTTTCACATATTTATCTAAGTTACAAATCAATCGATATTACTCTTTATAATTCTTTATACTATTGATGCCACTAGAAAAACAGCTTATGATCAACGGGCTATGCCAGGTTCTCAATACTTAAATCTTTTTTTTTTTTCTATGAGTATGTACATTGTACTGTACAATTATCTGCCAAACTACATTTCTATTTTTCTACAATCTATCGTCATCCAGTTGAGATGCACGACGATAGACCACCGGCAGTCCTTCTTGAGGGTGTGTTTGGTTGGAGGTAAAACTTTTGATGAAAAATTTCTGGAGTAGAAGTTGTCAAATCAATAACAAATGATGTGATATAATAGGAGTAATGAAGAGGAGTAAAGAGAATAAAGTTAAAATAGATAGGTTAGTTGTATGGGTAGTTGTGTAGAAATGATTGAAAAGTAGGGTAGTTTGTATAGAAAAATGTGAAAAAATAATTAAAAAATAGAGTAGTTATGGAGATTGAAAATTTTAGTTGACACTTTTTTGCCCCAAACAAACACACCCTGAATCTAATATTTATTTCAATCAAATGTTGAGATATTCTTACAAATTTTTTAAGAAACTAACTGCTCATCGTATAAAATGTGAAAGATAAACTTTACTCCACCTTAAGAATATGGTAAAATACGTGAGCTTGGCTAGCACAGTTAGCGTCATACCATGGTTGATAGTAACTCGAGCCTCGTCCCGTGCAGGGTTGGCAAAAAAATAAATAAATAAATACAATAAAGTACACCGCTCTCAATTAATAATCGAGGACGGCAGCCATGGTGATTCGATCACACGCCAACACTATAAGGTGTGTTTGGTAATGAATAAAACTTTTAATGAAAAGTTTTGGAAAGTAAAAGTTGTCAAATGATGTGATATGATAGGGGTAATGATGAGTAGTAAAAAGAATAAAATTAAAATAGATAAATTAGTTATATAGATAGTTATGTAGAAATGATGGAAAAATATAATAGTTATATAAAAAAATATGAAAAAATAATTAAAAATATAATAATTATAAAGAATAAAAAATTTTAAATTAAAAAATTTTAACTTGATATCTCCAATAAATTGACCAACACATCATAGTTGCTGGTGCTGTTAACAGTGGCCTGACGCCGAGCTTGCGGCAGTACTTTTTGAATCTTGATTAGACATGAACTTATTTTTTTCTATAGCAATTGGACATGAACTTCATGTATGCGTGCTGTGCGTTCTAAGTGCAATAAATGAATTGCGACGAATTTAATGCAGCAAGATCAGGTTCTCAATGCATTAAATGAATGTGACAGCAGTCGCACATCTTTCAGCGTGATTCTCATCAATGTAGAAATGATGCCGCGTGTGCACTAGTCATTACTGTGAAACGCGACCATGGGGCCGGTACCCACTTCTCAGCGGGCGCAGCCAGTGGGGTGGGAGGCTGGGAAGTTAGAATATTTTTTCATAGGTAGTGATGAGAATAAATAATATTATCCTATAAAAATAATTAGAATATATAAATAAAATAGAAAAATATAATATAGGTAAATATATAAGTAAAAAAGAAGAAGTAATATACTAATATAGTTAACTAAAGATACATTTGGGGTTGTAGATGGGTAAAAAATTGTGGTAGGAGATGGGAAAGAATATTTTGAGAATTATATAATTATAAGAATGATAGAGGTATAGTTGAAATAAATAAATATGATGGATGGTAGATGGTAGGAAAAATAATTGAAATATATGAGTAAAAGTAGAAAGATACAATTATTATTTGATGAAAGATTGTTCTTTAAATCTGCGCTCCCACTTTATAAAATCTCATTTGAAAAACAAATATGCCCTAAGAAGTTAAATAATTTTTTGAAAAATGTATACAAAAAAAATAAAAAAGTAATTTTATTTGTATCCTAGGAAAGCAAAAACTATTTTAATATGAATTTTATGTTAAATTTTTAAAAATATTTATGTATCCTAGGAATAGAACTCAGACTATATATCGAAAACTATTTTAAATGTATATTACCAATCGAAAGGAGAAAAAGATTATGGCCAATTAACTAAGAGAAGTGATCATATTAGCTTGGGCTAAATAATGATTTACTGATATTACTTCAAAAAACTCATTTTAATTTTTTTTTTACTTTTTTTCCTATAAAATTATTAATATAGATATATTTAACAGAGAAATGTTCACGTGTAGCCTAAACTGCACCAAAACTATGGTGTAGTTACCTCAAAAATGGGCCTACATAATCATAAAATTATAATCTACTACATCAATTGTATTTAGAATTATGTATTCTATTACCATATTAATTTTCATTCAAATTGGATACGTGTATGAATCCTATCTGAAAATGGTACAAATTCAATGTAATAGAATAGTTTGATGTAAATAATAATTTTAAAGTTTTTTAAACATATAAACCATTTGCTATAAAATTTATATATGAATAAATGATTGTATAAAGCATCAATACATTTGAATACAAATAGGGTTCATTTTGAGCAAAATGCACCGTTAATTATAGTTTAGTCAAACGCACATGAAATGTTTTCTATTTAACATATAGATCAAGTTTTATTATTCTTAGATATGTGTATATATATATTTTTAGATTTTTAAATATAGTGGTATTTTAGCCATTTCCAACTATTTAGGGTGTGTTTGGTTAGAGGTAAAATTTTTGATGAAAAGTTTTTGAAGTAGAAGTTGTCAAATCAATAGAAAGTAATGTGATATAATAGGAGTAATGATGAAGAGTAAAGAGAATAAAGTTAAAATAGATAGGTTAGTTGTATTGGTAGTTGTGTAGAAATGATTGAAAAGTAGGGTAGTTTGTATAGAAAAATGTGAAAAAATAATTAAAAAATAAAATAACTATGGAGAGTGAAAAGTTTTAGATTGAAAAATTTTAGTTGACACTTTTTTACCCTAAACAAACACACCCTTAAAATGGCTATAGGTATAAAATGGTTAAAATATTTTTTGTTTAAAAATATTAATAAAATATACACGCACATCTAAAAATGATAAAATATAATTTATATATTGAATATATTTTTAAAAAGTATATGAAAAAATAAAAAAGTATTTTAAATAGATTGTATAAGGTATGCTAAGTAAGTATTACTTAGTGCGGGCCAACCGAATCATTTCTCACTAACTAATAAGGTTATTTGCACTTACTTCTTCAGCTATTGCTGATTTTGTAAATTTTCACTTCATAAAAACAGCAAAGCACAGGTGATCTGAAGATAAGGCAAAGGTGCTGCGACTTGCGCGTGGCGTGCATGTCTTCGCCCGCACTCTAGTGGAATGAGCAGGCGGCTGCTGGAAGCAATCTCGGTCGGCCCGCCAATGACGTCATAACCTACCATGCACGTGCGCGGCAATGCGTACAGATCCCGAGGCCCTCCGCGCGTGCGCGGCTGCCACTTGTTACCGTTAGGCGGAGCCCGTCATGCTGAATTGGCAAAGGGCGCGAATTAATCATGTACAACCAAGGGTGTCGTTTGTCAATATGCCTTGCGAAACATCGGACGGAAATGGTGAGAGCATGAAGTGTAAAACATCTCATTCATCAGTTAATTATCATATATTTTTATTTTTATCCTTATATTCTAATTAATTTTCCTATCAACTACTTTACAATAAACTTATTTATTCCAACTTTACTCCTTTCCTTCATATCAATCATAAAAATTTTAAAATATTCTATTTTATACTCCCACCAAATACCGTATTTCCTATAACTTTTACCTTCCCAAAATGTCCCCAAATTCAACTTTAATATTAACTTTATTTGTAAAGTCTAACTCTAATGTTATTTATATAAATTGAGTTTGGGTTAAAATTGATATTTGAATTTAATTTAGGTCGACAAATTTTCATTTCAATTGAATATAAAGTTAAATAATATAGGAGTGAGATCCCATATGATCGCGTTTACCACGCGAAATATGAGCCATCAAAGTTTTTTTTTCTTATTTTTAAAATTTTGCATCAGTATATGCACCACCAAGATTGTACTTATTGTGAAATTTAACAATTTATTTAATTATTTAATTTTTTTAATAAAAATGTACGGATACATGCGCTCCCCACCTAAAATGTACCCTTGCCAAATTTAATTTTTTTAATTTTTTTTAAAAATAAAAAATATAAATACATGAGTACATTTTTTAAAGCAGTTTGCTATTTTTGAATGTTACAACTAAAATTTTACTTATTATATCATATTCTTTCATCTTATATTATAAATCTAACCCATAAAACCTTAAAAACGTGAGATGAAGTTATTTCATTTCTTTTTTGTATGTATTAATAATATTTTTAGGATACATTGTATAAATGCCACTCCAATCAATTATTCAAAAGTATTATAATCTTAAAATCCTACCATTTGTAACGCCCCAGGCCTAACAATAAGGTATTGTCCGCTTTGGGCCTTGGCCCGCACGGTTTTGCCCCTCTGGGTTCATGCGCATCCCGTCCTTCCCCAAAAGGCGCCTCACTGAGGTACCTGGCAGCTTCCACTTATAACCCAAGCTCCCCCCCTCATCCTAACCGATGTGGGATATCACAATTTATATACAACTAGTTAGCCTATCTCACCCAAAGATGGCGTTTTAGCTTTGGTCATACTTGTGAGAGCTTTGTCGATTAGAAGCACTATCTCCTTCAGATACATTATCAAATATATTTTTTATGGGTATTCATGTTTATTACATCATTTCGGTATTATATCAAATTCTGAGATATTCTTACAATTTTTTAATACTAATATACAACCATCTTACCAATATTCTAAATTTTTGTAATAGTATTTGCTAAATATCCAACTGGTGGACACTCCCAAAGAAGCTTGAAAAGAATAATGTCACCACTTATCGCTCCACATAAAATGCTAGACGGGTGAGGAGAGTAGAATCGTGGTCGCCCATTCACCAAGGCTTGATCCCGTATCATTGAGGTGAATCCTCAATGACCATTATGAGATATATTGACCAGTAGAAATACTTGAATATTTTTCAATTGTGGGATTCGATGGACTATTAAGGAGGCAAGAAGGGGGGGGGGGGGGGAGGGGGCAACACCGGCAGAGTCTCTTAAGTAAAATCCCGACCATTTGTGCTGAGCTTTGTTTCTCATTTTCAAAGTAATCTCCTGCAGATACATTATTAGATATATTGTTAGATTTATATCTATCGAGCAATATGTACATGAGATGATTTAAGTTGTAAAATAAAAAATAAAAAAGGATGTGAGAAGGGAAAATTCTAAAGGGCTAATGCTTTTGCTTTAAAACCTATTACCCATTATTATAATTAGTTAGGAATTTAGGATAAGATCTCTTTTTTTAAATTTTCTTAAAACGTTTTTTTATAATTTCATGTATTCTCTTCTTTTGAAACTTGAACATCATACAAATTATAATTTATACTTCAAACCACCTACAGCTAGGTGGTAAGGAGTGCTGTATCCCCTTTCAATTATTTTGTGGGGCTTTGTCCTCTTTTGATGGGTAGGGTTGTGGCCTCATTATGATATAGATGGAACTTATTGTCTCCCCACTGGTTAGGTGAATGCTTGTTGTTTCCTATAGACCTGTTCGTAATTTTAAAAATGAGTTGTAATATTTACATCTAACAAAAAACTATAATTTCTACCTCGCAATTAGAAAAAACTATCAATTTTGCCTTCTTTTCTCTTCTTTCATTTCCTTTTATTCGGTTCTCTCTTTTTTTTTACAAGGCTTACTTCTATAAAACCTCTTTTCCATGTAATTCTTTTCATTTTTAAAATCTTGATAGTTATAAAAAATTTACTTCATTCATTATATTTAACATCATTTATATTATTATGAAAATCCTTTTATTTGTTTTGTATCATTGTATATGAGTCTGATCTATAAATGTATAAAATTAATATAATAAAACAGTTTAAGAGGGAGCTTGTTAACATCAAAAAGTTTTCAAATTAAAACTTTTCACTATTCATAACTACCATATTTTAAAATTATTTCCTTACTTCTGCGCCTATAAATACCCCATTTTTCAATTATTTTTACACAACTATTCATATATCTAACGTATATATATTTTAACTTTATTATTTTTATTCCTTATCATTACTCCTATCATATTATATTATTTTCTTCCATTTTGAAAACTTTTACACTAAATTTTTTTTATTACTTTTCAAACATACCATAATACGAAAATATCAATTTTAAAGTACTATTTTCAACATCTAAACCGTTTAAAATATTATTCTTTATGAATAAATGAATAAATGTTTCTATATAGTATTTTGCATTTTGATACATGTGGATTTAAGTGTTTTTCATAATTTATACATAAATATATAATTTTGAGAAAATGTGACTCATGCGCATATTTGATTTGGATGAAACTTGGTCTCTTAAATAAATAAATAATGTTAAATTAAATGAATAAATTAAATTTTCTATCAATAATCAAAATCTTAAAATTTGAAGCGAGTATATGGCTCAACTTCTATGTAACCAAGTTAAAAAGCACTTTTTTATTGTATATTTATATCTATCTTAAATATCTATTGCAATAAAGCCCTTAAGACATTCTTACAAATCTCTCTTTTTATGAAGGTGAAGATGGAACGATGAAAGGCACCTTAATTTTTTATTTAGAATGGGATCAGAACGATGCTAAAATGATTTCAGAAAAACCTTACACAAGAGAGGCCCTTTTTCAAATAATGAAAAATTATCATATGTACAAGCGTATTTGTAACGTGAGTTTTGTAGAACTAACCCGGTAAATTTCGAAAATAGTGGATTAGCCTATCAATTCAAGCAACGCTAACAGTAAATCCTCTTAAGTTTTTTACCTTTTGCAAGTTAAACCTTATGTTTTTAAATTTTCCATTATACCCTTATTTCTTCCTCTTCCTGTACTGACTCGGGGAACTCATAGCCGCTCATCTCCTCTTGGTGTGCCTCTCATCTATGGAGGAAAGGAATAGGAAGAAACACGTATAATGTGATTTTTTTTTTTAAAAAAATGTAAGGTTCGATTTGCAAAGGACTAATCTTAGAAAATTAATTTTGTTATCATTAAAATTTGTGGGGTTGAATACACTATTTTTAAAATTTAAAGAGGACAGTAATGTAAAAATCCCTTTCAACGCACAATTTCAAGCTAATTGAGTGGGCACATGAAAATCCTCCTGTTTCTAATATATCTACATAAAAACACATCTTAATGTTTAAAGAAATTCACTACGTAGGTTCCATTCGGATTGAGTATTAAACAGGTGGTAAAAAATTCCGGTGTTAATAGGCTGATGTTATTAATAAAAATGAACTTTAATAAAAAATAAAAAATAAAATTATTAAAGTAGTTAGAATATCACATTAAATTTAAAAAAAAACGTGGAAAGAAGGGAGCAATAATGTGCATTCCAGAGCTTTAGTGTATTTAAATTAAAAGGAGAAACACTATTTTTTTTTCCACCTTGGGAATGACGGAAACATTCCAATGGATTTTTAATTAGCTACTGAATTATGAGGGTTGTCTAACGGAGAAAGATGGTGCATTTTAAACGCGAAAAGGTATATTGAATATGTGGACGACTTTCGGAATATATGATTTGGTTTGGAGGGCTAAGATGTACCGGAACATCTTGTTAATAATTGAAACTCTGACACTTTGATTATTTTTATGAGAAAAAAGAAAAAGAAAATGTATATACTGATGGTGCATCATACCCAAAGATACCAATCCTAAATGTTCATCTTCCGACATCCTTGAGTGGGGTTGTACAAAGTGCTAACATTTATGGATAACTAGGCATCAAGAACATGCATGCAGTTGTTCCGGCTAAAGCAAATATATATATATATATATATATATATATATATATATATATGGGATATGATCGTGTGCAGTCGGACTGCACCGTAATCTGTAAAATGGACCCCACACATATTAGATTGTAATGAAACTTTATACACTCATTTATCCATATATAAATCATACTTTAGACGGTTTAGATGTTGAAAAAACCACTTTAAACTTGATATTTACATTAAACTATTTTATTACGTTGATTTTGCACCATTTTAAGATGGAGATTACACACATGTTGGATTTGGATGAAAATTGGTATGGTAATAAAGTGAACAATTCTAAATACAATGGGTGGGGTGGATTTATGGGAAATGATCAGGTGGGGCCCACAGTGCATGGATTGCACGGTACAGTCGCATGCACTGGATCATTTCCCTATATATATATATATATTCACCTCGGTTTTAAAAAAATCCGTATAATATATTCATTTCCCTGTTGAACATTCAGCATTTTTGATCCCTGATTGGTCATTGTAGACGAATCAATAAGATAAAATTTTTAGTTTTAGGTTTTAATTTTGGGATATATATATATATTATCGGTTTCGTCCAATTCTTTTTTGTGTAACCTTCCCATTTCAGTCAGTCAAAATATTCTGATTGAAATTAAAGCCAAGTATATTATTTATATTCATATACTTAACTAAGCATTTTCAATCAAAATGACTTTTATACCCATAATTAAGAGTATAAAAATTAAGGACACACTTGATTGTAATATTAAAATAGAATACTAAATTCATGAAAAGAATCACCAAATTTCATAGGGTAAAGCGTAAAGGTGGGGCGCACATAGGTATAAAAAATATTTTAAAAATAAAGAAATTAATATTTCGGCCAACTGTTTCTGATCATTCGGTTTTAAGTATATATAATCAACTACATACAACGACATGTTAGAAAAATATTTATTGCTTACAATTATAAGAGAATTTTTTTTTATTATATGCAATAAAGGTTATTGTTGCATATGTTGTTCTTTTCCGGTTCCGGGGGTAACCAACAATTTAGAAACCATCCAGTGCATGCCGAAAACACAATCGATGACACTAATGAACATAAGTTTTTTTTTTTTTTTTTCAATGAATGAATTAATGAACATGATAGTTGTGGACGCTGGTCGTATGCTCTAGGGAGCATACAACGCTCAATGCTCCCGGGTGAATACACCCATTTTTTTAATTTTTTAAAATTTTTTTTTACAAGATTGTTAATCTATTTGTATTTAATATGTGTATAAATTTTTACCATTTTTGAAGTATTTTAGATATTTATTTTTTATTTTTGAAAATTAGTGTCATTTTAGGTAATTTAAAATTACTAAAATGTCACTGATTTTCAAAAATAAAAAATAAATATCTAAAATACCCCAAAAAAGGTAAAAATTGATACAGATGTTAAATACACTTAAATTAACAGTTTTATAAAAAAAATTCAAAAAAAATAAAAGAATGAGTGTAGGCGCCCAGGAGCATTGACCGTTGTAGGCTCCCGGGACCATAAAACCAGAACCCGATAGTTGTTTCCATACTGTCTTGTGCTATATGATGGATGCTTCAGATCCATTAATAGATTTAATATTAATCCAATGCGTAATTATTTGAAATCGAATGCCAAATTTTGGTTTTAATGGTAGTGTCAGCTCGTCTCATCTCATATCATCTGGATTTATAACCATTAGGGACAAGATTATGCAATTGCGCAAATACACATGCGCGGCGATGGCTGGGCTTCAACATATATTACATAGATAACGATCTTGTACAATGGGTTGTTATTTAACTAAGTTACAATTTGTATATTTTATATTTTTATAGATTTTTCTTTTATTTTTCATTTTTAGGTGGCCCCAAGTGTATTGATTCATTGGTTAAATTTTATAGTTTTTGAAATTTTAATATATTTTTATGAAGATTTTAAATAAAAATTTCACCATCTCATACTCAACTGTGCATGAAAAATGGTAACTTTTTTAATTTTTTCAAATTTTTAAAAAATATAAATGAAAAGAAAACGAACAAAATATAAAATATACAAGATTGTTACTCAGCAAAATAACAATCCGTTGTATATTTTATATTGGGTTTCGTGACCCATATAACTCCTTAAAAAATTTAAGATTTTGCTCTTTGATGGAAAATTTAATCCATTCATTCATTGTACTTAAAATCATTTGTTTATCTAGGGGATCAAGTTTCATCTCAATCAAGTATGTTTATGAGTCACATTTGTTAAAAAACGTGTATATTCATGTGTAAATTATGAAAAATACTAAAATATCAATTTTAAAGTAATATTTTCAACATTTAAATAGTCCAAAATATCATTTTATGTGAATAAATGATTCTATAAAGTATTATTATATTTTAATACATATATAAATAGATTTAAGCGTTTTTCATACACATGAATATATATTTTTGAACAAATATGACTTGTAAACATACTTGATTGGAATGAGACTTGGTTTTTTTTTTTTTGATTGGAGGATATTTTACATCATATCTCAATTCATATTACATTCAAACCCTGAGACAATTCTAACAAACTTACAATGGAAGACGACAACAAACTTCCACAAATCAAGTGGGGAGACCACTAGCTCCCATCCAAGTATAAAGGGGGACCACATGCCCCACCCCAAATATGGTTCAGAATCCCACATGGGATTCGAACCACGAACCGGCTGCGAACGGAAATCCCGTTCCGCAGCCGATGACCAGATAAACAAACAATGTTAAATAAAATGAATGAATTAAATTTTCTATTAAAGATCAAAATCTTAAATTTTAAAGAATTTAAATGAGTCCGCTTCTATATAATTAGGTTACAAAAAAGCGGGACCGTTTATACACCACTTCACCTTGTAGTAGCCAAACTAAAATTTGGCAATTTGGCTTCAGCCGGTGCCGAATGTTGGCAAATAAATGTTTTATATAGTTCGAAGAGACAGTTTTTCATTATGCAGAGGACAACCTCCCACAAATACATATGCATGCATCGAGAGAATGGAGGGATGTGACATGGTTGGTGCGAGAGTATCAAGGTTAACCAGTTTTGCATAAAGCAGGAGGATTGGGACAAACTCCCACACATACATATGTATGGACTACGGACAGAGAGAATGGAGAGAGGTGACTTGGTTGGTAGAAAGACAAAAGAAAAGTCATTTCGAAAGGCTAAAGAAAGGCTCATCAGGTTACGACTCTTGGATGCTATAAAACCTATATATACCTTAAACTAAGGCATGTAATCTATCATATAATTCAAGGTTTCCCTAACCCATACGCCCCACCCAATAATACGAGCGCCATAGGCATCCCGATTTGTGTGCCAACATTCATATTCAAGCATGAGATCCAAGCCGTTCATCAGGTGGGCCCTAAGAAGTCAAGCCACCAAGACCAAAAAAAAAAAAAAAAATCATGCATATGATGAAGTTGCTGAACTAATATTACTGCATAATTATGCCACATGGATTCCCCAAATTTATTAATATCATGAATTCTTTTACATTATTACTCAAAATTTTTGGATCAATGGATATGGAATTGGTTACCATGTTGACGGATGTTACACAAATACATGGAATTGGTTACCATGTTAATGGATGTATTTGAGTCAGTTTTGTGCGCAAATATGCGGGCTTAGTAACCTGTGATGGATAGATATATGGCTATTTACATGGGTTTGGGATTTGCTGCTGCTTAGATTAGTTGAACCTCCACATTATTGCCTTTGTGAATATTTTAGTAATCCCATTCAATAACTTGCCTTCTTGTCCCCAACGTCACTCACCTCTTCTTGGTTGAGTGGCCAACAAAGCACACATGATTGAAATCCACATTTGAGAAATATGACTTGCACCAGTGGCATTCACGCACATCCAAAGAAGGGGCCAAACAAAAGCTAAAGATGATCCGAGCCATTGATCAACCTCAACTTCCAAAATTACTGCCCACCCCCAGAAACAAAGGAAGTCCATTCGCGCCTTCCTTAAAAGGACTCATTTGGGGTTGTGAACATGCATCCAGTGGTTGATGATCATGATTTGTGTATGACCCACGAAGTGAATGTCCTAGATCCTGCATCGACGTGGGCAGATATTGGTAAATGTGAGGAGATGGAGATGGGGCGATGACGCGCGGATGCCAAATATTCTCTTGGAGAGATGGGATAACGGTTCGATGGAGATTATAGGTAGGGTGAGCTATGGCATAGATGGGGGTGATTATTAATCAAGGTGTAATCCTCAAAAAGTTACTTTGGGTAATGGTAGAAAAATGTGGGTGGAATTGGGTGGCTGGGCTCATCAATCATTAGTTATTATATTTTGGGTGGGTCCACATCTTCTCCAGCATAGGGCCCACATGTTTGTGCCTACTTGTGACATGCTAAAGGTGATCCCAAGGCCATTGGCGATTGTCTATTTGATTAGTTATATGATAATCAGGTATTATTGCTCGACAAGCTGTGCACTGCAGCACCAAAAAGAAAGAAAATAGCAATTGGAATGGAACTCTCTCTCTCTCTCTCTCTCTAGTGTCACTGTCTTTTGTTTCATTCTATTTTAGAATATTCCTCGTCTTTGTAGGACTCGTGAACTACTTTTGGTCTGAGTGCAGACACTCTCTGGGGTTGTGTAGAAATTGAAAAAGAAGAAAAGAAAAAGGGGACCCAAGTTATTAAAAATCAAGTCCAATGGATCAAACAACTGAAAAAGTGATAGAGCAATACGTTGGCTGATGCTGCCATTTCAAAAGGGCGGGGAGTAGTACTGTTCAGCTGTAAGCATGAAACGGCAGAGCTTAAAACAATTATTTAATACTATTGATGAAACATTAGTTTAATTTTCAATTACACGTGTAACAGCTCTGGACTGGATGACTAATATAATTGATTATTAACTGTTAAGATCCTCCGCATAATATAAAAGAATTTTACTGTGCATGATCTTCAAGATTTGGATTTTTTCCACAATGCCAGTGAAAACCTCAATTACAAAATCATGTTAATCAGAGCAGGGTATAAATTTCAAAAAAAGAATGTAAAGGATAGAGTTAGTAAAAGTAAAATATGGATTAAAAAAGAGAAAACAGTAATTAAGCATGTTTGATTTGAGGAAAAAGAAATGAAATGGATGTGAAGGTAAGTGATAATCTCAGGAACGAGTTAAGATAAGAGTGATATATGTAATAAGGTAACTATAAACAAGATGGATAAGCTTCTTTAAATAAATATAAAACAGAAAATGATGAAAAATGTAAAAATATTTCTGGATTTTGTATACATATTTTCCTTAAATCAAACAAACTACATATGAAAGTGAGAGCTGAAGACTATATTTAAAGATGGTAGTCATTTTTCAATAGTCCAGCATTGCAAAAAGGATTTGCAGTACAATTTCGAGCGAATATAAACCAGTTAAAATTCTCATCTTATATGTGATTGACATAAATTCTGATTAAAATTATTTTAAGTATTATTACTAAATAATTAGTTTTAAAGAAAATGAATGAAATAGATTCCATCAAATGGTGCAAAATGAAGCCTATGTGCTCATCATAGAACCGGATCTAATTACATGAACATTGCCCTAATTTCATTAATATGTTTCTTCGGCGCACACTGAAATATTTCGTAATACTAGTCAAGTCTCATTCAATAAACGTTTGTTAATTGAAAAGGCACCATTTGTTAATGGCCACAGCTCTTGGACTACAGATATTTCCAAACAAAAAGTAATAGGAATTATCTCAAATATCTTACCCTATTGTGTATCAATCATAATCTAATGATTAAAATGACCGACTGCTTATTCCGTTGCCTTGACCTTACTCTCAAGGCTAGGATGATTCTATCACTCCCTTGTAGAACTCATCGTCCATACAAGTTGATGGTTGGGAGTAGTAGTAACCATGAGTAGCAATGAAAGAAGGATGAAAAATCCACCAGATCTAAAATGGTGGCGAACCATTAGATTGTGTAGCCCACACCAAAAACGGGTTTGTTTATGTTAGCTCTTCTGTCCTTGGAGTCCCCATTCGAATGGAATCTCAAAATATTGCGGGGTATTGAATTTGGAATGAGGTAAAAGGAGGCTTTCTATAGGCAAAAAAGAAATTAAAATCTGTAGCCCACTTAGGAGACCATGTGTCCCTAAATATTAATTTTAAATGGCCCACCATTTTCTCTAGTGTTTATAAAGAAGGAAGAGAATTGCACTGCTGTGTGGAAAAAGGTTCAAAACAGAAGCAGAAAGCAGCACAAGAACATGACTGGCTTTGGATCTCCATGTGGTGCTTGCAAGTTCCTAAGAAGGAAGTGTGTAAAAGGGTGCGTGTTTGCACCCTACTTCTGCCATGATCAAGGAGCCACCCATTTTGCAGCCATCCACAAAGTGTTTGGAGCAAGCAATGTCTCCAAACTCCTTGCACACCTTCCGGTGGCCGACCGCCTGGAGGCGGCGGTCACAATCACGTATGAGGCTCAAGCGAGGCTCCAAGACCCAATTTATGGATGCGTTTCGCACATTTTCGCCCTTCGGCAACAGGTTTGTAGCGGAAGATTTAGAGAATTAAGCAAGAGGGTGCCTTTGTATTTTCATGTTCGACAGAAATCTAATTATGGTTTTGAATTTTTGGTTGCTGTAGGTTGTAAGTCTGCAAGCACAGTTAGCCACTTTGAGAGCGCAAGCAGCCCAAAACAATGGCAACAGCTCTGCCGCAAGCCTGCCAGAGGAATTCTGCAACGGATCATTTCCTTCTTACCAGCAGAATCCCCATGCATTTTTTCATTCCGAAGGCTCCAGCAGCGTTGAAAGCATGCTGTACAGTTGCGAGAATGTGCCGTTGGAGCAGAACTCCATGGGTGACTACAACCACTCGGCCATGACCGAAGAACACGGTTCATTCGCCAGTGCCGCCGACGACGGCTGCTTCGGCATCATGGGGTCCGGCGACCCGCCAATCAGCTCAAGGAAATGGGAATTCCAAGACATGGGGGACCTCCAATCGGTAGCATTTGGACATCTTCAGTACAGGTGATTGTCGACAACAAAGAAGAAGAAGAAGAAGAAGCCATGATGGATGTCAGTTGAATGGATGAATTAGACACAAGTTCATCAATTTTGGAAGTGCTAGCACATACTTCTAAGCGTGCATTTTATGTCATAAATAAGCAGCAGGCAATAGAAGTTTATAGGAAATTAGTAGTGAAGTTTAGTTAATTAATTAACAACTAGCTTTATTAGACTTTCTTAATTTAGTGAATATGGAAAAAGACCAACTTGAATGAATCTAATTAGCTTGAGTTCTTTTGTTTAATGAGTTTGGTGGTGTCTTATTTGCAAATTTCAATGTTTTAGGTAGGCAGAACTCCACGGAGGTTGGTTTGCACCGGGCTTTTCATGACTTGGCCAAAGAACTTAATACCCATCAATCAAACTTTATTGAAAAAGTTGATTCAACGCATAAGCTTCCCGATTATAATCATATGTACATGTGTGTACATCGGTTAAAACGTATTTTTGTCTTGTCACTTGCCTTGTAGTCAAACCCTGCTACTGATAATTATCTACCCCTGGTTAAAAAAACAGCTTGCTGTAAAATTAAATATGCTAGACAATTCCAGATTTGGAAAAGTTTGGCAATATTACTTTTCCCTAGGGTTAACCCACAACAATACAACAGGCAGGAACATATGGAGAGGAGATGGGGGTTGGGTTGAGAAGAGAAGACTCATATCTCAATGAGGTATAGAAAAGCCATTGAAGATGATTTTTTATATATTGAGGGCAAACTGTAACAATCCGAAACGAGAGAGAGAGAGAGAGCGCGCGCGCGCCCCCCGTATCTCATGATACACAGGAAAGCAATCGAAGATTTTTCTAGGTTGAAGTAGCTGTAATAATCCCAAATGCGTGTGTAAGAGGGAGGCCCATATCTCAACCATGCACAAAAAGGCAAGTAAAGATGAATTTTCAAGTTTTGATGGCGACTGTAGCAATCCCAAATATGAGAGAGAGAGAGAGAGAGAGAGAGAGAGAGAGAGAGAGAGAGAGAGAGAATGATATCTCTACTTTGCACGGCGAAACAATTGGAGATGATTTTTTGTATATTGAAAGCAACTGAAACAATCCCATGTGAGAGAGAGGGAGAGAGATCTCAACAATGTACGGCAAAGCAAATGAAGATGTTTTTGTGTGTTGAAGGCAACTGTAACAAATCCCAAATGAGAGTGAAAGAGATGCCTCAACGATGCGCAGAAAACCAATTGAAAGGACGATTTTTCTCTTAGTTTTGAGATCCGCCGTAAGAATCCCAAACGAGAGTGTCGATCGAGGCCTGCAGCTCAATGATTCACCCAGTAAGACAGCTTTTGATTTCTTCTCTATCTGCTCAGCTGTTACGTACTATTAATACTATGCAAACCGTTTCAAATTAACATTTTCTGCAGTTCATGGTTTGGTGAGAAATAAATAAATAACTCTTATCGTATGCAGTCATGCACTGCAATAAAGTCAACATTTTTCAACTTGATTTTGCAACATTTTTCTGTAGTTAATTGGCTCGTAATAGAAGCTTTCTGTGACTTGACTTATGTATAAGTTGTTGTTGTCCATTTTCTTGTATCATTGATATTGGAATACTTTTGAGAAATATTTACATTTTTGGATTTGGTTGCGCGAACATTTAAGGGGACTTTAATTCGATCGAGAAGCCATTGAATTATCATTATTTAACTTAATATCGTTAAAAGGATCAACTATTAATTAGCAAATATTTTGCAATTAATAAGAAATATTATCATTTTTTTGATATTTTAATTATTTTTAAGTTTTACTTTTTGTTTATTATGTTACTTTCTTGGATAATCAAATGATTGATAGGGGTGCAACTTAACGGGTATCCTAACATAGGTATGATAGATTCCTATTTTATACCCATAAGATAGGGTATATTTCAAGTAAAAAAATACTTCATTTAATTAAGGTAAGGTAGGATCCAATGTTCAAGTACCTAAAACCGACCCGAACTATTAATATATGTTTAATATAGATTTTATAAAATATATTTACAGTGAAAGATATAAATACATTCTTTAAATATATAAGAACTTGTTTAATTTATCGATTATTTAATAAATTTAATGAATATGATTTTGGGTTTTTAAATTAAGACTTGTAATAAAATTATAGCTTTCAAATATAATATAAAAAATTTTAAAGAGTCGATTTGGAACCGACATTGAAACTGACCTGCCTTAAAAAATAAAGTAGTATATGCTTAGAATTAATTCGACCAAAAATAAGATAAAGTAGAAGTTTTTTGGAATAAGGTGAGGGTAGAGTCATCCTGCACCAAACCTAACCAACCCAAGTTGACCTCTAATGACTAATAGAGCATAACTCAATGAAAGGAATAAACAAAACAAGTACTTCTACCCAACTTCAAATTTCGTATGCCCTACACACCATTACGTACACTCATTAATTACTTAGTTATCCCAAACGATGACACTTTTGAATTTTACTTCGATTCAAGGAAAAGCAACAAAGCCACCAGGAACTACAAATATTTTTTTTGTGGGTTGGGGGGTTGGGTTTGTGTACTGTATGATGTTAAGTGACTTTTTTCTGTTTCTTTTCCTTTACCTTTTCATTTTTTGGTTGAGATTAGAGTGTAAATTAATTGTTGGACAACATAACATATATCGTTTTTCTATTTTTTCCTTTATATTTGTACATGTTGTCTCGGAGTAGTGTATCCCATTTTATTCAGTGAGATTAGTACTGACGAACTGATCCCCACAATATGATGTCCAAATGATAATATCTTTCCAGAAAATCATTTCAAAACTGGTCATTCAAATTTCAAAAGATACCTCGGCCGCCACCTTAGCTAGCTTTTCTTTTGGGGGAATAATAATTGCCGAGGATTAATAATTTGGGACTACAATTCCTGTAGCTTGAAAAACCTTATGGGGCTTTCAAAAACTTTCCCTAGCTAGTGATTCCTTTTATCCGATATATATCTATTTTGCAAAAGTACATATGGAACAGAATAAAGTCACTTATCCTATCCGCAAAAGTACATAGGGAACAGCATAAAATCACTTATCCTATCTGTCATTTTTTTACTCTTTAAGTTTCATATTTGCAGAATTTCGAGTCATGATAAGCAATTTAATTATTACCAGAAATGGCCAAACTAACATTTTAATAATTTTTCCCAAGCTCTAAATGAATAGTGTCGTATGTACGATTAGATTTTTTTTTTTTTTTTTGTAGAACACGTTTTATTTTATTTATTACAAGAAATAATATTTCAAAATTTAAATGAATGAGTTAAAATATTCATCCACAAGCTACATGACCAGCTGCAGCTATCGCTTAGCAGTTCCAAAGAAAAGGAGGATCAGGTTGATGTTAATGACAGTATAGCAGCAGCAGTGCATCTTTATAGACAACTATTCTTCTCCAAATTTCATATGTCTTGTTTTCCTTTTCAAGTAGACATAGAATATCAGTTGACTTTGTTCCACAGATTCCGTCATAATTCTTTGTGTCAATTTCCGTAATACTTATTTCTCTTTGAGTAATATAGTTCCAAATCAGGCTTTGGAACTCGTTGCTAACAGACACATGTGCAAGCAATTCTCACAAATGGCTAAAATTTAAGGTCATTAAGTAATTTAGGACATAATATTGCAACTACGTACATAAATTAACATGCAAATTCCTCCTGTGGTACCCAAAATTAAGTTCTTAATTTGGTTATTTGTTTTTACAAAAAGTTGTTTTCTTAAAACCAAAATCCTCTTGCAAATTTACGAGTCTAATGAAATAGGTTTTGTTTGAGTGGATTGGGCATTGGGGGGTGCAGTAGAACTACAAAGTGTTTAATATTCCGTTCTCAATGCTTATGACGGTTTGTTGGTGCTTTGGATTTCGTACAAAAATAATGTTGTAACTCAAAATAGGTCTTTGGTACCAGTGGTGGAACCACTATAAGAAAATTCACATTCTACGTTATGCAATTCAGCGACCCGTAGCATGTTTTGCAGCAAAAAGTATTACTTAGTCGCATAAATAATATATTATTACTAAAATTTAACTTTTAACAATGATAATATAATGAATGTCGCAAAATAATAATAATAATTTTTAATCAGCAAAATTGTTTAACTTTTAATAACAATTTCAAAAAATTATTGTTAAAACCTTTTGCAAATGACTTACAGGAAGGGCACAATATAAACAGACATATATAATGAAAAAATTTTGCTTTCTTATAGTGAACATGTGGCCAAATGAAGCTAATGTGTAAAACAAAACTTCTCTAGTTCTTTACCAATCCCGGTTTCGAGATTCCATCTTATATTCCGAAAGCTATGGTCATAAAAAAATCGATACTTAAGCATTTTGTTTTCTTAAGAGATCTTTTTGTGCCTTTGTAAGTTGGCTAATTCAGATAACTCCTAATACTAGTGCCTGCTTTTACAAGTAGTTAAGAATGAATAGAATTGTATTCGTTCGCATGGAATGCAAACATGACTGATGAAAATATGGTTTCTCAATCTATCACAATCTTTACAATGACACCCAAGCTATGCTACTCTATATCAATTAATGCAGAATCATGGTGAATGGAAACCATAAGAGGCACTCATATTCTTTCTTCCCTTATAAAAAGAATCCATCTATAAGCGATGAAGCTCTTGACATAATAAAATAACGAGTTTCCTTCCCTTTGGTGAAGCATACGAATCGCTAGACATAAAACTCAAAGAAAGTGGAACACTGCAACTTGCATAATACCCCCTATCAGGGTTTACAACTCTACATAATTTGAGAAGAAACTAATAGAGTCATGCAGGAGGTCACCTTCTGTGTTGTATTTGTTTCATTTTTATTATAGCTTGGTATATATAGTTGCATAGAAAACTAAAAGGTTAAAACCTCTCTAATTTTTAGACTTGATCATTCTTTAAAGATTCACATACTTAGGTCTTGAACATTTGAAAGGAAATGCATGAAACAAATTGGAATTCTTGCTACCTAATCAAGAATTAAGAGATATGCTCTTGTTCACTAATCACTTCTTCAGCTATCTACTTAGAGAGTTGTTTGTACAAAAACTAATTATATTAATTACCACAAGCTGAAATTTGGACGCATATACTAAAATAGTTACTCAATGAAGGACTCTTTAAGCAAAAATATATACATATATCCAAAAATGATAAAACTTAGTTTATATATTAAATACACATGAATAAACAAGTATATGAAGAAAAAAGTAAAAAATATATTTTAAATTTTTTTTTTGAGATGGATTAAGTGAGTTATTTGCTTAGCCTAGGCTAATGAAATCACTTCTCATTTTTTAATATGAGAAAGTATATATATGAATTACTTTCTCTTGGGCACAAAGCACAAGGAGGCCAATCCCTATGACGTCCTAAATGTGAAATTTTCCTGAGATAGGAAATTACGGATTTAGTGCAAAATTATAGACTTTCAACATATTTTTTGGTATAAAGGCGACCTTCACAAGCAGACTTGAGTTGGGAAGGAAATCAAGAAGGTCAATTTATCAACTACAGCACCGAAAAAAGCAACGGAGGACGGAAATAACTTACCATTAAATGATTCAAATCTCAAAAAAAAAAAAAAAAAAGTGTCAAATTTGCATCCTCACACATGTTCCACGAAATATGGCTTTAATCCTTGGATAAATCATATTTGTATTTGCAGTTGTTTGACAAGCGACTTCATTTGAAGGAGAGCTTTTGCAAATACATAAGAATTATTTCAGTCTTCAACTTCATCAATTTGAAATATAAATGTTATTGCTGCTGAGCTGAAGATTTTCAGAAAGGAGCATATTGCAATCTTGAAAGCTTCCTTTAGTTATGAATCACAAATATAATAAACACTAAGAAACAAGTTGCAATCTGTGGATGCTTCCTGGTTCTGAATAACAGAGAAGAAATACTCCTAGATCCAGCAAGAGGTCCATTGTAAAGAAAGAATCAGCTTACTCTTACTGATACATCAATGGATTGTAAGTCCTATTTGAAGAAAAATGAGATAAAATGCGGTGGAAGTTTTCAGCAATCTCTCACTTAAGCTTTCCAGCTTCAAATTCCGGTGACTCTACTAAGAACACAATCTAAAACAAACCTTCTTACCACTTAACTTAAGCTATGCATGTCTACAAAACCATTTTAAAAAAATCCCTGAAATCAATGCAAAAATCTGAAAACCTCAAAACCCCTGAGAATCTTAAAGTTGAAAGATCTTACCATGATAAAAACCCTAAAAAACTTACTCTGGTGGTCTAATGCTAGCTTGCATGAGAAAATCATGGGGCTGAAATGAAGATGACGAGTTTTATCAATAATCGGGGTAGGTTTAGTTTGATAACCTTCAGTCTTCGCTAAAGCTGCAGGATAAGGGAAATCAAATGCTTTAATGCCTTTAGCTGGAAGAAAAGAGGGACTCGTGTGGTTGAAATCCCAGCCAGAACAACCCTAGGACCAGAAAAGATGGTACTTTGTTCCCCAAAAACCATCACAAGATGACCCACCAATTCCTCGATCTCAACCATTTCACACATATATATTTGTGGGTTCCACCCAATAGTGCAGTAGATTAGTTTCAAGAGCAGAAGGGCCCAATGAAAATGCGTTGGATGTGCCAACAGCTCTAAGCTGTCCACATCACAACAGTAGAAGAGAAAATTGTCTCTGATAAGGACTAGTATTAGATATGTACAGACACAGCTGTTAGGAATACATGACTAATGATTAATGAACCTTTATACCATCTGCCAAGTCTAACCCAAAATACTTAGGCCTATCTTTCTTCTACCAAATACAATCCAAAAGCGTGCGTGGATGACAGGCTTGCTGCATGATCAGAATATTCTTTCAGACTTAATCATGCACGAACAATCATTTAACTAGTTCACTTCAGCAGAATCTGATCGATCAAAAATGGTGGGCCCCACCACAAAGAGGACCTGACAAGAATGGGGGCAATCCACTAATTACCAGGTGGGCCACCCTCATAAAAAATCAATGGCTGACAGAAGCTCTGACAAATAGTACGGATGTAGCCCAGAGATGAGTATAGTTACATAATTTTTTCTAAGTAGTTGATCATCTGTCTGCTACAATTATTGTACCAGTGTGTTTCCTCATATCACAACATGGGTTTGGTTCCCAGTCGTAATTTCTTTTTCCAATAAAAATACACATTGCACAGCATCTTTAAATGTTTTTTTATATTCAATCCACGCTTGTCCAAATAGAAAATGTTATCTTTTTCATTGAGGTTGACATGTGCTTGTCTACCCTGCAAACGTGTGTATATATATAAAAAGATTTAAGTCCATGATTCGAAGTATGGAAATCAACCTTCGTAGTTGGATCAGTTCAGAGAATGATTGATCGTGAGTACTGATCATTAGATGGATTTCGGTTCAACAATCCTCCCATAAAATCAATCCGATCGAAGATTTTAAATGGTGGCCCCTGATTATTAAAAAAGAATTGCGTTGGCATGGTTCAAGGCTGTGATTGCAGACTAGCGGTTAAGATCATTGCTGTCCTCTCTCACCCATTGTTGGTCAGTTGATTGTGGCCACTATCTTGCAATACCAAAATCGGTCCATCCAACCCAAACTGGAATATTAATGGGCAATATCTGCAGAATGCTTTTAAAACGTGGAGAAACTTGCTGTTCATTCGACCTTCATGGGATCCTTGGTATGTGCATTTAGGATCCTCAGATGGAGCAGATGCAAGATCTGGACCGTAGAGCCAACCCCAGATGCTGTAGATTGTCAGCATGACAAAATACCCCAAACTGGGGGTTTGAAATATAGGAGACCATGCATGAGTCGCAGCTGTATTGAAAATGGGTCATTTTCGGGTTGAAACATTAGCTTGGAAAAACCAGTCCAAGCTACTTAATTTGCATTGCCTCGAGCGTGCATCCGCCACAGGAAGCATCATGTCTGACCTTGGACCAACAGGATGATGTTATGAGCTAATTAGGAGATCGGGTGCTAATTAAAATTTGTTTAGGTTGGTCTTATTATCATTTGAATCGTTTGTCTAGTCATCCATGAAGCCTTCCCCATTATACTGTTCTGATTTTGTGCGGAAAAGAGAGCAGACATTTTTAATTATCTTAAGATACTTTACTTTGAACTAATGTGCTGTAAGCATTGACTCGTTGGTCTGGCTCTTGTCTGGAAAATTGGTCGGGCAGGCAAAGACGTGAACCAAACCGATTAGAAAAACCAAAGACATGCTTGATGAATGCTGCATTTAATTTATTTAAATCTGTGAGACTTAGGGTGAACCAGGGCAGTAGTTGGTGTGTGCCTGTAATTCCAGCTTCGAATCCTAGAGGAAATGTAGGGTGTGTTGGGAAAGTAATAAAATTTTTGATGAAAATTTTTTTAAATGTGAGAAAATAATATGATATGATAAATGTAATGATGAAGAATAAATATAATAAAATTTAAATATATAAATTTAGATATATAGATAATTATTTAGAAATAATTGAAAAGTGAGTAATTGTATAGAAAGAAGAAAGAAATAATTAAAAAATAGAGTAGTATCATGGAGAATGAAAAACTTTAGACTAAAAAATTTTAGTTTGAAAAATATGGTGTTAATATGGACTAGCTATGTAAATGTAGAAAAAGTTGGTCAAATTAATCTGACGTAGTCAAAGCGAAAAAGAAAAAGTAAATAAATTGGTTTTACTAGTTATGCATACACTTGAGAAAGAGAACATTATCTCTTCGACTCTCCCATGAAACTGGATGAAACCTTTTGATTTCCCCTTTTTATATTTTTTTCAAATCTAAACTAATATTGTGTTTAAAATGATTTGTTTAGTCTAAGTATAAAAAATATAAGAAATTGAATTATGGATTAGCTAGATTTGTAAATGCAACTGAATGGATTCATGTAGGTTTAACTCAGAGTGCATTTGGTATTTACTAAAATAAAAACTTTTTCATTTAAAATTTTTCCTCCACAATTATATTATTTTTCAATCACTTTTTTTTTTATATCTTTCTATATAGCTATGGTACTTTCCAACTACACTATCTATTTTAATTTTATTCATTTTTTATTCTTCATTATTACACCTATGACATCTTACTTTTTTCCATTTTAAAGATTGTTTCGTCGAAAAATTTTCAAATACCAAGTACACTCTTAAGGTCGGATATAAAATTCTAAAAATAGAATTGAATATAAGATTAGATTAAAAATCTTACAAATATGATTATGGTTGAGAAAGCTACAACTACTACCCTGCAACATATCAAAGTTTCTTCACTTTTTATTACCAATTGCCTCAATCGATCCCCCACCCTGTGACTCAAAACTCAATGTGGCCCAATGTTCTAGGAAGATAAAATCTTATGAAATACAAGAGTTCTCCTTCCCAATGTAGCATCCTCCGATATTGGTCATACAAGTCATTGCCAACAGAATCTCCTCACTTGTTTTCTTTGGTCTACCGAAGGAAGGTCGCTCACCTTTGGAACATAATCAGTCCCATGGTTTCAGATTGCGTAGAACGAAAATCCATTTCCCAAATATTGATTCATATGCTTCCATCACAATCTTATTTGTTTTTTTTTTATTATTACCTAAAATTTCAGTAACTATTTATTAACTTTATTCATTTTATAATTAACTGACATCATCTCTGTAATTTCCTTTCCATTTTCATTATTCCCGACCAATCGCGCCCTTAAAGTCGAGCCCTCAAACGTTAATGTTTTATCAATCCCAAAGCTTATTATTATTGTTTTTAAAATCTCGAGCATGGTTTGAGAAACAAGAAACCTTCGATGTTGCGGGGTTGGTGTTCAATTCCCAATATAAATGAAAAAGGCAATACGCCAAGCATTGTATGAAAATGGGAGATAGCCACATATATAGAACTATGTAGCGATGGAAGATATAATGCCCTATGAGCTGTAGGTGGAAGATGGTCCGAGAAGAGCTGTGCCCGGAAAGAGGGGGTCACTGACAGTCAATATATATAGGAATCTGAATGTATGGCTTTTATGTATGTTTCATAGCCTCGCTTTCACTTGAAAATAACAGCTTTCGAGGGACATCGCACATACACTTGCGCGGCATCTCAAGTGGAAAGCAGAAAACTTTTGGCAGCATTGAAATCATCCAAAAGGGTCCATAAACCAATTCAAAAGTAGAAACAGGCCTTTCGTATTCAGGACTGAAAACAATCCTCCTTGTTTATGCTGTCGTATCACTTCTCGAGGAATTTCTGTCAACTAAAGACTCCCAAGACAAGGTCTACGCAAAGCTTTAAAATGAAATGGCATGTTTTCACACTTACTATTTCATCTTGTTGGATAGTAATCTAGTGCAAACCAGTTGTTTTTTTTTTTTTTAGATTAGAATATCTTTTTTAACATCTAAACCATTTATATTAGTTACATGTGTGTACTCACCTATCATGCCAAAAATCACTATGGTGGGAAATTTTTGTGCATAATAATTCAATAGGCACCATGCAGATCCTTGTTTTGTATTTTAAAATATTTTTTCTTCAAATCTAAATGATTTATTATATTTATCCATATACATTCATTATAATTCCAAAGCACATGTATTGAAGACTTTAACATAATATATATTATACATTTTAAAAACTAATAATTATGTGTGCACTCTCAAAAGATGCTATTTTTTTTTATATATATAAAATATAGGTTTATATGAAAATCATGTGTGATAGCATGATAAAAAATAAAAAAAAAGTGGTGTTGGACAAAGAAATGGTTTAAGCAAAAGCAAGGGGGTGCATGAAGACCGTATTAAATCATTGCTCAACTTTTATATGCTATATATACATTTATTTTCAAAATTTAACAGTTATATATTCACCCTAATTAAATGATGTTAACTTTTTTCAACATAAAAAAATCTCCGGTCAAAGTAGTCATTGGCATGACAGAAGAATATACATGGATGAATAATACAAAACAATTCAAATCTAAAAAGGGTATTTTAAAATTCAAAAAAAAAGGATTTTGAAAAATAGAAAACAAACTGACAATATCAGTGCAACGGGTAACATTTGATCAGCACCCATTCTTGGTTCCCCTTCGATTTCTCTCTCAAAGATGTGAGATACCCATAGAATGTACCTGAGTGCTTTAACTCATTTTTTTATTTTTCTGAAAAAAAATTTATACAACTATTAATCAAGTATATTTAACATGTGTATCAATTTTTATCATTTTTAGAGTATTTTAAATATTTATTTTTAATTTTTAAAAATCAGTGTCATCTTAGTAGTTTGAAATTACTTAAAATGTCATTGATTTTCAAACATAAAAAATAAATATCTAAAATACTCCTAGAAAAAATTATACACATGTTAAATATACTAAAATTAACAGTTATATAAAAATATTTTTAAAAAATAAAAAATGAATTAAATGCACCCAGATGCCCTAAATCTAAGTACACCCCAGTGCATTTAGTCTCAACCCAAAAGAAAATGTGCATAAATCCAAATTATTCACCTGATGGTCAAGCGAATCAACTATCTCCAAGAACAGAACCAAACCAACTTTCAAATTCTACTAATTATGTCCGTAGATATATCGTGGAAAATGATAGAGAAAGTTTTCAAATGATAGAGAATGTTTTCTTTTTTATGGTAAATACGATTCCACATTAAAAAAATCATTTCTTACGTTACTAATACAATGTGGGAACTGGGGGCAAAAAGTGCACCTCATGCATTTATTCGATGATAATTGGTCCTTACAGATTTGTTGGTCAACAACATCTGCCAAATAAATGATGATGTCATCTATAATGCAAAAAAAAAAAAAAAATTGTGAATAAAATAATAATCATTAATTAGTTTAAAGATAGTGCATATTTTGCCTCGAATAAGCGTTTTATATAGAGGCGGTAGATATTGATAGACAAGGACATGGGCTACAACATTGTCAAGAATAGCAGTAACTACGTACCGACCAAAATTTCAATAGACGGGCTCGACAAGAATCACCTCTCGAACATCCTAATCTTCCTTCCCCAATGTTATTTATTGCAAAATTTAGGTAATCAAGTGGGTCCAGACATCACTAATTAATTGATTCAAAAGAGCCCATCGACATCTTCACTTTTTTCCCATTCACATTTATACTATTTTGTATTTCATTCGTTGCATTCTTTTATTTATTTATTTTAGATCACAGTATCAAAATTGCCAAGTAGCAAAAGATGGATATCATCTCAAGGGTCGGTCTCAGTACTTCGATTGGACATTCACAAAAGACGTGTAACCGTACCAAATTCGTATTGTTGGGCATAGAAATCCGGAAAAGGGGAACAAAAGAGATGCAGATGTTTGGATATTTCATCATGAGTGCTTGATTGCACTTGCATTTTGACGAAACCTTGACACTTTGGTTCAATGATATTTCTCTCTTCGCTTATCATCCATGATAACCATTCATCTCTTCCCACATGGTCAAACATGCAGCCAAGCTTGCAAAATGGAAGAGATCACAGTTATCGGGCCACCTGATTGAGTGGACCAATGTCATCCAGGATGCAACAAATCTTGGTGGAGCTCGAGTTCAGCGCCAACTGACATTGGAACAAACAGCAATCTGGCATGGGACTAGACCAATCTCAGAGTAAACATTGCCCAGATGATTGGAAAACACATGCATATCAAGCCCCCCCAAAAGACTCTTCAGCTTGTTCTATATACAAAAGAGGTTTCCAAAATGACAGTTACTAGCGATCTCGTGCAATATATACCATCACCCAACCGGGACCAACCAACAAAACACACAATTTCTTATTTACCCCTTGTGATGAAACCTCACCTTCAGCAGGAACTGCATCCTGACCTGAAATCAAATAAATGTTAAAAGAGGGTTCAGAATAATTAAAATCAAATTTTAGCTCTCACTTTACAGAAATCAGGTTTAGATATTATATTATAGTCTATAAATGACAGACAATTAGATGAAACAGCCAACATGTGTGAATGCTTTTATGTGTGAGCGGCATGTCAAGGCAGAGAAGAAAAATCTCAAACAAGTCACTGAATATCATCTGAGACGATTACAACGCCTAACGGGCATGCAAGCGATCACTTCAGAAATAAGGCTTAAACTACTTCACTGTAAGCCTTGTCCTCTCATTTGGAAAGAAAGTCCTGCATAAGCCAACTTTTTTATCCACCAAGTACAGAAAGTCATAGCTTACTCGCTCATAGCCAGATAATACCTGCTACATCCACCAGCCACATACTCTGATTAATGAAAACCATTAGTGAAGCCAGCCGCCCATTTGCCAGTCACTCAGAGAGGACCAATCATAAAGTCTGATTTGGAACAGGGTGTCATGGATTCGTCATAGATTTTGGAACAGGTGAAGAGAAAAAAATTCTTTCTAGCACTGAGAATGTTTCATCGAAGATGCAAGAGGCATTTCCAGAAGCAGCTAAACCTTGCATGAACAGAAAACACAAAGACGTACAATGGATCCCAAATAATGATGACGATGATAATAATAACCATGATAAATTCATGCAATAACAATAAAGGAGTACATTTGAATAGGCTCCACTTCCATGTAACTAGGTTACATAGAAGTGCAGCCATGTAATCCCTTCAAAATTTAATACGTTGATCATTGATAGAAAATTCAATCCATTCATGTATTTGACATCATTTGTTGGTCTAGGAGACCAAGTTTCACGCGGATCAAGTATGTTTATGGATCACATTTGTTTTAAAAAATATATATTCATGTATAAATTATAAAAAACACTTGGATCTGTTAACACATATATTAAAATGTGATAATACTTTATATAATCATTTATTCACATAGAAATAATACTTTAGATGGTTTAGATGTCGACAATACTACTTTAAAATTGATATTTTAGCATTAAATCATTTTATTATGTTGATTTTACACATTTATAGATGGAACCCATATATAATGATATAAGCCGACCCCACCTAAGTGGGAAATGGCTTATGATGATGATGATGATGATGACGACCCATATATAGTGATATTAAACAAATGAGAGGATTTCCATGATAATATAAATGATGTTAAATACAATGAATAAAGTCGATTTTTCATAAATTGTCAAGCTTTTACATATGGAGGGGTTTACATAGAAAAGAGGTTCCATAGAAGCGGGACCGCATTTGAATTTACTAACCTGAGCCGTATTGTAAACAATGTATTCATTGTACATTAATTCTGAGGCTCTAACAGTAGAATTAACAGGTTCCCCGCAAGGCACAACCACTCCGTCCCTCCATCTGACATACTCTGACTCTCGAGGTATCTTCTTGCCCAGCCCTTTTGTTGAGTGCTTCCCCTCTGGAGGATGTTCCATGTACTGGAAAGTGCATGAAAAGAAAATAATATTAGCATCGGTAAACAACATTGCAGTCACTTTTCAATATGCACATCAGAGCAAGGATGCAAAGGTCAAAAAGACGAACAAATAAGCAAATTCTAAGATGAAAATCTGCAAGCTCAAACACAGTTATGCGCACGTTATAGTTAAAATGAGAACATTTGAAAAAGGACATTAAGGTGGATGTACTCCTAAGACTGCAAAGGATAAAATTGAAATGAAAGCATTCTAAAAAATATGAAGGGATTATCGATAGTTAAAAAGATGAGGAAACTAGACTTCAGTGGTTTGGTAATATACCATAGTGGCCAGAATTGACCAGTTAAATGAGTTCACTCACATGAAAGGCCATAAGCAAATAAATTTAGGTGAGCCAACCGAGAAAATGGCCTGTGATAAACAGGCAAAATTGGCATAACAAAACTAATGCATCTGAATCCACTGAGATAGTAAAGAGCTTGTGAACATGATTATGGGAATCAGACCTGTGAACAGCCCACCAGCTAAAGGTTGATCCAAGCCTTCTGAAGCATGTGTTTAACATAAAAAAAAAAAAAATTAAAAAAAAATTGAATTGATTTTTCAATGGTATACTCACTGACGCCTTCTTGAGCTGATAGACCTCTCCCAAGGCAACTTCACTGAGAAGCATAAGGCCTACTGGATTCTTTTTGTCTGTGTAGCAATACTGCGCACTCTTGCTTACAAGATCAGCAAAGTAAACTCCTTTGCCAAACTAGTTACCAAAATGAGGTAAACGTTGATTAGTGAATGGTACACATGAATATCATCCATCCATGTGTGTGTCACAGGCACCCACACGCACGCACACACAGACAGACAGACACGAGAGAGAGAGAGAGAGAGAGAGAGAGAGAGAGAGAGAGAGAGAGAGAGAGAGAGACCATGTAGCCAGTTGCAGGAGCTTCAGGAGGTGCTATTCTCAATCCCTGGCTAAGAATGCCCACAAAATTTGTCAACCGAGAACCTGCATCACAACAGTATGAGGTCCCGGTTGGATTTGCACAAAAGAATAACCTCAAAGCAGTCCAAACAAAATATTTAAGAGAAAAACACAGATAGAAGGATGTGTCACATCAGTAACAAACCCTCGTGTCACAAAAGAGCAATGGTCTCATAATTAACTTTCCGAGCATATCATTACCAGAATATAATACACACAACTAGTAATAAATGGCACATAGGAAACAAAGGGAAACATGTAGAGAGAGAGAGAGAGAGAGAGAGACTAATACATTTATTAGCATCTATTTTTGGCATGAAGGATTAAAAAGTAATAAATAAGCATCAAATAAATCTGAATCACTGAAATAACCAATCAAAAGTCACTGAAACTTTATTTCCGTGTATGAGGTAAGCCATATTTTAGACAATTTATCTCAAACGTTTGACCTTTACAAATTTGACCTACTCATTTAATGATGTACACATGAAGACAAGAATCAGCCTTCAATCAATCCGAGAAACAACAAAGGATGAGGATTCCAATAAATTTGTTCTTCCCAGCTTTTACTGAATCCACTGTTTACTTATGAAAGAATAAGGCAATTAATGAATGATCAAAGAGTTTGCCACATTCAAATCCATGTACCATTGAAGGCAATGCAATCAGCAAATAATTGCAGAGTTCCTCTGCCTTCAAATCCATGCACCATCCTCTTTTGCTCCATTGCTCAACCAATTTTGGATAGATTATTCACTAGCATCGTGATATACGAAATCGTTTGGCTGGCTAAAATAGTTCCAAGACATGCCAACAGCAATAAGGCTTTTCAGTAGCAGCTCTGCTTCTTAAAACATGGTTACTAGGAACTGAAAAAGGTTGATCCAGGATGCTGAAAAACACCAATCACCTGTTGCTCCTGTTTTCGTTGAACAACAGTAATTATCCAAACTAACAGGAACTTAAAATTTGCTAGAGCATGCAACTTCTGATTATTGTGCCAATGAAACAACAGCTGCCACTCGGAAAACTGCACAGCAGCAATTATCCAAACCACATAGATGCATTTATCCAAACCACATAGATGCATTTGTTGTCTACCAAGTTAAATCCATAAGTGTAAAATGTAGCAAAGATACGTACATAATTTATCTAATTTTGCAAGCACGTCCCTAGAGTCACAATCATGAGTTTTGATATGAATGGAGGGTCTCTCCCTTTAAATATGAAATTCCCAAGTTACCCTCGCTGAAAGAGTATAGAAGGTAGTCATGAAAATGCCTCCTTTAGTTCCACCTTTATTACATCCACATGAAAAGTTCAAAACAGGCACAGGAGGTACCTTTTCATTATTTTCCTGGTATTCTTTATTTCATACAAATTTGAAATGGAAGATAATTTGTAGATCTTTTCACAAGATTTCGGAATACAAGGTCCTCCCTTCTATATATTTGAGATAGAGATTGATGATTTCTCAATTGGATTTCAAGGTACTTCCTAGTAATTTATGAGAAAAAGCACATGGGATGTGGGGCATAGTTTTTAAATTTCAAACTGTTTTTAAAGGGTAAATTTGCCATTTTTGCACTGGCACTAGACGCTATCTTCCTCCGCTTCAGCAGACCATGATTCTAGGAGACATGAAATTGGAGAAGCTATGAAGGCATATTTGCAACATTTTCAAACCCAGATATATACAATATTGGTCAAATTATGCAAGTATATTTGCAAACAACCTTCAGTAGAAAATCAAAAATATTGAGTGAACATACCAAAAAAATGATCTTAATGGAACATAACTACACCACAGGTTTGATTAGCCATCATGCACTTATCTACATCGGATAAACCACAAGAAGTCTACATTACAAATAATCCAGGGCATCCATAGAAATGAACATGATGGCAATGAAATGGCAGCACCCAATCAAGGTTTTTTACATTTCCCTGACAACGTAATATAAGGCAGTCTTTTAAGCTAATACCTGTTGCATAGTTTATCTAAATAAATCCAAAAATCAGATTTACAGAGAGGATGTCCTTTCAAATGTGCGGGCCCAGCATAACAGATTACTATTGTCACTGAGTAAACAAAAAGAAAGGGTTCTTGTACACATAAGTCATATAGACAAAATCTACTCCATTCACGCTCGATCCAAGACCCACCGTGTAAACTGATTTCAGCTTTTTGCTCACAACAGTTGCATGAATTTGGTATCAAAGGCATAGCATATGGAGTACTGCTCAAAAATGGGTGTGCTATAAATCTTACGGAGGAAGTGATCACATCTGGTTCTTATAAATCAATCCCGCAACAGGATATATCATGAACCACTGGGAAAACGTGGTATCATACAAGACATTTTGCTCTTGTTTCATCAAAACAAAAGCAAATGTCTTGTATGGAACCTATTGTTGGCCCGATTGATATCAATAACAACAGCAGCATGTAGAAAGTATCTTACCGAATGTCTCTGTCCTGTTCCAGTCATATTGTTCACATGCGCAGTAATAGTCAAGACTTGTTATTAGTAGATCCCAGGTGTGTTTGGCAATGTACAGAAAATGTCAAGTTAAAACTTTTCAATCTAAAACTTTTCACTCTCCACAACTACCATATTTTTTTAATCATTTTTTTCACATTTTCCTATACAATTACCCAACTTTTCAATCATTTTTACACAACTGCCCACACAAATAACCTATGCATTTTAACTTTATCTTCTTTACTCATCATCGTTACTCCTATCATATTACATAATTTGATAACTTTTACTCTCCAAAACTTCCCATCAAAAGTTTTATCCATTCCCAAACACACCCTACAAGTCTACAACTGGAAATAGAATTAGCAATGGCCAAATCTGATGGACAAAAAGACAACCACCATCTGTAATCCATTGAAATGTGATGATTCCAGGTCGAGTTGTGTTTCAGGAGCTATAGAATGGAACTCCATGATCCATTTTAGTGCAGCATGCCAGAGAAAAGGAATACTTATAGCAATGAAAATAAGATATCCAAACTGCTATTGGATTACCATGCCAAAGCAGCATCCTGTTCTTCAACTTGTCCCTATAAGGCTTGAACTTGTCAAATTCTCCTTCCCTATCAAGTGAAAAAACTTCCTCTAGCTCAAGAGTCCACTCCTAAAGGTCAGTCAAAAAAAAAAAAAAATTCAGTTCCATGTGCGTCAGCAGATGACAGGAGCCAATAGCCCCAAGAAAAAACAGAATCTGACCTTATGCGTCGGAGCATGAGTTCTGAGAAGATATTTTTCGACCAACTGATAGTCTTCACTATCATGAGGCAGTGGATTAATTCTACACTGAAGCTTCTTATACTTATCATCAACAGACTCATCATTCTCATCATCAAAACCAACAAGCCTTGAAGCTATTTCAATATCTTGAAGAGCTTCTAACATTGTCACCTACATAATGATATTTTAGATGAAGATGATCTCACTGCAGTGATCTCCAAAGAAAACAAGCAACACGCAACTATAATTTCTCTGGGCAAAAGGAGACGACTGATCTATCATTCGTGACAACATAAGCATGCCATGTGATGATGGCTCTCATGTAACAAATGCATGTTCAGATAATTTATGATGTCACTGGATAGATAATTTAGAATGACACTGCACTTTAAACCATTCATGGTTCCACTAAAAGAAAATACATATAACTAATTCCAATCTCCTTGAACACTGCATCGGACAAGTAGTTTTACTGTTATGTTTAAAGGAACAGAAGATTGTAAAGTATCAACAAGATTTATTGTTTAAAATATAGGCAAAGGGGAAACATGGATTGAGAGAGAGACAGAGACAGAGACAGAGAGACTCCATAGTCTAAATCATCTAAAATAAAAGATAAAGGATCATGCAAGAAAAACTATAGCATAATACACGAAAAATTATAGCATAATACACAATGAAAGACTAATCACCAATAGAAGCAAAACAATGCATGAAACAGGCTCAAGTCCTGAACAGAATATGATAAAATAAAGCCTGGGATATTCTAGCCGGTCTTATCTTTAATAGGTACTGCAGCTGAAAAATCTAGGCCATTGATAACTAAACTTCAATTTCACATCCAAATCAATGCTTCTGAGTCAAACATATTGCTTATTCTTAGGATTTGCACAGATGAGGTGCCACCTCATTAAATGCAATAAGCATCCAATTCAATATATCAAACAAAAGAATGACAGGAAAACACATGTATGGTGATTTTGGCAAGAAAGTAACAAAAGAAAGCTAAGAGAAAAATCAACAAAACACAAATTCATCATGTTCGACATTATACACCTTCGATATAAGATCATCTTCATCTTTGATAACATGTGGATGAATTGAAGGAATCACAGTGAAGAAGCGATTGCTGGCATCAATTATCAAGCTTTCTTTAATTGATGGGTTATTGTCGCTGCTTAGCAGATTCTGTAATTCTGTTAATGCTTCAAAACCTGGAGTACAAAGATAGAAGAAATCATAAGTGAACGGGTCCATTTATGTCAAAACAGAAGAAACTAACAAGTACCTTGGAATTACTGATCACAAATAATCCGGCGTTTGTCACTCATGTAACTCAGATCAAGTTAAAAGAAACATGTGATGTCATTGATATTGGCATACACAAAAGATGTTTAATAACAGCTACACATAAAATGAAAAGATCGCTACAACAGATGTCAGCCTCTGAAAAATAAATATATTAAGGGCGTGTTTGGGAAGTACTAAAACTTTTGGATGAAAAGTTTTTTGTGTAAAAGTTTTTGAAATGAGAGAAAATGATATAAATAGGAGTAGTAATGAGATATAAAGAGAACAAAGTTAAAATAGATAAGTTAGTTGTATGGGTAATTTTGTAGAAATGATTAAAAAGTAAGATATTTTATACAGAAAGATGTTAAGAAATAATTAAAAATATGGTAGTTATGGAGAGTGAAAAGTTTTCAATTGAAATTTTTTTTTTTTTTTTTTTTGAAACAAATGCACCCTAAATTTTAGCCAAAAAAAAAGAAGAAGATAAAGACCTAATATACATGAAAAAATGCTCTCTCTCATAACAGGCACCTTGACATCAAACACAACATTTGACTTGCATGCAGAGACTGCAAATTTTTAATGTCCATTTCCTACTGAAACATGGTAGGTACTTGCTAGGAACTTTAATGGGTTTCACGGCATTACAGAACTTCAGTTTTTGGAGTTACCTTTCTGAATATTTCTTTTGCTTAGCTTTCCAAGAGGCATTTCCGACATATTGATTTCAAATTCCATCATAGCGGCCCTGTGTTTTGCATGATATGTTAGCTGACCCTATACTTTCAATGATTTATCAAGATAAAAATCGAGGGGGTTGTCTTTACCTGTAAGTTTCAACATTAAACAGCATTTTCATCAATTCTATCAATTGGGGAGTAAGTTTACTCTGTGAATCGTCAAAAATGTTCTTCTTGGCTTGCTTGCTAACCCCATAATCCTACAGATCAATCAATAAAGCCAAGCATGGTAGAGATTAGAGAATATGAAAAGAACACCACCAAGAACATAATTGCTACATGAAAATGAATGCGGTCACATATCAACAATGCCAAATATAGTTGCCTCAGAACTGCTAATAAAATTTTAGCAGTTAGTTTCTTCTACTCACCAGCCAGAAATCAGGGTAATGTACTCATTTGGGGAAATAAAGTTGGAATATTTGTTTATAAAGAGTACTCAGAATGATAATTACTCATCCATTGTCAGCATGACAGCAGAACATGAGGCAATCCATTCTGGCAATTGAGGTTTTATGATAAGAATCTGCAAGCCGTCATGAGAAAATTTGGCAAAGACATACAATGTCCAACGGGAAAAATTTGCCAGGCCGCTTCTCAAAATTCTGTTTATTTTCCCACGCTTCCCAGGGATTCCCTGTCTTTTCCAAGAACAAACGCTTGAACTCCCAAATTGCATCAGATTTTGACATCTCTTCCAGTTTGGCTCCGCCAATCTTATCATTTCCAACCCGACCCCACTTGCGAAAGACATAACAGTCTGAACCTTTGTCTTCTTCTATGATTTGAAGAATATAATAACTTCATAAACAAAGAAATTGTCAACAACAAAGTACAGAAATGCCAAGTCATATTGAAGTAATTTCCACAGACAAAACAATGGAACTGCCTTTCATAAATGGCCGACGGGAAAAGGAAAGTTCTCATTAGATTTTTCAAGCCAAATGAACAGCACAAGTAACCATCAAACATCATAAGCCATTCAGGTGGTCCAATCATTTGCAACATTCAGACCTCAGGAGGGCTGCCATTGTTCTTGGACCTGTAGATGGATTACTTCTAGTGTACTCGGGTCACAACTACCACATGCAGCAACATACATAGCATGCAGACATGCAGCTACTTGCAGAGCTACAAAAACAAAGGGGGAAAAAGTATACTTTGTTCCGAAGTTTATCTAAAACTAAAACTAGAATGAAGCACCGTCTAATGGTCCTCATATTATATGAGGGTTAGCAAATTTTCATTACAAAAAGGACAACATACGAAAAGAATTTCCCCACTGCATTTAAATGTGTTTATTTCAGCCCATGAACCTAATAAGCTAAGGTGGAAATTTCAGTCGGTAAAACAATTGCCGTTTTGCCTGATGGTACTTTTGGAAAATGAATTTTTCAGTTGGTATTTTTGAAAGCTTTCATTGCATGTCAAGATAAAAACCTTGTCAAATTTCCCAGCAGCATATTGACATCAGCATCATCATCTGTCTTTCATGGTAAAGGGGTCAGCTGCATTGATCCTGAAAAATCATTCCACTGCATCTAAGAACCATTTCCTCCTTGAACCAGGGGCCCTCACATCCTTCAGTACTAATCCCAACGACAAAATAGATTTTTAAGCCTTCCCCCTTCCATCTTATAGCCTCAAACTGGAAGCAAGTTACTACTAAATGGCACAGTTTTGATCTCAGTCACTCGTGGCCAAATTACTGAGCTCTATTTCCCCACATCTGATCACGTTAGTGCTACAGCTTACAGTAGATTCTTGAATGAAAATTCCCTGTAAACTATATGCAACCAAAAAAACAGCAACTTTAGGATGAATGCCATAACCTAAATTCTCTTAGATAAAATTTTATCACCATTCGTAAAAGAAAGACAAATAAAATGGCAATAATCTTTCATAAGCAGCTTGTCATATATCCATAAAAATGGAGGCTATGCAGGATCCTTGATCTGTGAAATCTGATTACCAACCAAACGATGCACGTTTAGCATGGGTAACACCTTTAATAATGTCATCCATATGAACGAAAAGACGAGGGGTTCCGAATGTATCTACCTGTTGACTCCAGTTGATAGGTCAGACATATTCAGAGTTGTGTTATAAATGCTCGTCCCATCCTCAAGAATGTGACCGGAGTCTTGTAGACCAGAGGCTTCATGCACAGCACTTCGTCCTTTCACTTTCACAGTGACAATGTCACTTCTCGAAGTCCTGATAACAGGCTCGACTTTATATTGATCAAATGGAAGCTTCTTTTTCTTCTTGAAACAATCCAAAAGATAATCCTCTCTTACAATGGGCACTTTCATTCTCCTGTCGTGATGAGTATGGGGCTACTTAAAATGAATAATGGTGTTGCAAACCTTATGGTAACCAATATTGTCAGAACCGAACTAGTGATCGAACCAGTGATGACTGGTTCGATTTCAACCAGTTTGACCATTTAATAAAACCGGTTTGAACTAATGAAGTCAATATTATTTATTTATAATGAAATAAATATCTAATCATTTTTAATTATTTATATATTAATCAATGTTTACATTTATAACTGCCCATATGTTAAATTTAGGATCCGTCATAATTACTAAAACATGTTGAAAAAAAAAAATTAGAGTTCCTTTATTTTTATTTTTATTTTTATTTTTTTGATTTGGCTGGAGCCATGCGTTCCACGGGAATCAATACCCAGGTCTGGGGCATGTATGCCCATGCGTGAAACCAACTGCCCTGAGGCATTCACAGTTTCTTTAATATATTAACTCAGAACAAATATAACATCTTAATTTAAATCAAAAGAAGTTAACATTATCAATTGATTTGAAAGAAAATATATTAACAAATAAAGGCAACTAAATTTCAGGGGGAAGATAAGTCACATTCATCCTAGCAACTATTGGCTTATTTTATTTCAAATCTCATAATTATAAGATAATTGACTGTAACTGAAATAGAATTGCATTGTTGAAACTCCACAAATAGAACAGATAGACTGCGATTTATGACTATAAACAACCATCTCGTTACCTTTTTTTAAAAAAAAAGAAAAAAAGAAAAAAGAAATCTAGCAAAAGATTTTTATTGCTTTGATGTTGGGCGTTTTTGACATTGAAACTCTACTTTAAGTGCATATGTGGCTACATATAAAACTTTTCACTCTCCATTACTTCTTAATCATTTCTACACAACTGCTCATACACTAACATATCTATTTTAACTTAATGCTCTTTACTCCTCATTATTACCCTTATCATCTTAAATCATTTTCTCTCATTTCAAGAACTTTTATGCAAAAAACTTTTCATCCAAAAATTTTATCACTTACCAAATACACTAAATTTTAAAAAATCTGAATCTAAAGTGATTATTTGAGTGTGAAAATGGCCCTCTAATCACCCTTGGCACATCATCTTTTGTTGGTTTAGCTTTGAGGTAGTGATGTTCTTTTAATGTCAAAAAAAGAGAGAAGCAGATGATGTCCCTTTACAGGCTCATTTTAAAAATAAAAGAAATTTACAAAAAAGCTTTTTAAATATAGGGTGTGTTTGATAATAAGTAAAAGTTGTCAAGTTAAAACTTTTCAATCTAAAATTTTTTACTTTTCACAACTATCCTATTTTTTAACCATTTCTTCACATTTTTCTATACAATAACCCTACCTTTCAATCATTTCTACACAACTACCAATACAACTAACCTATCTATTTCCATTTTATTCTATTTATTCTTCATCATTATCTTTATCAATCACATCATTCGACAACTTTTACTCTCTACAACTTTTCATCAAAAGTTTTATCTATTCCCAAACACACTCATAGATGACATAAAAAACCTCAAGACTTCCTAATGTCTTCAATTGTCACCCAGAAACATCTATGTATGTATGTATATATAAACATTTTTTTTAACTGCCTAGATGCCTCTATTGGATGGTAGGAAGAAGGGAAAAAAATAGGGCTCGAATCTCAAGCAGCTGGAATGAGGAAGGACAAATTTAAAAGATAAAAAAAATCATTCACCCACAACTAGATTTACCAGAAATGAGAAAGAAAGAAAAGATGACGGATGGTGTTGATTCAGACAACTGCAGTTAGCGTGTTTTCTATATCTGTAATTTTGAGCAGAGGGCAGGGTAGTGACAAGGAGAGGATACTCAGTAAAGGGGCATGCAGGTGGCAATCGCATTTTTTCCCCTCAACAGGTTGAACATCACTAACCGGTTTATATGGTCAAACAGCAGTTCGACTGGTCAAACAGTTTATAGGTTTTCAACTGGACCAGTTACTTGGGAACCGTAAAGGTAACTGGTTCCCGTTGGACAAGCAGAATGTCAGGGTTCTGACAATACTGGTAGGAACTAGGGAACAAAATTCCAAATGATTTCAGAAGTACTCACTTAGATTTTCTGACCTCAGCATCATCATCATCCAGTTCTCCACACACAACCAAGCAACTAGTGTCTGCAACAGTCCAGGTATTTGGATTTTCAAAGGTTAATCACATGACATAAAAATTTTAATTGTTATATCCCTATAAAACACATGTATTTTGATGCATAAATGAAGATTTCACAAACTCGCCTCCAATCATCTGTTCTCGTGAAGTGCTAAGAAAGAATGTGTACTTTAATCCATAATTAAGGTTTCACATGCTGGCCTCCTATCAACATTTCCCACATCAAAAATGTCTCATAAGCACGCTGAGCCATCCTCAAGCTCTGAAGACCATTGATGACATTCAGTCTTACATTACACCAGTGACATCTGATTATGGAAGTCATTGAGCAGACTTAACCAGCCAAGTTTGAGGATCGAACTTAACTAGTAACCACCACCTTTTTAACCATTCATTTGACAACTGTGATTAATTAGATTTGGACTGAGCAGACTGTGTCACTTCATGGTTATCAATCTAGCAGGCATATCACAGCAGATTATTTATGGCAGGAGAGTCTACATTCTACTTACTAGGAGACAAAGTAAGCATCCATAATCCAATAACCTCAAAAGCAAGCATACCTTTCTTGAGCTTGGCATGAAATGTTCCACCCATCCCTACAATTTTGTTCTTCCATTCTTCCTACAAATTGCATCATACCAATCAAATTATAAGTGCAGGCAGCAAAATAAAATTTTTATCTAAGGAAGAGGGAAAAAATCACAATGAGAACAGAATTATACCAATAATTTTGTTAAGGAACATCATCATCATCATCATCTAGACTGTCATCTAAATGTTGTATTGGCAAAATACATGTGCAATTGTGAATTTCTGAACCAAAGAACAGTTATTATCAACCACAAACAAGACACCAGAAGTTCCTACTCAACAAATTTTCCTCCAGATTTGAAACTGATGAACAAGCAACTAGCCCTGATTACTACATCTCAAACCAGTGGAGCAAAATAAGAACTGGCACAAAAAAAAAAATGAAAAAAAGTTGAAGTACTGAAATTTGAGATCGAATAAGGTCCTGGGAACCCTCTATTTCCTGGATGTAGGCAATGCCTTAAAGAAAGTTTGCTGTCTTAAGCCAGACATTACAACCATGAAACACCTGGCTATATGTCATCATGTCGGTGCACAAAAAAGTAGAGTTTTCTCTGTCTAAAAATATGAATCATATCCCAGAAAATCATGTCAGGAAAAGAACTTCAGCACATCTTCCGACACTTTGAATAGAAATTCACTAGGGCTCATGATCACATAGCCAATACACTGCTCCATCGTTACTGAGTCCAATATTCAAGTTTGGCTTCAGTCCAGGGGTCTCAAGGCTTCAAAAGAGGCAATGTTAGACGGCCTACATGGACGCGTAAGTATTCACACCAACTTTACTTGTTTCACATTTTGGTTGCTTTAGTAATTCATGGAAATCCAATTTTGCCAAATGACCCAATGAGCAGAAAGCAGATCATACCATGGATTCTTTCTTCAAGCCATATATTGCAACATTAAGAGTTGCCAACTCATCAACCTTAGCCAACTCGGATGAAGTGGAAGCAGCATCTTTCCCTGAAGATTTGTTGGAAGATGGTGGAGGCAGAATTCGTTTAGGCTTGTTGGCCTTTTGTGATTTGAACCACTGAACACAGATTTCATTGCAAACTTGTTATATAGAATCAGAAAACTACAGAAAATGATACTGGGTCAGAGAATTGCACATCTATCCACAATACATGTAAAACACGTAAGTACCCAGACTGACCAAGATGAGATGAATTGTTGATGAATCAGATAAAACCATCAAATGCACGGTAAGAACTAACTTAAATCAGACGAAAAATTTCACCCAACCAAATATTAACAAAGAACTCCACATCGGCATAAATACACACCATGCAAATGGTAAATCAAATAAACAAGTTCACTCAACCGATATTGACAAGGAACTCTGCAGTGATATCAATGCGCACCACATAACTGGTGAGTGGATTCATTCTTCTTGTTGTTCGAAACCATCAGATGGATGGCAAAAACTTAAATCAGATGAACAGGTTCACCCAGCCAATATTAACAAGGAACTCTACATTAGCATAATGCATGCCAAACAAAAGGTGCGCGGGACTCAATCTTCTTCTTCTTCTTGAAAATACCTGCACATTATCTGTATTAACTCCATACCTTCAGTAGATATTGATTGCTTGTTCCTTCTGGAATTTTCCATTTTCCCTTGAGACGCACAGGTTCAGTAGTTGTGTACGAACACTTGCTCCAGGCGGACAAGTGCCCATGACAACGATATTGGGCCCCCAAATAGCGAAGTGAACCAGAACAGATTGGGCAGCTACCCAGTGCTCCAAACAACATGCCATCAGCACTTCAGGGGAAAAGCAAAAACCAAAAACAAAAAATTAACCAAGACATCTCAGATTTTTATGTAATGTTCTAAGATTTAGTTTAGAAATAAATAATGAAATATCTTTTTCCTAATCATACCAAATGAAACACATTAATTAAGGATGTTGAAAAAAAACAACTTTTGCAGAGTGTGGCAACCTCTTGTGTTAATGGTTATGGAGAAAGGGAGTCTTTGGAATTTGTAAATTAAACAGCAAGCCTCGAAATGTGTCTACATCCAAAATTTATGCCCCAAAAAAATTTAAATGATGCAATCACCTGATTGTCAACACAAGATTTATGGTCCGCAAAACAAGTGCCTTGACACTCCTACAGAAAGCAAGTGCCTCACCTCAAGACAAAACTCATTGCACTTGTAAAGCAAATCAACTCTGTCAACGCTTTCAAGTGTATGGATGCCTAACTCCTGACAAACTCAATACATGCACCCGACTTCCTACTCTCCAAGATTGTGGACCTCGAAGACTTCAATCATGTCCCCTGCCTTTTTGCACAAAAACACACACCAGCATCTAATCCCTTTTTAAAGTATCCAAGCACGCCTTATATAATGAAAAGATTGGCAGTCCCAAACAAAAGTCACACAACTACGTTTTCAGGTGGGAAAGTAAACCCCCCATCTGGTCCCCCTTTTTTGGGCTTGGTATTTATACATCTGACATCTGATGTTACATCTCAAACCCATTCATTCTGGAGACAATATAAGCTCCACCTATTTGCAAGGAGACTAACTGCTCCCATCACTATTTTAAAGGAGACACAATGCTCCACTTAAAATTGCGTACCTAAAAGTCCGTCAAAATCCCAATATGTGGGATTCGAACCCCTGTGCACCACATCCACAGGCCCTTGTCCCTGCTGTCATGATAAACCGAGCAACACTTGGTTGGTTTCTATAATGAAAAGAGTGGACTAACTGGAATTGGTTCCCAGCAAAGAAGTACAATCCAGATTGTTTGGTCTAGATTTTAGAGCATTCATTCTAGGGGCCTCTATATATAAGCAACATATCAAAACTGGTCAAGTCCACCATTTTGAGTACACAAGCCAGATAGTTGAAGGAGATTACCAATGGTCTCGTAAATCAAGTTCTGATCCCGCCGAGTCCTGTCCATTAGCTTCAAGCATTTCACGCAGCTCTGTTGCCGTGACATGCTTTTTAAGATCATCTTTTATGGCCCAGAGAGCTTTGCTTTGTTCTTCCAGGGCATGATCCAAATCTTTACCACTTGAATTGATACTTCCGGATTCATTGCCATTGTTGACATTTGAATCTTTATGAGCAGTAGAATTCCCTTCGGCTTTAGAACTTTTTGTCGTGTGGTTGTCATTTGCAGCCTTTTTGCGTTTAGTTCCTTTGGAAGTTGGTTGTTGCAGTTCTTTAGTTCCCTGAGCTTCACCCTTAGAAACTGCAATGAGCCAATGATCAGCCAAGACCTATAAAGGATGAGAAGGGCATGCTACTGAAGACTGAGGTGCCAATGCAAGATGGTAACAGGAAACCAACTATGGCCCTCCGTTGTTGGTCTACGTTGTGTTTGGCTATGAGGAAAGGAGAAGAAAAGTTGGAAAAGTGGTATTGAGAATCCCCAACAAATAACAGTAAATAATAAATAATAAATAAATCATGCAAGCCATAATGTAATTAAAGGGAGGAAAAACATCAGGTGGAGATGAGGAACTGAGCAAGATACAATCGTTGAAGGTAGGTGGAGGGCGTAAACATTACATCGCATTAAAAGGGAAAGAGCAATGGGGAACATAAGGTGAGTGGAGTATGCAAGCATCACATCACACTAAAAGGAAATGGGAAATGAGAAGGAAAGCTTAACTTGTGATGTATCTAAAGTTCTAAACACACCCTAGAAATGGCCATCTTGATCATTACATGGCATTTTCGCAAGAAACTGGGCTGGCAGTTTTTCCAAGTTGTAGACCATTACCAACAGTATCATACTGAACTCTAATTTATTTTCAAAACACTGAGTACTACGCGAACATAGAGTGAGATCTCATACCATTTCTAGAAGAGGAAATATCCCTTTTAGCCAGAGAAAGCACAACTTCTTTGTCCTGAGTTGAAAGGCTATCCCAACCAGGCAACTTATCAACTTGTGTAGATGGAGACATTTCTATAAAACACTTGACATGATGCCAAGCTAGACCCTTGGCACCCCCATCAGGCTTCATTGCAATGCGAACCTAAAAGAAAGGAAGAGAACATGATAAAGGTCATAAGTGCAAAAAACAACAAAAAAAAATCATGGCCACCTGGATTGAAAAATCAGGACTACTTAACAGCAAGCCTCTTATGATCCATCTCAATATAACAGAAAATGCAAATCACAAGCAACATAACATGACTCATGACGAACATTTAGAAAGATAAGCTCAATAATAAGAAGAATCTGATCTATAGATTCTTCCAGATCCATAGATACCTGAAGAAATTGAATGATTAAGGGTCTATCACTCTGGCCTAGCATCCTTGTAAAGCAAAAGCTCCAATGTGAGGCTCATTTGCAGGAAGCACCCCTAGATAGCTTCCCCAATGTGCAAAACCACTTATTGTCGAGGGAATTAAGCACTTCAATCCTTAGGGCAAATACTATAAATAAGAAAAAGGATCGATAGTGCAGTCCCTCCTATTTAACCACTCAGCCAAACAGGCCCTTAGTCAAAAAAAGATTCACACTTTGTTAGGCTGTACTACCTTCAACAGAAAGACAGCATATTCACATTGATGTTTGCTACCTTAGGTATCATAAATGTCTATATCTTCTTGTAGTCTCCTGGACCTAGCTGCAGTTCCTTTTGTCCAGAGCCTTGTGAGACCCAATTCAAAACACACTTCCTATCATATTCAGATTCAACAGCAGAAATGCAAGAACAACAAAATCCCACTCCCCCATAAGATCATAGCCCATAATTCTGTTCTATAACCATAACCAACTGATACTCTCAATGGATAAATTGGAAACTTTCCAACAAGGATTAGTTTGAAAATATACAAGCATCTAATTAAAGAAGGCATAACATCAGCAGATGCTAATCTGTAGTTCCTAGTGAGCAAGGAAGAATGAGCTCACATTTCCTTTTGCAATTTTTTCATTGCATCGCTTGCAACCAGCACGAGCATTTTGTGAAACTTCAATGGCACATTCAGAAGCAGCAATTGGAGTTGAACTTATGGAACCTCCCTCTACATATTTTCTTATCTTCTGCTGATCCTCCCATCGAAGTTGGTCAAGGCCTTCAACATCTTCCAGACTATTTGTATGTGTTGAAAAGACAGAATAGATTAATATAGAAAATAATGCTGTTAGCAACTCCTCCATAGCTTGCAATATTGCAAAAATGTCAAGGATTTAAGAAAGTTGAAGTGTACTCAATGAAACGAAACATAAGATGAAACTGCATGCCAAATGATACTTACGACTTGATCTGGTTTGATTTCTTCAGAATGCAGTCAACATGATTCCACATCTGTTTCAGAAAAAAGCAAATAATTCACCAAATGAGAATATACGTGATGACATATTATCATAGTAACATCCCAGATAACCCCCATCAGATGCATGAATCCTCCTCCACCAGCCCAATTTCATCAAAATTTCCAATGAGGGTCGGTCAAAAGTTACTTTGACCGGCTGTGAACCTACCACAAACTCCTTCAAGGCTAGGGAGTGGCAATCAGAGCATGAGGCTGTTGTTATCAGTGTTGTCAGAACCGGACCAGAACGGCCAGTCCGACCGGGAACCAGTCCAAAGTCTGGTTCATTATTAGCCAGTCCGGTTTGATGCCACAGAATAGTCCAAACCGGGAGAACCGCAGTCCTACCGGTATTTACGATCGAACCTGGTTCACCTGGTTTGAGCAAAAAAATAAAAAAGCAATTGCCTGCCGCTTAGGCACAAAATCAAATTGTCCATTTCATTTTGCCTCCCCACCCCAAAAATCGATTGCTACTGCAAGCCTCCAAAGCCTAGCCACCTACCCCATCCCGCCACCCTTGTCGACTATCAGCGCTTTCGTGGTCGTAGTCAACAATGTCGCCATCCTCCTCCATTTCCTCTTGGCTTCTCCTTCTCCAGGTCCATTGGATAGTAGGAATGGGTACTTTGTTGCAAGAGAAGCAGGTAAGACTTCTCCTTCTTCTCTTCTTTCGGCAACAGCAGCCATTTTTTCCAGCCAACTCAAACCACTCGACCTTTCCATTTCAATTTTCCGCCCAAATCATGCAACGTCCTGCCCAGCCATTCTCCCTATTCTCGCCACCCCCATTTCATCACCATCCACGCCCAGCTTGATAGAACCACTCCCGCCTTCTTCATCTTTGACCAACAATATCCTCATTCAGTCTCCCAGCCGGCTAACAACTCATTCTCTTCTTCATTCAATTTGGTTAAAATGGAAACCCCCCCCCCCAAGCTATAAATCGATGTTGCCACTAGCCCCAAATCGATTTGCCTAAATTAGTTTCACTACTTCCTTCTTCATCTACGACCTGCAATATCTTCGTCCAATCTCCCCGCCAGCTAACAACTCATTCTCTTCTTCATTCGATTCGGTCAAATTAAAATAACCCAAGCTGTAAATCGATGTTGCCGCTAGCCCTAAATCAATGTCGCCTAAATCAGTTTCACCTCCTGCCTGCTCCTTTCCATTTCCCTTAGCAAAACAAACCTCCGTGCTTCACAGGTCCATGAGTACACGCCGCCACCTTGGACCGTTAGTCGTGTATATTTTCTATTTTATTTTCCCTTAAATCTAACAACCTTTGTTTCTATTGGTCTATTACAATGCAAGTGTGCCCGCAACGCGGCAGCTAATTGTCGTCCTCACCATAAATTGAAGCCAAAAATCACAGTTAAGGCTCATTGCACGTTCCAAGTAAGTTAATATAGTTAATTTTTTAATTTAATAAGTTATATTTCTTTTTCGCTAATTTTTTCTGCATGTTTTATTGTAATGATTAGGGTCTAATATATAGGTATAGGAGATAGGACTGGACTTTTATCAATATATAATTAATTAAAAATAATTAAACAATTATGATATCATAAACGTGTTATGCTGACGTCGCCGCTTCAAACAGGTTCGAACCAGACCAGTTTCTTTATCGGTTCGATCACCAATTCGGTTCTGACAACACTGGTTGTTATTACCTCCAAATAATAAACCCATATATGATCATTAAAGCATGATGAGAATATGAGACTAGATTTTCATATCTCGATTGTAATTAGTAAGTAAAAAAATAAGGATGAGATATGATCAACAAAATGGAGGGGGAAGAAAGAAACAAACAAGCATTTCCATCAAATCACCATACTATAGGAATATAATTCAGCATAAGTTCATGCTCGGTTGTTAGTCATGGAAATAGAAGATTAGTTACACTATGACTGCAGTAGCAAAATAGCTTTAATTCAATAAATATGGCCACTTTAATCACATGAAAAGACTTCAAATCCATTCAAGTGGAAATTTGACATGAAAAAATATATATTATTATTTACAGAATTCTATTTCCCAACATATAAAAAGTGTTTACGCTCTTACTAAGCTGAAGAAAACATTCCTTGCCTCCACACTGCAAAGTACTGAAATTTTGCAATAAACATCTACTCCTGCTGCACTCGGCACTCCTCTATCTTCCATTCAGAAATCACAGGGCCAGCATTTTAAAAGAAAGGGTAATCTAAGATTTCTCGATAAGCACACAGCAACCCAAACTACACACATGTAGAAAGCCTCAAAGGACACAAAATTTACACTCCAAGTGGCACTGATGCAAGTTAACACATCTTATTACTTTCCAAGATCACTGAAACAAATCCATTTTTCAAATTTGTGAGAGCACTAGCCTAGATATGTTATGAAAGCAATGCAGCAGGATTAAGACAACCGACTATTTATTTTTGATGAGTTTGCTAAATCTCTAAAGGAGCTTTCAACAAAAGATCTAGCAAGCTAGTTCAAGCAAATGAATAACACTGCAGCCTTGTACTTTATCAGAACATCCGTAGCAGTCATTGACCTTTTCTCCTTTTTTTTCATATCATTCTCTACAACAGTCAGTAATCAATGTTGTAGAACAGCCTTGGCCAACAGATCTCAAAGCAACCCTGAACTTTTATCCTTCCGTCTACTACATAGATGGGACAATAGCCATAACCAAAGAAAGGCCTAACCACTATCCACTGCGTCTTCACTGATAGAATGTTCATGGAATAATCCAAACAGATAACAACTAACAGACTGACACAAATCCCGCCCCTCTTCGGGTCCAGGCACTATCATGTCTAAGCAACAAAGAAAAATGTCTAAGCATTATCATGTCTAAATGAGTTTTTTTTTTCACACAATACAATCAAATGCAAAAAAATATAAATATACATTTAGGGAATGTGAGGTACTAAAAGAACGTTTAGGCAAGGATGGAGCTGTCGAACAGGGCATGAAAGGAAGAAAATATCAAACCCCACAAAACCTAGATGCCTAAAAAGGAAGATCAAACCCCGAGAACCCAAAAAGTTCCCACGTTAAATTGCCAAATAAAATCAAAACACAAATGATTTACTATCCCACATGACTAACCGGGCACGGAAATTCCAAAGAAATCACAATCTGGATATAGAAGCGACACTATAAACAACCAAAGAAACCATTTTTCAGAACGGAAAAAAAAAATTGAAAAACACATATGGAATGCGAGGCATAGAAGTAGAGGTAACAATGCATGGAGCTGTCAAGCCCCCGAAGAAAGGAGGAAAACCTCAAACCAACAGGACCCAAATGCGTAAAAAAGAGGTGAACATTAAACCCATGCAAAAATAAGAGCCCCAAAGTGAAAATGCCGGAAAAAAAATTCATCACCCTCAGCCAACGGAACCCAACAAAGAAACTCCAAAGAAATCGCGTTGCACAGATACAGCACAAAGAAAAAGCCAAAAAAATCATTCGTCAGTGCAAAACAATGTGAGGGAGCAATAAGAGAACAGGTTACAGGCATATAACCGTCGAACTGAGAGGCTGCGACCATTTTTCCGAGCCGAAACTTCTCCTTGTCGATGTTGTTTTTACAGGTCTTGCAGGAGGACCGAGCGGACTTGGCGTACTCGGCCTTCCAAGGCTTGGGAGGATTCGCCATTGCGCTTGCTCCCCACTCGACTTTCTCCTCACACTCTCCCGCTGCAACAGTAGGTCCTTCGTCTGTTTGTCTGTTTGCTGTCACTTCCTCTCCGCCTGGGTTTTATACGCCTCGTAGCGCAGGATGACGTCCGCTACTCACTCGATTCTGATTTCAGCCCCTGGTGGCCATTTTTTGTAATTTTGCATATACTTGGTGGAAAGCTTACGGGGAAAGTTTGGAGGCTTTGGAAGCACGTGCAATTGCAAAATTACAAACACAAACGTATGGAAAGATGACAAGCATCTGGAATTTGATCTAATGCGGCTGGCTGAAGTCGGTGGATTAGGCGGGAGTGTTTTCTACCGTCGGATCAAATTTTAATACATATTCGGAAACAGTCCCTGCGGAGGTCTCCGAATGGCAAAAAGCAAAAGACGAAAAAGGATAATGATTTTCCCGGTCCTCTCCCTTCCGTTTGCGGGGCCGTTCATATCCCGTCTTTTGAACCCCCGGTGGCCAAATTACACTGACGTATTTTTTATTTTTTCAAGTGGGTAGTTAGTAATCTATAAAACTTTTTAAATTAAAATTGTATTTGGAAAATAATAGAAATTTTGATGAAATTTTTTAAATTGGGAAAAAACAATATGATATAATTATATGAGTAATAATGAAAAGTAAAAAGAATAAAATTAAAATAGATGATAATTAAAAAGTACAGCAATTATATAAGAATAAATAAAAAATAATTAAAAAATATGATGGTTACGAAGAGCAAAATATTTTACGTTGAAGAGTTTTAGGATGTGTTTGGCTTGAAATAAAACTTTTGATAAAAAAATTTTGGAATAAAAGCTATCAAATTGATATAAAATGATATGGTATAGTGAGAGTAATACGATGAGTAAAATGAATAAAGTTAAAATAAATATGTTAATCGTATAGATAGTTGTGTAGAAATAATTGAAAAGTATGGTAGTTTGTATAAGAAAATGTGAAAAATAATTAAAAAATAGAGTAATTACGAAGAGCAAAAAATTTTGAATTGAAAAGTTTTGATTGACATTTTTTTACCCAAAATAAACACACCCTTAGTTTGAAAAGTTTTTATGAAAAACAAACACATCTTTTTTTCAATTTAAAACATTTTACTTCCTGCAGTTATCATATTTTGTAGTTATTCTTCATATCTTTTTATATAACTACCTTACTTTCTAATTATTTCTATACAACTATACATTCACCTAACCTATTTATTTTAACTTTATTTTATCTATTTCTCATCACTACTCTTGTCATGTCACATCATTTTACAAATTTTATTTTAAAAAAAAATTCATCTAAAGTTTTGTCAATGCCCAGACACATCTAAAATATGAAAAGAATTTTCGGTATTTGAAAAATAACGAGAATGAAACTGAATGTAAGAGATACGAAAACAGTAAAGTAGAACTGGATAAAGTAGTTGCCCGTGAAGGTATAACAAAATGATTGAAATATAAGTAGAAAAATAAGATAAGTGAATAACTAATTGCTTTAATTTTCTCATTCCCCTTTAATAGTGGGTAATTAATTACTTCGAGTTTTCATTCTCCTTTAATTTCATTTCATTTTCAAATTCTCGAATAATATAATAAGCTATTAGTAAGTTGAGAATAAGAATGGGCAATGGAAAATGTCAAATGTCAACATCATTAATTACCTATCTTAATTTTTCATTTTTATCTCTATTTTCTAATCATGTGCTAATATCTTTACATGCAACTATTCTAATTATTTTCATTTTATTCCTATTTTACTCTGTTCTCATATTTTCACATACAACTATTCTAATTATTTTATGTTATTCCTATTTTTAATTATTTTAACTTTATTTTATTTATTTTTCATCACTACTCTTATCATATCACATCATTTTACAAATTTTATTTTTATAAAATTTTCATCGAAAGTTTTGTCAATGCCCGAACACATTCCAAATATGAAAAGAATTTTTGAGATTTGAAAAATAACAAGAATGAAACTAAATGTAAGAGATAAAAAAACAGTAAAGTAGCACTGGATAAAGTAGTTGCTCGTGAAGGTATAACAAAATGATTGAAATATAAGTAGAAAAATAAGATAAGTGGATAACTAATTGCTTTAATTTTTTCATTCCCCTCTAATAGTGGGTAATTAATTGCTTCGAGTTTTCATTCTCCTTTAATTTCATTTCATTTTCAAATTCTCGAATAATATAATAAGCTATTAGCAAGTTGAGAATAAGAATGGGCAATGGAAAATGTCAAACGTCAACATCATTAATTATCTATCTTAATTTTTTATTTTTATCTCTATTTTCTAATCATGTGCTAATATCTTTACATGCAACTATTCTAATTATTTTTATATTATTCCTATTTTACTCTGTTCTCATATCTTTACATGCAACTATTCTAATTATTTTATGTTATTCCTGTTTTACTCTTATAAAATACATTTCATTTCATTCCATTCTACACTTCCGTTTACTGCTTACCCGATAGCTTCTGAGTGTGATTTACTTAAAATATATGAGACTTAATAAGTGTTCGGTAATATTTAAATGAGAAGAATAAAGTGAATATGATAATAATAAAGTTTTAAGATTTTACTTAAGGGCCTACTTAATCTTTGTGACTGATAACTTTACTTTTGATCATGACTAAAGTAGCTTAACAAACCAAAAAGGTTAACCACGGCATAGCCAAGTGACTTATGTTCATGAGTAATTAAAGTTTCGATTTCGAATATGAGATTCTGAGTTGAAGCTATAGTTTTTATTCATATAAAAAAAAAACAAAAAAGGATTTTGTGTGTGTGTTTAACAATGTTTCCATAAATTCGTTCGAGTTTTAGGAGAGAAGATAAATTACAGATCTAAATTAAAAGAAGTCTACATGAAAATTCTGATGTAAATAGTATTGACAGGAAGAATCCAAATTGACTACAAATAATTATATAATGGGCTGGCAAATATACAGTAGAATGAGAATAAGAACTGTTTTTTGTGTGGGCTTCCAAGGCACATGAATGAAGTCACCAAAAACGCCAAATCACCATAGGTGGGAATGGATGGGATGGAAAGGGGAAAGTCAAAAGCATTAAATGCACTGCCTTTGTTTTTGATATTTTATATACATAATGACATCTTACCCTCACACCATCGATGAAAAATGCTAAACTCTCGTGAGAAAAATTGTAAAACCTCCATAATGGTAATAGGGATTATTTTGTGCCAAATGCAGGATTTGAAATTATGTCGGCTGCATTTTGAAAAAAAAAAAAATTATTATATTTTAAAATTATTTTTTATCTTTTCATACAACTACTACATTTATTTCTATTTTACTCCTTGGTTATTACTCTCTCTCATGTAAATATACCCGTCAAATAATATTATGCGTCTCTTTCCCCCTGGAAGGTCCTGGGTCCGCCATTGATTGAAAACTACATTAAGAATAGAAGTCTTGACAAAGCATTGAGTCCCATAAAATAAATGTGGCACAAACAAATAAATCCCTGCGAGGTCGCAATGCACACTGGAGTTTGATCGCGGGCAGAAAAAGATCAGCCAACGATGGGGCAGATTTCAATCAACGAACCAGTTTTGTTATGTCCTGATTACTGCAAGCCTCAGCACTGAACAGAGGATTATTCCTCCCTCTACCAGAGGCACAGAAAACACAGCTTGTCTCTTGCCTATTTTATCGTTGGAGACAGATGGGTAATTGTGCTTGCTAGCATTGTAAATGCATTGCTGGAGAGAGATGGGTACTTGTGCTTGCCACCATTGTAAATGCATTGTTGGAGACAGATGGGTAATTGTTCTTGCCAGCTTCGTAAATCTACTAGTCTTTGCCCAAATGACCAGCCAACAATTTATGATTTGAAATACGCACACATCGCTGTAACTTAGAAATAGACCTTGAACGTGTTACTTAAAAAAAAAAAAAAAAAACCATTGATTGCTACAACTATTCAAGTTCATTCCCTGTCAATACGATCATTCAACCTGTTGTGAAAATTTATGATATTGTCTGCTTTGGTTACCCATACAACTGCATGGTTTTAAAATGATTTACAGAGCCATTTATCCTGTCCTCACACATTTAAGTTACCTAGAACACTCTCCCTCTTGGACGATGTTTGATTAGTAGATTCTCAATCTTCAGCAAGAACTCTATCACGTCCACAGCCGGAGGGGATATCCAAACGATAATAACATAAAGAGAATACACGAGCTGAGTGCAGCAAATGACAATGACAAGTATGGCCAACCCCCTACTTTCATCTGTAACAACCACAAACACGCCTGCTGAGAATGCAAAGAGCATGCAAACGCATGCAATGACGGTAAAGAAATGGCCCAAAGCCAGTATTGTAACTACAATTTCGGGCTGATCTTCCGCAATTGTTGGTACCCATGCACTCAGGTATACAATGATGGCGAAGATAGAGAAGGACAAGGCAAGAGTATCAAGGAGCACAAAAGCTTTGAAAGCTGGTTTGCTTGTCAGAATAGCTGTTCCTGGGTTAGCCTCACTGCCGCTCCTGTACCCACCTGGTAAGGTAAATACTGCTTCGAACGAAACTGTGGCAATTAGTGACGCGATCAACATTAGCACTCGTTGTTGATTTTTCCTTACTTTTAGATCAATCTTTTTTATGGGAGCTACGTCGGGCATGCGATGAGGTCGGGCCCTAGATATTATCGTCGAGAGAATCATGTTGTTAAGATTTGTAAGAAAATGATGACAGCTACAAATGCCTCAATCAAACCATGCATTTTTTTTTTTTTATGAATAAGAAATTGGCTAGAATTTCAAGTTTGTCACAATTTCCTTTCGTCATATCATTATGCACCATCAAAAAGAATTTGTTCCACAACATGCTTAGAATTAACAGATAGAAGCATGATCAGTAGTGGTGCGATAATGATTTCGATCATCTAAACGATTGTGGGAAAGAAAACCACATAAGCCTAAGACTGGTGGTGTAGCATGCATGCAAGGTATTTGATTAAATGCATTCGGAGTTAGGCCAAAGGGAATACCAACCTAAAGGTAGTAGCGCCACGTCTCGTTATTTTCTTTCGTAGTTGTCTACTTTCTCTACCTAGTTGGATTGCAAGGCGAACAGGTGTGTTTCCTTCTTTATCTGGACTATCTAGAAACCCTTCAATTTGAGGTTGTTTCAGCAACTCTTCAATAATGTTTTCCCTTCCATGCAACACAGCAATGTGGAGTACATTCCTTCCACCCGAGTCCACTTGTTCGATGCTATCTGGACAGTACTTGAGCAGCTCAGAAACTGACCGTTGAATACCAAAAGCCACTGCTGCATGAAGAGGTGAGTGGCCATTTTTGTCTACCATGTAAGGAACATAGCGGTTGTCAGTTTTGAGGATCAGACCAACTATCATCTCATTGTCTCTCCAAACAGCATAATGAAGGGCAGTTCTTCCGTTGTCATCTTGTATCTTGACCAACTCTCTCCGCTCCTCTGCTGTGAGCTGGGTCCCGGCGGTTATAGGAATAACATAATCCTCTGCCATTAGCAAAAACAAGTTGACGATGAACCACATTAATTAATCTATGTGTATTTAACATATTTATAAATTTTTACCATTTTTGGAGTATTTTAGATATTTATTTTTTATTTTTGAAAATCAGCGATATTTTAGATAATTTATGTTAAATACACATAGATTAACAATATTATAAAAAAAAAAAAAAAAAAAATTGGGTGTATGCTCCTAGGAGCATGCAGCACTGCATGCTCCAGGGAGCATACAATGGGGCTCCATTTCTGGATGGTTAAAAATCTGAAGATGCGTGGATTAGATACCCTTCTCCGAGGGCACCCATCCATCCATTTTCTTCCCACTAGTCGGCTGTTTATGCAAAATATGGAAAAATAAATAAATAAATATTTAAGTTTACTAGTACAAATCCGAGTAGGATATTCTACATGACAAGGGTTATCCTTTCATCAATTGAGCCTAAGGTTAATAATAGGTTTTACCCAATTATTATTTATATAAGTTGTAAGTTTTATTTTTATTTTTATTTTTAGGATGTTAATTTAGCAACCCGTATAGCTCGATTGGCATACAAGTAGTGTCAGTGGTCTTAGAGGTTTAGGATTCAATAAGGGAGTTCTGTGGAAAATAATAAAATTAATTAAGATAGAATTTAAGAAAAAAGAAGTAGAAAAAAACTTACAAAGATTACAAGAGAAGGAAATTATAAACAAGTGAGATTTAGTAGAAGGTTGATTTTTGGTTCATTGATTACATATTTCATGATGTATTTATTTTTATATAAATAATTATGTTATTTTAATTATTTGTACAAGGTACATATATCGTGATATCTATTTTTTCGAAAGCTATGAGACTTTATATGATAAGCATAATTAAATTTAAATAACTACAGAAAAACCAATCGTTTGAGTTTGGAAATTAGTCTTGGTCATAATAGAGGAATTATTGACCATCATTCTTCTTCGCATAATTTCATTCTAATCAAATTAATAAAACAGAAAGAACAAACAAGTAGATCATCCAATTAGAAATACTTGAAAGAATATAATCTAGGATGATACCTCTCTTCCAGTAGCGTGTCAATCAAAGGAAAAAGGCCCCTCTTAAAATCTGTTCCAAGCACATGTTTTAATGCTACCAACAATTCCTGCTCCAAGAAACATGCAATGTTGATATAAATAATAGCGTGAGGATAACTCTGTGGAAGACTAGTGCAAACCAGTTAAAATAGTTACCTTTCAAATGGAAACAGAGTCAGGACAAGTCACAAGAAGGTTAACAATACTTTTGCAAATGCTTTCTTCATGGGGCCGGATATAGTCAGCAAAACTCTTTAGAAGGTAGGTCAGGAATGAAACTGTCTGCACAAATAATGAAACCAACAAAATTATAGTTCAGAATGATAATGATGGTGGTAGTGAAGAGAGCAACTAATCAGTTGAGACAAACAATCCTCTCCCCTCAAGTGTATCAAATGGAGATTGTGGCACAATAGCGACCATGTGAAACCCGCAACCCTAGAATAATATATAGATTTTTGTACTGATTTTTATGATAAGTAAAATTCATGAAATATGTTATATTTGCAAATGTGTGTATTAGAGGTTAAAATAATGCAATTAAGAATTTAACCCACGTGTGATAACCCATATTTTTACGAGTTATCATGGCCCATTTCAGACTTGATTTGTGCGTTAGTTCGAGAGATTAGGCTTAGTTTGCATCCATTTAGCTTAATTTTCACTTGTTTTGCATTTTAGGAGCATTATTTAGTTTTTAGGCATTTTTAGTATTATTTAGGCATTTTTTAGTTTATTTACTTAGTTTTCCATCTTTTGCAGGAAGGACGGGACGTGTGAAGGCAGAGCAGATGAGTTGAATGCAAGCTGAGGCAACCAGAGGCAGATGGATGGCGCCCAGGCGCTACCCTACGTGAAAACTTCAGTGCGTAAGCTGCGCAAAGGGACTCTATATATAGTTTCGATGGGTTCGCGTGTGAAGAAAAAGAGGAGCTAGGAGTATGAACTACAGTGCAAGAGAAAGCGAAAATCAAGATTAAAGCTCGGATTGAAGAAAGGATTCAAGTCCCGTTGGTGGAAACCACCGGAAAACAGTTTTTCTTATTCTTTCCAATTTTCTTTCTCTGTCTTATAGATACTTTTTATATGGATGTATTGGATGTTAAGATCATATTTTTGAACTAAACCTCCATTAGATGGATAGTTAGGATGATTTGAATTCTAAACTATATTATTTCTTAGTTCTTAGAATATTCAGGAATGAATAGTTAATTTTATGCATGATTGTGTATGATTTACCTTTGCATGTATGGATTTAATATTTTTTACGAGATTAGCTAACTTGTAAGATGATTTAATTGCTTAATTTATTCTTGGAAGAGGAAGATCTTTGCAGGATTGACGAGCTGCGTATATGTCAATTAAAATGTTCGTTTAACGCAAGTATATGTGCCGATCAAGTAATAAAGAGTGAGTAGAGTATCGTTCCCACGAGGATTGTGTTAAACAGATTAGCACCTTAAGTCTCAATTGTCTGAGTGAATTGGTAGAATAAATGAGAGTTTTCTTTTAAAGAATAAAATTAAACTAAACAAAGCAATAAATGACCAGAGTGGGATAGAATATTGCTGAGGTTGCTTTGAGATGATAAAGATAGGTGGGAATATGAATTCATTGAATCATAGCTATGTTATTTGGTTTCAATTAAGTTAGTTGTGCAGAGATTACTAATATAGGTTCATTCATATTCATATATGTCTTCCAACACATACAAACCTAACCAAGTTTTAGTCATGTGCTAGATCCCATGCATACAAGTAAAACAAGGTTGATAACCAGATAACTTAATCATGATTACACAGGGTTAATAGGTATATTCCTATCCATATTAACATCTAACACAACATGAGTTAGAATACCTGTGTCTTATATATGGATCTCATTCAAATCCCATTTTTCCAAGCATAAATCTGAATATTAGATCAATCCACAAGGTTGCAAAGCTTGTAAACGCATTAAACATAATATATAAAGGTAATCTCAAGCAACATATGTCACAACACAACTATATTATTAATTCAAGCATAAGAAAACCAAATATCATAAGTTATGAATTCAAATCCTACAAATCTCTCACCATAGGAAGGTTCAGCCCCATAAACATGACTTCAATTCCCATTAAAATCGAGTTTACAATCATCCAAAGCAAGGAGAATAACAAACAGGTAGAGATAGATGAGAAGAGGAGATGAAACTCAATGGATTTTGCGGTGATGGCTTGGATCTCCACTTGCTCTTCTCTCCTTCCTTGAAGCTTTGGTTATCTCCTTTCTCCACAGCAACTACTCATTATTTTGGTCTTTCCTGTATGACCTCTGGAACTCCTTTGCATGCAGCCCTAGGTTTCTATTTATAATGGGTAGATCGTGCAGCACATGTGCAGAAATCCGCGTGCATACGGATGCGTATTGACGCCTAGGCGCCACTAGCTGGCACCTAGGCGCCAACTCTCTGAAGCTGCGTAACTTAGAAACCTTAAAAAATAAATAGAAACCCTAGGACTTCATACCTTGGCGCCTAGGCGCCAACTCCCTAGAATCAATGTGACTTGTGACTTCAAAAACCTTTAGAACTTTGCTTGTGTGTTGATGAAGGCGCCAACTCTCTGGATGTAATGTGTTGTGTGAAGTGTTGGAGATTCTGGCAAAGGCCTATAGAATTGCGCCTGGGCACCACTGGGTGGCGCATGGGCGCCAACCCCATGCTCCTTCACTTGGCTCTGTTCTGCATTCAACTTGCTCGCATGCTTGAAATTCTCCTTCATTCCAGTAAAAATTACATAAACTAAATAAATGGACTAAAAATGCATAATTTATACTAAAAATGTATAAAAATTACATAATGCTCCTAAAATGCAAAGCGAGTGAAAATTTAGCTAAATGGATGAAAATTAAACCTAATCTCTTGGACTAATACGCAAAAATAGTCTGAAATAGGCCATAATAACTTGTATTTTTACGAGTTATCAAGGATCCGTGTGCAAGGCATAAGTTTCAACTTTTGTGTAATGAGAGTTGTTTAACAGATAGGAATATACCGTTAAATCATGTGTAGTCATTATACAAGTTATGAACTTATCAATTTTACTTTATTTAATGGCATGAGAACATAACACTTAAACAAAGTGTAATTATATTTATATAATGTTGGAAGACATATATAAAGATATATGAACTTGGGCTAGTAAATTTATATGCAATCCAATTAAAAAGAACCAGAGCAATATAGTTTAGATTCAAAAATTCCGATCTATCCATCTGACATCCCTAATCAGAAAACCCGTTCAAAGTATCCAGTAGTCTCGAACTTTCACTCTAATTTCTCATTGCAATCGTTAGCTTAGTTAAATCACAAAACCAGAATTTTTCATCCATAGAACGCAGTTTAACTAATTAATAATTCGGTTAACAATTTCTTGTGGGAACGATACTCTACTCACTCTTTATTACTTGACACGACACGTATACTTGCGTAAATAACAAGCATTTTAATTGACATATACGCAACTTGTCAAATAGTGCCCGTGAATAGTGCACATGAATAGTAATTGAGGATTAACACACGTGATTAAGAGTTAATCACTTGGATTAACTTAATCACAAAAAGACAAAATAGAGATTTAATCACTACAGGACAAAATAGCAATTCTTTTGGATATTTTAATCCGATTTTGGATTTTAGTAGAAAATTGAAGAAAAATTCATAATTTGCAATCCGGGCGTCGGATTTCGATGAAATTTTTTATAGATGGTTAAAAATTCATGATGAATGGGTTAAAATGTGATGAAAATCATAAATCAATGGTCAAGATAAAACGTCAAAAGGAGATAAAAAAAAGTAGCTTAACTTTTAATTAAATCTACTTTTGACTTTTTAATAAAATAAATAATAAAAAAATAAAAAAATAAATGAAAAGGGCAACTACAACAGGGGCATGGCAGGCTAGGGTGGCTGAAAATTTGACCAAATCAATGGTCTAAGATCATCATCATCCAAAATCAACGGTTAAGATTTATTTAGCCTAAATTAAGTAATTTTAAAAATCAAAAAAATAAATATATAATAGGGCTGCATAGGGTAGCCTGGAGCAGGCATAGGGTGGCTACTCTTGGCTCAAGCCATTTTTCAAAATTAGAAAAAAATACCATTTTATAATTAAATACCTCAAGCTAGGGGGTAAAATCTAATTTTGAGAAAGATCAAGCCCTATAAATAGGGAAGCAGGGGGGACGTCCAAGGCAACATTTCTCCCAGCACCACTTGAAAAATCCCAGCTCTCAAACTCTCCCACACGTCCAAGGAAGAAGAGAAGAAAATTAGATAGAGAAAGTGTGAAAAAAAAGTGAGATATCTCCACTTTGGGTAACTGATTTCTACCCAAATTTCCTTTGAATGTTAAGTAGGGTAAAACAATGCTTAGATAATGCTAAATCATGAGAAAATAAGTATAGAATAATGTTTAATCAAAATTATGTCAAAGCATCAAAAATTTGGAGCGAAGATAGAGTATTCGGGAATATAGCATATGATATGTGTAAATAATGCTCCAAAAATGATAAATGATGATTTGGGATGTATGGTTATGATAAATATGATATTGAAATGATGATATGTTAATTTCATGATTTTTGGAATTGAGGATTATGTTTAAGTGAATTTATGTTGATTTTTAGTATATGGAGAAAGTGAGTTATTTAGCCAAGTAAATAATGATAAATTCAAAATTTATAAATTTTTCCATGATATACTAAGCATAAGCTATGTCATGGTATTTTTTATTTTTGGAAAAAATGTCAATTTTTGGAACCCATGAACAGAAACCATGTTGCCGTGAACAGTAACCTCGGATGAACAGTAACTGCTACAGTAATTTGATATAGTAAACAGCGTGATTTGAGAAAATTTGAGATTTATTTTTATATTTTATAAGGATATATGGATGAAATTTTTAAAGAATTTATAGATAAAAATCCATATAAGGAAATAATGACTAAATATTTTTAAGGTTAACCTCTATAAGAAATTATGGAAGAAAATAAGGTTATAAATGAATATAATATATGTATGATAAAGTATGTATATCCTTTTCACTTGTATAGGAAAGAGAAAGGAAAGGATAAATGAGTCAGATTAAAGCAAAGATAAGCAAACAAATTTTTTTTAAAAATGATTTCCATATGTTTTATATTGCTTTCATGGAATATGACGGAATTGCTTTATTATAAGCAAATCCATAAGGAAGTAAGGAGAAATGTTGAGATATGTGGGAATTGCTTTATCATAAGCAAAACCTTATGAAAATAAAGAAAAATGTGAAAATGGTTGCATTATAATGGAAAAGGAAATTTTGATTTCCAAATAATATTTGATTTTATCAAATGAATTTAAAATGATTTATTAAAATATTTTGAAGCGGATTTAAGGAAGACCAATCGATAATCGATTTGAATATTTTTAAAGTAATGACCAAAGGATCATACAAGCTTACCACCATATAGAAGTAACCCATGTGTCATGTGGACAAAAAATATGATATCATGTAAAAAAATGAATTATGCATTGGTATATCCTTTGTTCATGAAAAACCCAGAAATAGGAAGAAAAGTGTTTGCAAAATCTTTCATCTTTAGATATTAAAATATTTTCGAAATTGTTTTATCGCTAAAAAATTATTTAAAAACATTTTAGCAAAGTTTTGAAATTTCTATTTCTCAAATATTTCCTTCAAATATTTTAAATGATTTAGAAATGTGTTATTTAAATATTTTCGAAATTATTTAAGGTTGATCATTCTTACAAAATACTTTTATTAACTTGTTAACTTGGGCTGCGCCAAGTTTTCAAGTTAGAAAAGGGAATACAGACCAAGGTCTGTACTATCTTGAAATGACATGCTAGCATCAAGTTTTGAAAAGGAAAAATCACAGATTAGGATCTATGGAGTTTTATGAAAAGCATGCTAGCATAAGAATGTGGAGAAAAGAATTCGCACATAAGTTATGTACTAGGTCTACTGTAGAGGATATGCAGACCGGACGCGGTTGCAAGATGGGCCCCCTCTACATAGGTCGAGTCATTTCGAAAGGCAAAATGCTGGCGGCGCTCTCCCTGAAATTGGAGAAGAACACAGATAACTGTTTGGCTCGCGAGTTATCAATAGAGATGATTTCTCTCCTAAAGAGGAAAGGGTGATCAATTAATAAGTGTCATTTACCAGACGGACAGAAATGTCATGCATGATGCCTATGTTTGTTTTAAAAAGATTTTATGAAAAATGTTTTAAGGACATGAGAATATCCTTGGAGAAAGGAAGTTTTAAGAAAAATATTTTTATGTTCATGGAAAAGAGGTTTACATGTGAAGTTTGCAAGTATAAGTTTTATGAAAGGTTTTATGAAAATGTTTCCATTGGTTGATAGTAGATCACTTGAAAAGTGTCTACTATTGAACGGGAGAAATGTATTTAAATGAAAAAAACCTTTGCTTATTGAGTCTAGACTCACATTTTGCTTTTTAAACCATAGACATGTATACACAGGCTAGGAAGGAAAGGAAAAAGAAGGTAGAAAGAAAATTTTATGATATGCTGTATGAATGAACATATGGTAAGTAGTTTTCGAATTATGTATGTATGAAATGATCAAGTCAAAAAGACCTGTATTATAGAAAAAAATGTTATAAATAATATTTGCAAAATTTATGTCAAGAATATGTATATATGATGATATGATGTTATTTGATGAAAGAAAAGAAAAAGGAAATTTTTTTTTGAAAGAGATCTAATTAAAAACCCGCCGTGTGATCTGGGCAACAATCCTGATTCATACTTACCAATCGACAAGATCTTGGAGTAAGAACAAATGTGATGCCTCGGTTTAGGGCCCACGGAAGTTGGTATTAGAGCAAGGATTGGTAATGGCGTGGAAAGAAAAGATTTGATATCACAGAGTTGATATCAAAATTAGGATTGGTAAATAGGTATGGAAAAAAGAAAAGTAAAGATGACTTGGTTGGTCTAGCACTAGCTAAGTAGAGTATGTGTGATAAGAAAAGGGTAAAGGAAGATAGCAAAAGTCTCTTTTGACTTTTAAAATGATAAATGAATATAGGTTGTTTTAGATACAAGTGAAAATATTTTACACTTGTATGATATGTATGATTAATGATTTATATTACGTTATGAATTATTGCTAATATGATTTTTGAATATATAGAAAGCAACATGCCTATCACCAGAGCAGGAGCTAAGATGAACAAAGGAAAAGCGGTCGCAAATAATGAAGTTGTAAGTCAACTAGAAAAAAGAGAGACCAATAATAGGTCTAAGCGACCAGGGCAGGAGGAGCAATCAGAACAAAGAACTCGTCACCGACGAGAAGAGGTCAATTCTGAACCCTGTATAGAAAGAGGAGCTAACCAAGAAAACAAATAGAGGAAATAATAGCCGCAGCTATAGAGAAAGCAATGCAGCAATGGACAACACAAGCCATGGGCATGATCTACGGATTATGGGAGGAACATCAACGTGCCCAGCTAGGAAACAAGTATAGGGAAAGGATCGGTCCATTGGTCAACCTTACCCCTATAATAGGAATGGAAAATAACCTATTAGAAGCTGATAGAAGGGCTATCAATGCTTTCTTAGCACAGCACCTCCCTAAGTTTGCAGGCGAACCGAACCCTATTAAAGCTGAGCAATGGATAATTGAGATTAAGAAGTTATTTAGAATCTCCCTGTGCAATGATCAACATAAGTTATTGTGCACCACCCACTTATTGGTTGAGGACGCCTATGAATGGTGGGAGACTCTACTAGTTACTATGCCACACCCGGAAGAGGTAACGCGACAAAAATTTCTGGAAGAATTTAATAAGGAGTACCTTCCAGTAGGTCTCCAAAGTTAAAAGGTGATTGAGTTCGAGCAATATGTCAGGGCAAGACGACTGTTACGAAATATGCTACAAAATTTAATGTCCTCGTAAGATTTGTTCCATGGATAGCGAATGTGCCCGAAAATAAGGCACAAAGGTTTCAGCAAGGGTTGAAGCCGTGTTTAAGAGAAGGCCTTGCACCTCATTTCATTAGAGATTATAACTCAAGCATAGAAAGTGCAAGAGCCTTAGAATTAGAAATATTAAGAACCCAAGAACAAGAACAATTTAATTTTGACACCCAGGAGCATAATATGGGAAAAGAAAGGAGAAAAAAGATAGTGACAAGAATAATGAAGTCAAACTCCATCCTAGTAGGTATTCCAATATGTAGAAATTGTCAAAGGTGTCATTTTGGCAAATGTTTAAAGGGTTCTAATAAATGTTATAGGTGTGGCGAGACTGGTCATATAGCAAAGGATTGCGGAAGTGCTGAGGAAAAATTATTAAAGTGCTTAATTTGTGAACAAGTAGGACACATTGCCACCAAATGTCCGAACAAAGCAGAAGAAGCAAGAGGTCAAGGAAAATCTGCTCAGCAAAGGAATATGGCTGCCAACCAACAGGGTACCTCTACTAACCCAGTGTGGATGTATGCGTTGACTCACAAAGAGTCACAAGAACAAGGAGAGGAAGAAATTGCAGGTATGGATGATGAATTAATTAATGATGACATTATGTGATTTTCATATCAACTACTCCTGCACTGTTAGTAAAATGAATGAATAGTGTCTCTATATAAAAACCCTGTATATGAAAGGCGCAACAGAAGTGTGATGGGTTGTAACAGGTTTCGGGACGAAACCTTTTGTAAGGGGGGAGGATTGTGAAACACGCAATCCTAGAATAACACAGATTTTTGTACTGATTTTTATGATAAATAAAATTTATGAAATATGTTATATTTTGCAAATGTGTGTATTAGAGGTTAAAATAATGCAATTAAGAATTTAACTCACGTGAATAGTGCCCGTGAATAGTAACCGGGGATTAAGACTCGTTATTAAGAGTTAATCACTTGGATTAACTTAATCACAAAAAGACAAAATAGAGATTTAATCACTACAGGACGAAATAATACTTCTTTTGGATATTTTAATCCAATTTTGGAGTTTAGTGAAAAATTGAAGAAAAATTCATAATTTGCAATCCGGGCGTCGGATTTCGATGAAATTTTTTATGGATGGTTAAAAATTCATGATGAACATGATAGATGGGTTAAGATGTGATGAAAATCACAAATCAAGGGTCAAGATGAAACATCAAAAGGAGATCAAAAAAGTAGCTTAACTTTTAATTAAATCTACTTTTGACTTTTTAATAAAATAAATAATAAAAAATAAAAAAATAAATAAAAAGGGCAGCTGCAGAAGGGGCATGGAAGGCTAGGGTGGCTGGAAATTTGACCAAATCAATGGTCTAAGATCATCATCATCCAAAATCAACGGTTCGGATTTATTTAGCCTAAATTAAATAATTTTAAAAATAAAAAATAAATAAAAAATAGGGCTGCATAGGGTTGGCTGCAGCAGGCATAGGGTGGCTGCTCTTGGCTCAAGGAATTTTTCAAAATTAGAAAAAAATACCATTTTATAATTAAATACCTCAAGTTAGGTGGTAAAATCCAATTTTGAGAAAGATCAAGCCCTATAAATAGAGCAGCAGGGGGGACGTCCAAGACATCATTTCTCCCAGCTCCACTTGAAAAATCCCAGCTCTCAAACCCTCACACACGTCCAAGGAAGAAGATGAGAAAGTTAGAGAAAGAAAGTGTGAGAAAAAGTGAGATATCTCCAATTCGGATAAGTAATTTCTATCTAAATTTCTTTTGGATGTGAAGTAGGGTAAAACAATGCTTAGATAATGCTAAGGCATAAGAAAATAAGTATAGATATAATGCTTAATCGAATTATGCCAAAACATCAAAAATTTGGAGCGAAGATAGAGCATTCGGGAAGATAGCACATGATATGTGTAAATAATGCTTCAAAAATGATAAATGATGATTTAGGATGTATGATTATGATAAATATGATGTTGGAATGATGATATATTAATTTTATGATTTTTGGAATTAAGGATTATACTTAAGTGAATTTATGTTGATTTTAGTACATGGAGAAAATGATTTATTTAGCCAAGTAAATAATGATAAATTCAAAATTTTTGAATTTTTCCAAGATATACTAAGCATAAACTATGTCACAGTATTTTTTATTTTTGGAAAAATGTCAATTTTTGGAACCTATGAACAGTAACCTAGTTGCTGTGAACAGTAACATCGGATGAATAGTAATTGCTACAGTAATTTACTACAGTAAACCGTGTGATTTGGAAAAATTTGAGATTTATTTTTATATTTTATAAGGATATATGGATGAAATTTTTAAAGGATTTATGAATAAAAATCCATATAAGGAAATAATGACCAAGTATTTTTAAGGTTAACCTCTATAAGAAATTATGAAAGAAAATAAGGTTATAAATGAATATAACATATGTATAATAAAGTATGTATATTTTTTTACTTGTAGATTAAAGCAAAGCAAAGGTAAGCAAGCAAATTTTTTTTTAAAATGATTTCCATATGTTTTATATTGCAACCATGGAATATGACGGAATTGCTTTATTATAAGCAAATCCATAAGGAAGTAAGGAGAAATGTTGAGATATGTAGGAATTGCTTTATCATAAGCAAAACCTTATGAAAATAAAGAAAAATGTGGAAATGGTTGCATTATAATGGAAAAGGAAATTTTTGATTTCCAAATAATATTTGATTTTATCAAATGAATTTAAAATGATTTATTAAAATATTTTGAAGCAGATTTAAGAAAGACCAACCGATAATCGATTTGAATATTTTTAAAGTAATGACCAAAGGATCATACAAGCTTACTTCCATATAGAAGTAACCCATGTGTCATGTGGACAAAGAATATGATATCATATAAAAAAATGAATTATGCATTGGTATATCCTTTGTTCATGAAAAACCTAGAAATGGGAAGAAAAGCATTTGCAAAATCTTTTGTTTTTAGATATTAAAATGTTTTCGAAATTGTTTTATCGCTCAAAAATGATTTAAAAACATTTTAGCAAAGTTTTGAAATTTCTATTTCTCAAATATTTCCTTCAAATATTTCCTTCAAATATTTTAAATGATTTAGAAATGTGTTATTTAAATGTTTTTACAATTATTTAAAGTTGGTCATTCTTACAAAATATTTTTATTAACTTGTTAACTTGGGCTGCGCCAAGTTTTCAAGTTAGAAAAAGGAATACAAGGTCTGTACTATTTTGAAATGACATGCTAGCATCAAGTTTTGAAAAGAAAAAATCACAATGTGGCAGATGGTCCTACAAATTAGGGATCTATGAGAACAAGACTAAAAGCATGAAACACTTATGTAGAACATTCTCGTTTAGCAGCGAGGCTTTCCATTACATGTTACTTTTAGATTTCTCTGTATCATTAAATGTGATTTCTGACGGGTCTTCTCCCAAATGTATCTTAGACGGTATGTTTTTGTATATTAAGATTACTTGCTCATATTTGAATTGTGTTTAGGTGGGTTGCATGGATCACTTCCGACGTGTATTCATTGGGGAGTCGGCATCCCCAAACGGAGTCACTCCCCCCAAACGGAGTCTTCATCCTGGCATCGT